>JAFBJU010026075.1:317488-356095 GCA_016785305.1 Colistium nudipinnis | reverse complement strand
TATTTGTTATGGCATAAACTCTGATAAGGCTTTAGAAGGGAGATATTAACGTCTAAGCAGAATAGGACAATAACTAAATTGGATTCTGGACTCTGGGTTAGGAGTGTGTAGATGTGTGTGTGCGGTTTTTTTGTGTGTGTGTGTGCGTTTCGTGAGCGCGCGCGCGACTCCGCCCACACCCTAAAGATTGGAGACGCGAGGAAAAAAAGTCTAGCACGGCATTCTTCTCCGCGAGTCTCATCGGGTAAGAACACCACGCACTCACACGCACACACACGAACACAAACACCCTCCCCACCGTGACATGCGCCTGCATTCACTGTGAATCGTTGGCGGAGATTTGTGATGAAGTTTGCGGGTGCAGACAAAACTTCGAGCCCCTCGTTGTTTTTTGTTGATGACAGAAACGATTTTTGTTGGCTGTGTTTGCGGAGAGATCGGTGTCTCATCCCGAGGGCACCATTTTCACAGAGAGCATAAGACTGTCTACGCATATATACTATATGTATGTGTACTACGCATTGTGTGCTTTCCAACTGCTTATATAAGACCAGCTTGCCTCTGTTACTTTAAAAGTATCGTGTCTGTACTGTGCGTTCTGTGTTTAATACGTGGTGTTTTGTAAAAAAAAAAAGAAAAAAGGAAAGAAGCTTGCCATGAACGTTATCACACAACCATGTACTGTCAATTGGACAGTGCACAGAGGTCAGTGTGCAGAAGGTGGGGACAGTCTCTCGGTGTGTTATCGTGCTCAGTCATGCATGTGTATGTGCACGTACGCACATGTCAGTGAGTGATGCATTTATGTTTACTCTGAAGTAGTTCGTCATTAAATGGTGACCAATTAACACGGATCAGCAGGCGACGTTTGTCCAATATTCGCTGGAAAGCTTTGAGCTAAAAACTGAACATCTGGGAAACTCAAAATGTTTATCTGGCACACGCATTTACCATATGTCAAGTTCCTAAGACCCCATATTTTGTCATGTAACACAGGATGATCTAATATCAACAATACAACTACTGCCTCTAATATATACAGGTTTTTTTTAAAGTAAAGAGGTTGACTTTTCTCCGACTTCTCGTGGTGTGCGCCTCTATGGTTTCCTCTTGTGATTTAACAGAGTAAATACACACTAATGCATTTCCTCCCTCGCAGATCTGAAGCATGACGCGTCGCGTGGCAATCGTGGGAGCAGGAAGCTCAGGTCTGGCCTGCATCAAGTGCTGCCTGGACGAGGGGCTGGAGCCCGTGTGCTACGAAAGCAGCGATGACATCGGGGGTCTGTGGAGGTTTAAGGTGGGTTCCCCTGTGGGCAGGTTGGGCTTTTCCCCCACCGACTCGCATTGTGCACCATGATGAGTGTGTTCTCTGTTCTTGGGTTTCGTAGGAGAATCCGGAGCCGGACAGGGCCAGTATCTACCACTCTGTCATCATCAACACCTGCAAGGAGATGATGTGTTACAGCGACTTTCCAATCCCTGCGCACTTCCCAAACTACATGCACCACTCCCTCATCATGCAATACTACCGGATGTACGCCGATCACTTCCAACTCACCAAGCATGTTCGCTTCAATGTAAGGGTACCTCACTGGCTTCCTTTCTGAAATGTGTCATATTTCTCGTCTTAGTTTTCAATCTGTTACAACCGAAGTCTTTTCTTTTCGTCACCCAGACCAAAGTCCTGCAGGTGAAGCAGAGATCCGATTTCTCTCACTCGGGCCAGTGGGATGTTGAGACGGAGAACAAGGAGGGCAAAAAGGAGAAACACATTTTCGACGCGGTGATGATCTGTATCGGACATCACTGCCACCCCCACCTGCCTCTCCAGGACTTCCCAGGTGAGAGGCCACAGGTGGGATACACCCTCCTCAGGTCGTAGGTACAACTCAGAGGCTAGAAATATCCTTAGGCTTTCTAACAGCCAGTGTGTACGATAGTGTTCCACTTATGTGATTGTAAATGCTCAACCTTTCACACACTTTGAAAACGGGTGTCTTGGCACTGTATAGGGCGGTTGCCTAATACTGCATCAACTGGCCAGCTTCAAACCTCAGATCTTTTTTTCCTGGTAGTAGAGGTAGGTTTATGGACCCTTTGCCCCACTCACTAGATTATATAATCAACAGCACTGGGCATCAGAAGGAGCAAGATAAAATTGGGCGTCGTTATTTTGACTTTTGGATTTCTACCATACAGTGGGGAAGAACACAAATACCACAACATATTCTTGAAACCCTTCAAGACAGTGAGTAAATAACCCATGTAAAGATAGTGAATGGCTCCTGTGCACCGCTTGTTTGAGCATGTGTGCTCAAGGATAGCAAATTTGTAATGGTTTTTGCCATTTAATGGGACCCTTTATGAACAATTTCAGAAAAGAAAAACCCCTTGCCACAGTTGATGACAAGTGATCATGTCTCAAGGTCACGGGGAAAACTGCAAAAAAGTTAAACCAGCAACAAAAAATATCATCCACAAATATGTCCAACTTTTCCTACAACCACCCACAAAACTCACTATTGAGCCGGAGTAATGATACACTTTGTGCGGCAGTTACAAGTTAGTGTCTTTTTTCCCCCCCAGGCATTGCCAGTTTCACTGGGAAGTATTTCCACAGTCGAGACTACAAGACCGCTGATGAGTGGAGGAACAAAAAGGTTGTGGTGGTTGGAATCGGAAACTCTGGGGGGGACCTGGCAGTGGAGCTGAGCAGGGTCACTAAACAGGTTGGACTGGCAGACGGGATTTATGTATTTATTATTGATGTATTTCATCCAAATTGAATATACTGGCCAGTACATAGTTATTGCTCAATAAAACTCGAAATAAAAGTAAATACACGTTGAACTCCGGTGTGGCATCCCAAGGTGTAAAAGACATTTTATTATGATATTTTGTTTTCAATTCCACATGTCGCTAAGATAAAATGTCGACTTATTTAACCCCCGTTTCACTGATTGTGGGGTTAAAAAACAACTCAACTATGACACAGCGTGTTTGTGATGTAAAAGTGGATCAAACTGCTGCGTGAAAGGTTTTAGTTCAGGCACAGCTGACGGCAAGAGTTCATCAGGGGTAAAAATGAATAAACTGTAAAGTTTACATACTTCACTCCGTAGCTTGATGTTGTATATTGACCTATTTGTGTAACTCGAATGTTTGGACTTGATACTGAAAGACTGCCGTGTTTATCTCTTCTCAGCTTTACCTGAGCACTCGGAAAGGAGCCTGGATTTTGAACCGAGTCGGGGCAAATGGCATACCCCTTGATTTGCAATTCAACAGGGTTCTGGATTTTATCAAGAGAATTCTTCCCTTCAGTGTTTTTTGTGGTCTTGGAGAGAGGACCGTCAACCAAAGATTTGATCACGGTCTTTACAACCTGAAGCCGAAGCACAGGTAGGGTATTCATTTGCGTCGGGTCACCATCCTTTGCCGTATGATCGTAGAATGTGTTGACCATCATCACCTTTATAATCTTGAACAATGACTGGGCTTTTCTCCTTACCCTGAGGCCTAAATATTAAAAAATGCACAGTGTGATAACATCCATGCCTAAGGTAGCCCCGTTTTAGAGCCATTATGGCTTATTCACAGGGACTCATCATTGGTATAGCTGTGGTGAAGAATAATTGGCAATTTGTGTCCATTGTTTATGAGATTGTTCTAACATAACTAACCTAAGTGTGACTATGAATCTCAGGATTTTCAGCCAACATCCCACAGTCAACGATGAGCTTCCCAACCGCATCCTATCTGGAACAGTTCAAATGAAACCCAACATCCGCAGATTTCAAGGATCCAATGTGGAGTTTGACGATGGAAGCGTAGTGGAAGACATCGACCTGGTGGTGGGTTTAGCTCATTTCCTTCGACAACAGTACAGCTGGCCTGTCGTGTAAGACCGACACAAGTCTCCTGTCTTCCAGGTGTTTGCCACAGGTTACAGGTTCTCCTTTCCGTTCCTGGCCTCCAACGTCGTCACAGTGTCTGAGAACAAAGCAAGTCTCTACAAGTACGTGTTTCCTCCCGAGCTGGATCGTCCCACGCTGGCCATCATTGGGCTCATTCAGCCACTCGGAGCCATTATGCCCATCTCTGAGATGCAGGCCAGAGTGGCCACACGTATTTTTAAAGGTACTGTTTTTTTTTATTTAAAGATGCAATCATTCAGGAGTGTTTTGCATATAAGTAAAATAACACTTTTTAGAATGTCTCATTACTGGCAGGCTGCATCAAGCTTCCCTCAGTAGATGTCATGCTACAAGATATTCAGTGTAAGAAGGACACCATGGCCAAAAGGTACAGTTGCGGTGGCTTTATTTCATTTTGGAACTCATTTTGACATATTTTTGCTCGGAATGTAGCAAATCCTCTTATTATTCAGCATAATCAACCAGATTTTCCTTCTCAGGTATGTCACCAGTCACCGACACACCATCCAGGTTGACTACATCCGATACATGGATGAGCTGGCCGGCCTGATCGGGGTTAAGCCAAACATCACCAGGATGCTGCTGACCGAGCCCAGGCTGGGACTAAACGTGATGTTAGGTCCTTGCACGCCATACCAGTATCGCCTCAGAGGTCCAGGTAAGTGGGCAGGGGCCCGTCAGGCCATCTTCACTCAGTGGGAGAGGGTGGCTCAGCCTATGCAGACCAGACCGTGTTATGAGCCCAAACCCCAGAAGTCGTTCCTGTGGCCTCTGATTATGTCTGCTGCTGCTGCAGTGGGCCTGGCTGCGTATGTTCTCAGGGGTAACCTTCCACCCTACCTGCAAGATCCCGCTGCACTGCTGGACAAGATGAAAGGGTACTTGCCTGCACATTAGTGCACATTTGGCACAGTTCATTACTGATATGATTATGATCGTGCTGTTAATAGTCAACATAGTGATTGTAGTTAGTGCAAATATATAGGGATGCAATGTTCAGATCATGTAACACAAAATAACAGGTCTTAACCAGATGCAAGATAATGAGGGAGAAACAAAGATCATTTACATTGTTGAATGACGCCACCTAAAGGTGGCTTCTAAATGTACCCGAAATAAAAGTATGCAATGGTCTATGGTATTTTACTGCATCGTATTGGAATCATGTGGTTAAATGTGTCGCTGTCATCTCTTTGTATCTCATGCAATCAAAGGCAGCATTTCCGAATGTTTTATTTTAAAGGATGACAGTGCCCAGTTATGAAATAGAAATTTCACTTAAAACATATACATTCAGTCATGATGATTATAAAGAATACATTAGATTAAAAAGAACATTTACAAGTGACATTGATTTAAAGGACAAGTGTTGTTTATTTTATGCAATTGTTTTATAATATTTGGTTACTCGTATATTCGAGAGACATTGACACAGTTTACTCTTTCTGACAAAATCTGTCTTGGTTAATAATCATCATTTCTAAAATAGAAAAAAAAAGGCTTGTTTGATTTTGTCACTGAGTTGATTTGTGGACAAGGAGGTTGTATTATGTTATAATTTAGAGGGAAACTGCCATTCTTTGAAATAATAAAAAAAATATAATAAAAACGACTGATATTTTTCTAGTTCATATTTATGTCAAGTTGATGATGTAGCTATTTATATTTTAAATTACTTTAATCTGAGCGCTGCTCGTGAACCACTGGCGGACGCCGGAACAAGAATCATCTGCGCGTGACTCCTGAACAGCCGGGTTGCCAGGTTTAAGAATATCTGTTGTGTGAATGTTGGGAAAGGAATATCAAAGGTTATGTTTTTATTAACTCAGTGTGAGTGGTTAATTGTGACTGTATATCAAACTTCTTGACCTGTTTAATCAGTATTGACTATAACTATTACAAATATAACCCACAAAAGGAGACAAGAGTCTTAGAAGCATATACCTGATTTAAAAATGCAAATTGTTTTATCATTAGATTATAATACAACCATTATGACATGATCGTGACTATAGTTTCTTTTTTTATCAACTAAAACTACTGTTGTTTCACAAGACACATTTTTATTAATTCTGCTTATTGAGCTTTTACACAGTTTTGACATACACTCAGAGAAGTGAAATTCAACAACAACTTGACTATTGCTCCTACATCGTTTGACACAATATCAAAAACGAATTGTTTAATTCCAGCTTTTTATTTATTTTACAAAACTATAATTGTAATGCTATTCATTTAAACACGTGTATTTCTCTTATTTAAAGGTCTGAGAGTGGATGTGTCAGCCTTCTCTGATGTTGGTCGAAGTATGTGACTTTCAGAAGGGGGATATAAGAGCACAAATCTGGCAACCACGTCTGCCATCTTTGATTGTGCGACAGGCCGCGGCGCGAGCGGGGCCTCACTCCATCAGAAAAAAAAACGGTGTGGCACGAGATAACGGGGCTCAGTGTCACAGAACCACCGGAGCAACGCGCACCGGTTTCCCATAAGAAACGGACGAACACACGGGGACAGCCTGCAGCCGTGAACCGGCACCGAGGACACAAGGCGAGGCGTCGTGCATGCGGAGCGGCTTGTTGGCGGAGCAGCTAACCATCGTTAGCAGGCTAGCCAGCTTTTGTAATCCGCCGGCCAGGCACACTTCTCCTCCGCCGCTAACCAGGCCGACACCGGATCTCCAGCCAGGCCCGCACTGACTCGAAAAGTACAGGAGAGGCACCGGCAGCGGCAGGTGGGTCCGCAGCTCACGCTGTGTTAAACTATGTGAAGTTTATAGCACCAGCCGACGTGTGGCTGCTCACTTGGCGCTAGCTGGTTAGCATGCCGTGGCGACTGACTGGCTGAAAGTGGATTTGATGGTGACCAGGGAGAAACGAAACTGTGCTGAACGATGCGAGCTGGCGGCCTATTATCAATAACCACTCTTTCTCTCATTGTTGGTTTAAAATGCGTGTTGCGGGGCAGATCGTAATCTTGAGCGCGAGTCTGTGGACATCACGAACGTGTTATCTTGAGCCCGGTGTGGTTGAGTTCCGGGCGAGAAGGGCCTTTGCTCTCTGCCGGCATGAGCCACCCAGCCCACCAACAGTTTGCATCCATGAGGGATGGCCTGCACTATAAATCGCAATGCTTTATAAGAACACCGTTATAAAACGCCTCTTTTGATCTCCCTGTACTGGATTAAAGAGTATGCCCATGTATAGCCTCGTATTCATCTATTCGTGATAAGTCCTGTGGTGAGAACATCTTATCTAATTCACAGTGTCTTTGCAGAACCAACCAATGTGGTCTCAAAGTTCCACATTTTTAGTGAGTGACTGTGCGTTTACAGTACTTTGCCGTGGTTGGTTTGGGGAATCCATTACATCATAGAGGGTTTGCAGATGTGCAAACCACCAAAGGATTTATGATCCGATTTTTGCATCCCAGATTCCAAGTCGGTGGACATCTGGCTAGTTTTAGGGAGGCTATTCAGACAGGTATTGATTGGAGTAGTGCTTTGTTGATTGACCAGACGGCGACATGGACATATTAGAGATGTGCAACTGCAGGTAGGTGAATCTTATGGAAGGTTCTGATTTAACTTAACAGGAGGTCCTCGGAGGTTTAATTGCTTTCCTGCATAATTAACAGACATCAAGATGTACATCAACACTTTTATTTTATATAGTGTATATTTAAGTCCCCTTGCGTGGTCCCATATGTTAATTTCAAGTTGGAATAGTCTGTATCAATCGATGAGCTTTTTCACCATAAACTGATGAAAACCGAGCTACTCTAGTTTTTCACGTACTTAGTTAAATGATCTGCTGCTCCCAAGGGAGACTAATGACCTGGTGTTGCAGAACCACAATGATGAAGTGGTTTCCAATCCGCATGTTTCCCCCCCACGCGTTTTTCCTGCCAATAGACAACATTTGGCCAAAAAAACAGTAAGCGGGGATTAAAATGTGATTAGTCTGTAGGTGCTGAACTTTTTTTAGTAGTATGGGTACCACATACATTGTTTATTTATTATTTACAGGTCATGTTGTGTAATCCAGTATCCACAGGGAGTGACGACTTCATTGGCTTTCATTTCTTCGACATTAGTCTCACTCTTTATTTAGGTCATCTTCGGGTTTTTTGTAATTTTTTGTTTCATTAGACAAAATTGTAAGGCACACATACACTGTACAGGTAAACTTGTAAAGTAAAGGAGGGCATGAGCATACTTTGATGGATGAACTGTGATGCAGTGAAGTAGTTGCGGGGGTGAAGGGTCATGCTGGAGGTTGGGCTGTGCAGGTGGAGACTGGGCAGCTTGGATCCCTTGGTGTACCTGATAACAAAGACTTTCTGTGTCTGCACGTTGTAGTGAGAGTTGAGCAAGAAGGGGCTGATAATCGTCGGATTTCATCGATTTTGGAAAAAATGCTGAAAATCAATGCCGACTGTCGGTGTTAATATTGCGGTGGCTGCAACCAATAAATCAATGTATTGGAGATGCTGATGAGAATAAGAATACTTCTGCAGGCCAGAGGACGCCAGCTGAGAATGCTTTTGTCCTTTAGTGTGGCCCAGGACTGGTTTTAATTCCCACTGCTGAAAGACTTTGGCCACATGTGCCTCTGAATGTTGTCTTGACTGATGGGATCTGAACTGCATTATTGGTGATTTTTTTTTTCCTATGTACCTATGAATTTATCTTTTGTGTGTAGAGGATTTAATCCCAGGTGTCTTTGGCACACTGGGTTATGCTATGGGTCTAATTGTTACAAAAAAAAAGGGTGACATAAATGAACACAGGAAGTTGGCCTGTTTCATCTGGGCTGGCCTCTTATCAGTGTTCCTCTTCTTGTTTGTTCCCGTTTTACAAACGCATCCTCATCCATCCCCTCATCCTCTGTTATCAGAAAACACAAATTTTCCCTCCAGCCAAACTCTGCCCCATTACTCCTTTAAGGTTACATGCATTCATTGCCACTAGATGTCACTAGCGCCGGCATTGTGGCTCAGTACAGATGCTTCCACTGTATTACCTCTCTCTCTCTCTCTCTCTCTCTCTCTCTCTCGACACTTTCTGTTCTGCACTAGATTCTGCCTTTAAAGTCTGTGTGCTCACTCACAACAGAATTAAGCAACTAGCCAACTGCTGTGTGAGCTGGATCCGTGTCTGAGCCTCCGTGTGATGCTTTAGGTGGTAAATATGCTTTTTCAAACTTTATTCAAACTTTATTCCAAAGCTGTGCTTAATACTCGCGTCCCCAACCACTCAGACTCAGAATGGGGATCTAGTGGTTAGCTAGCATCATTAGCATTGCCATACTTTGCTGTGTCTACCCCTTTGACTGAATATGAATGAGGTGTAGCTCTGATGCAAGTGACAATTGTGGTTTACAGTGTGACGGACACCAAAGACAGAAAAGGTGCAAAGATGAGTGTGACCATGTTGGGATCATATTTACGTTGCCCCCAATGAAGCTGGTGCAATTGTTTGTGTGCGTGTGGTTGGGGGCTGCAATTTCATAGGGAGGGACTTGCATGCACTAACATGTATGCATGGTTGCACTGGCTACTAACACCAAACACAGAGAAGCTCGTATTTCCACACACACACACACACACACACACACACACAGTGTCAGAGTGTGACTTCATTATTCTCTTCTCAGGACACAACGTATCTCTCCCTGATAAATGTTTATTCTAGTGTGGTGGTTTGTAAAGGTTCAGTCTTGAAAAATCTTAACCTGGATCGCCTTTACAAAATAAGTACCCGGTTGACTTTGTGATCATTGGTATAAGAAATACTTGGGTCACCCCCCCACACACACCCACATACATACACACACACACACACACACACACCCACACACCCACACTGTTGCTTCATTAATAATAAATTACCTCTGTGTGACTTAGGAAAGATGCTGAAGCCCAATGTGTAATCTCTCCGTCCTCTTGGTTCTGCTCACAGTATATCTGTTTTCAGACATGAACTTGGAAAATGTCCGATAAGTTGGGCCTTGGCGGTTTCCTAAGTTTGACGGTCAGAAGAACACAGCAGGAGGTTGTTTGTGTCAGACACTTTCATTACGGTAGTAAAATATCTGGAACATTCAGGCCAGGGCTGGCTCTTTGTTCTGGTTGTTTCTGCAGGGAGCAGGAGATGACGTGTAAATCCTGTGGTCACTACATGGTTTGTGATTTAGTCATCATTGACAGTGTTTTACCATACGTGCAGCGCCCACTCACTTGCTGTTGATAATGAAATGTCATCACATGGGCTTATTTGGTATTTCGTTGGGCTTTTTTTGGTCTTCTCACCAACACACACACCTTTTCCCTGTGCCAATATCCTTATACGGAGTCACAGGCTACAGTGAATGAAAGGGGAGTAACGTTAACATGCGCTGTCAACTAGTATTTTTCACCAGAATTCATTTAAATTAAAAATTCTCTCCCCCTTGCTCCATAGGAGGCTGGTTCTGGTGGCGAGGCCAAAGGACCAGACTCGATGAGTTTCAAGCGAAATGTCCGAGAAGTCAGGGCAGAGCACCAAGGCAAAGGATGGCAAGACAAAGTATGCAACCCTTAGCCTCTTCAATACCTACAAGGGCAAATCTCTGGAAACCCAGAAAACTGCAGGTAAGCCGCTCCATTTCAGTCTAAACACAGTCTTGCACAGTAGATAAATGAGTGGCCCTTCTTGAGTTGTGTAACACAATATTTGTAGTGCAATATAAATCTGATATGATTATATTCTCGTTTCCTCCTCCCAGTGGCTGCCAGACATGGGCTCCAAAGTTTGGGCAAAGTTGCTGTCAGCCGGCGTATGCCCCCGCCAGCCAACCTGCCCAGCCTGAAGGCGGAGAACAAGGGAAACGACCCCAACGTCAACATCGTCCCCAAAGACGGTAGTGGCTGGGCATCCCGAAACGAGGCGGGGGAGGAAAGGCAAGTGGAGTGACCTCATAAGATTAACCTCTCATCAGGGTGTATGATGAGCATAACAGGAAATAATGAGGATTTATTTCTCATCTACATTTTAGGTAGTCAATGTTTTTGTTAATTCTGCTGTCTCTAATGTTCCACAGGCAAGCGGAAACACCGCCGCCCCAAATCAAACCAGCAGTGGTCCAGCCTCAGGAGCCTCCACCTCCTACTGCGGCCAGCCGCTCCTGGGCCAACAGCAAACCTACACAGCCAGAGGGTAAATATCCATCCAGAAGTAAAATCCTCAATTGGACTACAGAACTCTGCCACTATTACTTTTGCTAAGGAGCTGATGTCTGTTACTGAACACATGTTCGTGAAACTTTGTGAATGGGATAGGCATGACCCAAGGGCGAAGACATTAAGTAATTAAGGACCTTTCAATGAACAGGGGTGATACAAGTTTTTTTTTTTTTACCTTCTTTAAATTTGATGACGGGGATTTCAACCGTTGGCAATGGCATGTGCTCTTTGGGCAACTTTCATATTGTCATCTACATGAACATTTGATCTCAAATGAAGTTGGAACTTTTTCATACTGCTCACTTAATCAACTTAATCAATTAAATCTTGTGATTTTTTTGATTTTTTTAAAATTCATCATCACACCGTTTGTTGTGCAGGAGCTCCTCGTGTTAGCAGCTACTTCCACCAGGAGTTCCCCAGCTTGCAGGCAGCTGGTGACGGGGAAAAAGGGGACAGTCAAGAGGAGGAGCCAGGCCCCAGCCTCAGACCTCAAAGTACGGCCACACGCATGCACATAAACGGCAGTCTGTGATTGCCCTCCGCCTGCCGAGTCTTCAGGAACCACTGGCTCAACAATATCCCTTTTCCCTCTGTTCTGTTAGATGTTGGAAGTTGGCGTGAGGGTGGGGGCCGCAATTTGAACTCTGCATCGAGCCCACCTGACATGGAAAACAGGGCTCCAGAGGAAGGTAGTACGGGCCTTGATACCTCCACACCACCTGCAGAAGCTGATGAACCTGGCCGTACAGTAACAGCTGACGGTCAGAAGAAGGATGGCAACGAGAGGGTGCCGCCTTCTGGCCCCCCCCAACCCAAGCTTAATGGGGGGCAGCAGCCTCCGGCTGGGGTGCCCACTCACTTTGACCCTGCGTTTAGGAGCATGATGCCAACCTATGTAAGTCTCATTTTGATGTTCTGCACAAGATAGTCTGTTAGGCTGGAAAGATACTTGCTTTTAACCACAGGTTTGTGTTCACACCTGACAACCGAAAACTGGTCCACTAATATAATGTTGGAAGAACCCCAACTCTAAAGTGATCCTTTACTAAAACGTTAGTTATCCAAATAAAACATGTGGTTAAAAGGCAAGTATATGTCTGACTTACAGTACCAAGTTGTAGTATATCTCTTCTTTTACCTTTGTGATGACTTATCTGTGTTTTAGATGTTCCAAGCATTTCCACAAATGGCTCTGGCCACTGGGCAAGGAAACATCAAATATCCTGCAACACAGGAGGGAGCAAAGTGAGTTCTCATAATGGCTAAACCCTGGACATGTTGAGGAATTTAAATAAAGATGTTTTTCCCCTAGAATTATCAATGTTACATTGTTTTTATATTTATTTTCACATTCATATTTTAGTACTTTTTACATTATTTAGGACCCCTTTTTATGCTGTTCCTTCTCCTTTCTTGTCTACTGGGGGCTCAGGGGTCCTCGTCCAACACGACCTCAGCAGCATCCAGCTCAGGCCTGGCACCAGGACCCAGACAGGCCTTCTATCGTAAGTGCAACAGAACTTAAAGAGCTGGACAACTTGGACACCGATACTGATGAGGGCTGGGCAGGTCAGTGTCTGTACATTAAAACGCAGAGTTAAAATAGTCCGTTGTTCACATGCGAAAATGCTCGTCTTACTTTGTTCTAACTTGAAGCCTATCTTTCTTGCAATCCAGGTGCTCAGATGGAGGTGGACTACACTGAGAAACTAAACTTCAGCGATGACGAGGAGAACCAAGCTGCTAAAGAAAAAGGAGAGAACTGGTGAGTCCAATAATTGTCTGTACTGAAGTTTACGCAAAGAGCGAGTTAACAGAAGTAATTGCCATTAGGAAGAACTTGTGACTTTTTTTTAACTTGACCATATTTGAAAATGATATTTTAGGGAGTGGATGGGTAAAGTGGAACGTATGAGACCTCGGCCTACAGATGGTCAGGAGGGCTCCGGCGACCGCGGGAGCACGAAGACCTCAAGGGCTGACAACGTGGATCCCAGGGCACCATCGCCCGGCAGTATGGGGCAGTTTAGTAAATCAGCTGCCCCACAGGACCACCAGGTAAAGCTCGACACACATTACACAAGCCTTGCATTATGTGCACGCTGTCTGCTGCAAAGGCAAGTTAAATGTTTAAAAAATATTTTTCCCAGGGGGCCAATCGTTCGATCGTTAGTGGCGCAGCTTCTCGTGGGAGCAAGCCCCAGGCTACAGCAGCACCTGGTGCCGAGGAGGACTCCGACGCCTGGAGGCAGAAGCGCAAGAAGCCTTCGGAAGTCTCCGAAGCCGTGGAGCGAGCGAGGCGGAGGAGAGAGGAAGAGGAGCGGCGCATGGAAGAACAGAGGCTCGCTGCCTGTGCTGAAAAACTCAAACGTCTCAATGAAAAACATCGCCCGGCGACGGAGGTCAAACCCGCCCCTGCTCCGACCAAAAATGACGAGGCAGCTGTTCACGAGGTAGCCCCCGTATCGGCGCCCTCTCCTGCACCCAGTCCTGTACCTTCAGTCCCAGTTACACAACCGCCGGCACCAACCATACCAGTGCCCCTACCTGAGAGGGGGGACGGAGACAGGGAGAAGGTGGAGCGGGAACGGGAGAGAGTGGAACCGGGCGCAGAGGAAAAGGAGGAGGAAGTTCTGGTCCCTCGTCAGCCCAGCCCGCCCCTCCAGAGACCTGTGGCCACAGCTCCGGAGACTCCGAGCGAGCCGCAGAGCTCTTTGGCCGAGGTCGGCCCCCTGAGGGAGGAGGAGGACCGGACCGACATGACACCAGTGCCTATCCATGACTATTTCAACCTCGAGGAGAGCAGAGGTGAGCCGGCTCAGCCTCGTCTCAAAAGTTGCCTGTAAATGGACATTGCCTGTCTCTTGATACCAATACTGTTTTTTCCTGCAGTGGATGAGCCCCACCTGCCTCTGCCTCACATGGACTCACCAAGTGGAGAGGAGGTCCCGGTGGCACCCCCGCCGCTGGAAGGAGAAGCGGCTGCTGCCATGCGGCCCTCTCTCACCTCGGGCTATTCCAAACAATTTCAAAAGTCTTTGCCGCCTCGGTTCCTCAGACAGCAGGTAAGGCCGTCCACATTCGCATTCTTAAGTTACCAAACGAGTGTGACATTGATGTGTGCTTAGGATTAGCAGCAGCAGCAGTAGTAATAGTAGTGCTTTGGCACATGTGCTGCCACCCAAAGCGTTGAAAATGCCGCTATAATCGCATTGATCCATGAATATTTAGTATGATTACATTTAACAACAAGTGAACTTAACAGAGGGTAAAACGTGTCTGGTCCTGTAGGAGCAGATGAAGCAGCAACAGTGGCAGCAGCAGCAGCAGCAGCAGGGCGGCGGCTCTGTGTCCCCGTCAAGTGGAGGCGCTGTTCCAGCTACGCAACAACAGCAACAACAGCAGCAGCAACAGCAGCAGCAGCAACACCGCTCCATGTATCAGCCTATTGGCCCCCACCACCAGCACCTGGCCTCTATGGGTTTTGACCCCCGCTGGCTAATGATGCAGTCATATATGGACCCCCGCATGATGTCAGGACGTCCTCCCATGGACATGCCAACTAATATCCATCCTGGTAGGGATATATGTTGAATATAAAACAGAGAATGCACCCTTTCAGTATGTTTCCTAATGATTCATGTAAATGGAGCTTTTTAATGTGCTCTTCAGCCTATTCAAAGTCAGGCTTTTGTGCTTTTCAGGGAGGATGCCTCCTAAGCAAATTGTGCGCAGAGAGCCCGGTGACAACTCCAGCTCTAGCTCGGATTCCTTTGACCACTTGACGCGACCAATCCGTGAACATAGCCTGCCCTCAGACTCGCGCATGGTATGGGGATCTGACCCCTACCCTCAGTCTGAGCCGTTACCTTCTGTGCCTCCTTCTAAAGGACGGAATGAGAGCAAGGAGCCGCGGTAAAGATACAATTAAAGAAGCATTCAAAAGTTAAAGCCTTTATTTTCTAAACATGACGCATTAACAATTTCTTCTTCATAGGATGGACTCTCCTCTGGATCTGGATAGGGGTCTCCCAGCTATGTACCCCCAGGAACATAGTGCATTGGACTCTCGTAAGACCAACTTCTTCCGGGACCCTTCAGAGCCGCTACCGGCATTCACCCCAGGCCCAGAGGAAGCGTCTGCACCTCTAGACAGGGTCCCTGTCGGCTCCGCCTTTGATCTGGAGGAGCCAGGCCTGCCAAGTGGGGAGGAGGTCAATGCTCTCGGTCAAGCTATGCTCCAAAGGAGTGTCTCCCAGGGCTCCAGCCACTCTCTCAAACTAGATGAGCCCAGGTTTGATGGTTTGCCCCTGGGAACAAAATCACTAGAGCTACAGGAAACGGGGGAGAGGGCTGAAGATAAGCCCCAGAATGAACTCTACACCCAGGCTGCAGTGACGAACAACAGGGCTACACCTCCTGCTGATGGTTTACACAAACAAGAGAAGCTGCCTCTGCCCGTACCCAGCAAACAGAAGGCTGACCTGCGCTGGGGCGGGAGGTCAGGGGCCGGGCGGCGAGACGGGCCAGGCGGAGAAAGACCAGTGCGCCGGTCCGGGCCGATAAAGAAACCTGTGCTGAGGGACATGAAAGAAGAGAGGGAGCAAAGAGAAGAGAGAGAGAAGCGTCACGACAGAGCAGAAAGAGGGGACCGGTCCAAAAAGGAACAGTCATCCAAAGCTCCTACTGCAGCGGCTGCTTTGTCTGAGGGCTCCAGACCTCCGACCGAAGGGAAGAGAGAATCCACGGAGCCAGAGGAACCGCCGACGGGTCCCCAGAGAGTCAGAGACTCTCAGCCTTCATCTGCAGCTCCCACTTCCTCCTCTCAGGAGGAGAAAACGGACAAACCGCCCAGCAATGACAAACACCCAGAACCAAAACTTCCCGCCAGGAAAGAGTCTAATCTCCCACCACGTGCCTACCGACGGGACGAGAGGGAGCGGGACCGGGACAGGGATAGGGATAGGGAACCCTACAGGGATAGGGAACGGGAACGGGAACGGGAACCTTACAGGGAGAGGGAGATGGACAAGGACAGAGAGAAGGAGTGGCCTGTCGACTCCAATTTCAAAGGACGTGGTCGAGGGGAGTATTACTCCAGAGGTCGCAGCTACCGGGGTACGTACAGCGGCCGAAATCGGGGGAGCCGCGGCAGGAGTCGAGCAGAGTTCCCTTACCGAGAGCCTCGATCGCGCTCCGATTTACCTTCTGTCGGAGGCGCCGCTGCCTTCCGCAACCGGGAGGAGAGTGAAACGCGCAGCGAAAGCTCAGACTTTGAAGTTATACCAAAACGCAGGCGGCGACGGGGCTCAGACACAGATTCCGAAAGCGAAGGTGGGAGGGAGTCTGCCAGCGACACCGGACCCTCCGACCGGGAACCCAGCACCAAACCCAGCCGCCCCCTGAGGAGAGAACTACCGGGGGAGGGCCGGCCTGGGCCCATCAAGCCAGGCTTTGGACCTCTTCACATGGGGGAAAGGGTCGCACCCAGAGGGGAGGATGACGGCAGACCCAGGCCGGGGTTCCTTCCTAAAGGAGAGCCTTCCCGACGAGGGAGAGGTGGATTATACAGCAGGAGAGGTGGAGCCAGGGAACGTGGCGGCCCCCGCTCAGTTCCCCTCAGACGCCCGGGGGCCAGAGAGTCCTCTCAGTGGCCCTCCAAGCCCATGGAGACGTTCAGGCCCGAGGAAGCCGAGTCTGCCTCCAGATATGACAATCCTCATAACGACCGACGGCCACCCAGGTCCGACGGCAGGAAGTTTGTGGACGGGTCTCAGGGTAGCAGAGAAAGGCCTCGCAGGTCCCGACCAGCGAGGCCTCCAAGGCAAGACAAACCTCCGCGTTTCCGGCGCTTGAAAGAGCGGGAGGCCGGAGTGCTGGGTAATGGAGAAACAGGCCAAAGTGGCCCCGTGTCTTTTCCCCCAGGGTCTGCCCATCGTTCTGCCCCAATCTCCCTCTCCCCCACCCTGTCCAGAGCTCCAGGAACCCCCGTGAACATGCCCGCAGAGGTGGCAGCAGGCATGCCTGCACGCGACCTGCACTCCCCCGTGGAGGCCTCCTTGCCTGGGACCAACAGCCCCACCAACACTGCAGTCGGCACCAAGTCCCCAGACCTGTCCAACCAGAACTCCTCGGATCAGGCCAACGAGGAATGGGAGACGGCGTCCGAGAGCAGCGACTTCAACGAAAGGAGAGAGCGAGAGGAGAGGAAAGGAGCTGCTGCGGCCGCAAGCGAGGCAGCCATGGCCTCTGCCGCTGTACCCGGGCCCCCCCAGGGCTCCTTGACCCCCAGTAAAGGCACCCCCGACGGAAGGGTGACACCGAAACGCGACGCACCCCCCGCAGCCAAGAGGAGTTTCTCGAACCAGAGGCCCATTGAGCGTCAGAATCGCAGAGGCACCAGCGGAGCCAAACCAGGCCGAGGCTACACAGGGGGGAAGGGGGAGAGGAGGGGAGGCGCCAAATCAGGACGCAAAGGGTGAGACACAATCGGGCTTTTGTCTGTTCTTATACTTTTACTTTGTCTGCTCACATTAACACAGTGGATTTTTGCCCAATGAACAGTTGGCAAGTTTATTCCCACACAATGAACCTTTGTGTACTAATCGTTACTTGGTATTCTGCCAAATGAATGACTGCGTTGAATAACACTAAAGCACAGTCCGTCTCCATAAGCTTAGTATTTCCTGTTTCAGAATGGCCTAGGTTGTGAATGGATGTTCATCTTATTTGATACCAAGCGTGCCCTAATGCGGCTTTGGTTGAAAATGGCTGAATAAGGTATTCGCGTTTCTTGTAGGGCTCAATTCTCTTTTCATCTCTAACCTATCTCTTAATTCAACAGCCCCATGGGCCATCCCAACTCGGAGGCTGCATCGACAGCTGGAGGAGGATCCCAGAGGTCTGCAAAAGATCAAGCCGCCCGCCGCAAAGACGAGACCAGACAGGCCCCCAAGAAGCCCAAGGAGAATGCTCTTTCTCAGTTTGATCTCAACAATTATGCCAGTAAGCACAAACACATTTGTTTCATGGCTTATAATCCAGGGAACCTAAATCTGTCGTGTTTCTTAAAAAAAAAGAAAGAGTTTAAGCACCCAGATCTCCTCCTGTCCCGTCACTGTAGGTGTTGTGATCATCGATGACCACCCAGAGGTCACCACCACAGAGGACCCTCAGTCCAACACCAATGATGATGGCTTCACAGAGGTGGTCTCCCGCAAGCAGCAGAAACGCCTACAGGACGAGGAGAAACGGAAAAAGGAAGAGCAGACGCCTCAGGTAGGAAGACGGAAACAACAATGTATTACTTATATATATATATATATATTGATATATCATTAATATTAATACTACGCCTACAGAACTGGGGCAAAAAAGGCTCTGGTGAGAAGGGCAGAGGGGGAGGAGGAAAGCTGCCGCCAAGATTTGCTAAAAAACAATCCTCGCAGCAGCAGCAGCAGCAGCAGCAGCAGCAGCAACAGCAGCAACAGCAGCAACAGCAGCAACAGCAGCAACAGCAGCAACAACAACAGGCCTCACAGCCTCCGCCTGCTGTAGCCCCCGCCGCCCAGGCCCAACAGCAGCCCGCCATCTCTGCCTCCCAGCATCCTCACCTGGCCTCCTCCCAGCCCGCGGCTGCCCCTCAGACTCTGGAAGGAACCGTGGCTCCGATTCCATCTATTCCTGCCGCTGCTGTGGACTTCACCTCCAAGAACCTCCCCCTCGCACCCACCCAGACGCACAGTGCTCTGGGCACAGAGCTGTGGGAGACCAAGGTGGCAGGCTCCACTGTCCTTCCTGATGTGAAGAAGCGTGAGTGGAGACGTATATACAGACTTGAATGAATGTTCTCACACCTTAATGCAGCAGTGAATGTATCACTTTGCTTTCTAACTACTTATTCCATGTTTTTCCAGTCGGTCCAATCAGCCCTCCTCAGCCACCATCTGTGAGTGCCTGGAACAAACCTCTTACGTCCTTTACTGGCACCGTTTCCTCCGAGGTACATTGAAACATTTAAATAAAATAGGATTTTCTTTTCTCACACAGAAAATGTATTATTCTGATTATGGTCATTTTGGTTTTAGGGTGTGAAGCCCGCAGCAGAAGGCAGTGTGGAATTGGCGATAGACAGTATTCAGTTTGGAGCACCGTCGTCTGCGGGCAGCACGGACAGTGACGGAGTTCCATCCCTAATAGAAACCAGCTCTGAAAACAAACTACCTGCTCCCAAAGAACAGCGACAGAAACAACCTCGAGCTGGCCCAATCAAAACACAGAAGGTAACTGCACTATGGAGAAGATCTTCTTTTGCTCTGCTCCACTGGATTCGTGTGGGTTCTGCGAAACTCGTCTCCAAATCTTTAAAATAAAAAGAAATCCTTTCCATCCCTTTTCCAGCTTCCTGAAATGGAACCACTGGAAACCAAGGAATACAAACCAGGTCCCATCGGTAAAGAGCGCTCTCTCAAAAACCGCAAGGCCAAAGACGCACGTGTAGATGTGGAGGGCTTGGACGGAGGAGTGCCTGGAGGAGGCGTCAGCCGTGCCGCAGACTCCAGTCCTCCCACCTGTGACCCCACGGTACCGGAGCTGGGCGGAGACATCGAGGGCATGATTACGGTGCCCTCGGCCGAGTACAGCAGCAACTCGAAGGTAGGTCACAGCCAGGCTCCGCCTCTATCGTACAATCAACCCCGCAGACTGAGTATGTTGATAAGATTGTTTTTTTGTTTTTGTTTTTTTTTTTCATCAAAGCGAATTGTATGTAATCGTGTATCTATACCTGTATCGCTTTCCGTCTCAGGAGTCTGTCACTGACTACACCACCCCCTCCTCCTCGCTGGCTGACAGTGTTCCAACTGTAGGGAACAAAATGGAAGAAAGTTTGGTGGCAAATGTGAGCGCACGTTTCAAGACTGTCCGGGGGAGGGTGGGGGGTGGAATCTTCTCCATATTTCCTTTTGATTTTAAGATACCGGTCATCTGTGCCAATGGGTTGAACTGCTTCGTGCCACTTTTTGTTCTTGCTCTCTCAGGTGGCACTACCGCATTCGTTGCCCCTCCCTCGACGAGAGACCCTGCAGCAGACCTCCAGCCTGAGCACCGTCTCGCCTGCTACGGTTGACCTAACACTAAAGGTACACCGATCATTCCAGAAAACATTTCATAATTACAGAGGATTTCTCTCGTGTTTTAATTGAAGTCCTGGTTCCTCTCCGTCTCCCCCCTCAGATGGAATCTGCTCGTAAAGCGTGGGAAAACTCCCCGATTCTGGAGAAGAATTCTCCGGTGACCTCCTCTTCTTCGCCCATCACCTCCTGTGCATCTTCATACTCCTCCTTCTCTTCAGCCTCTATGCCACAGATCCCCGTGGCCTCTGTAACTCCCAGCACCTCACTGACGGGTAAGACCGCTCCCACCATGCTGTCTGAAAATGCCTGCGTCGGTAGTTTCCTGAATTCCATCATGATTTCTTGTCCCCTTCTTACCTTTGATCTCCATCCTGCAGGTTCCGGTACCTATACAACGTCATCCCTCAGCACCAAGACCACCACGGCCTCCGATCCCCCAAACATCTGTAAAGTGAAGCCCCAACAACTGCAGGGTGGAAGTTTGTGCTCCAGCAGTAGCAGCAGTAGCAGCAGCTTCTCTCAGCTGGGCTGCGTGCCGCCCCTGCTGGCCCAGCAGCAACAGAGTCCGCAGGTGTACGTCTCCCAGTCTGCAGCAGGTGAGAGCGTGCATTTCATATATACAAATATATATATATTTTTTTTAATACTGTACATGTCTGTTGGTTATCACAAAAACTAATTGCCTGGCATGTCCAGGTTCTGCAGCTCAGATTCCAGCCTTCTACATGGATACTAGCCACCTCTTCAGCGCCCCCCACCCACGCTTGGCTCCTCCCTCTCTGGCACAGCAGCAAGGCTACCAGCCCGGACTTTCACAGGTAGGGTGTTTCGACTTGACAAGCGCAGCATGAATGTTTGAAAGTTTAAAAAAATATATATTGTCATAATAAACAACCTGATTGTCCACCTTGTAGCAAACAGCAGTGCAGCAGATTCCCATCCCCATTTACGCTCCACTGCAAGGTCAGCCTCAGCACCAACACACACACCAGCCCCAGCTGGGACTCGGCGGGGGACCCCCGGTCTCCCAGCCCCAAGACCTGTTCAGCTCCTCCCTGCAGCCGTACAGGTAAGGCAAAACCCCAAACGCCCATTAAGTTCTCCGCCGACAACGTGCCGCAGGCCCAGTATTTCCGTTCAGAGCCACCATTGTTCCTGTCCGGCCTTCCCACAGGTCTCAGCAGGCGTTCATGCAGAACAGCCTGTCCCAGCCCTCGATGATGCTGTCAGGACCGTCCCTGCACAGCTACGCTGGCGTGCAGGGACCTGATCTGAGCAAGCCTCAGTCCAGCCTGGCCTATCAGCAGCAGTCGTCCACCCAGCACATTCCCATTCTGTTTGAGCCGCAGCTCAACCAGGCGTCTGGCATGGGCGGCTCCCAGCTCATCGACACGCACCTGCTGCAGGTAGCGCGTCCACGGGAAACCTTTCACTCGACCGCACGCAATATGAAGTGGTGAATGGTCCGAGCCGTTTTGGCGCTCACTCTGGGCCTTCCGTCTGACGTTTGTGTTTTTGGTTCAGGCTCGACAGGGGATGAATCAGCATTCAAACATGTCAAACATGTACTCGGGGCAGGTGCAGCAGCATGGCCAGAGCAGCTACTACAGCAACGCTCAGTCGCCCAGCTCAGCAATGCAACAGGTAACCAGCATTCCAACATAAGTTATTTTATCATTTTCAAAAGCGGAACCTTATTGTGATTCATTTCCAGTATTTTTCAGTAACTGCACTGCTTTTTGTGAGTCGATTGTTTGTTTTTCATCATTAAACGTGCATTTTTGTCTCCCTCAAGGTGACGGTCCCTATGCCTGGTTCCCAGTTGTCCCTGTCAAACTTTGGCTCGGGTGGAGGACAGCCCCTCCTGGCGCTGCCCCCCACACCGCCTCAGGCTCAACCTCCCATCAACCGGCAGCCCCCGGTGTCCCAGCCGTACCGAGGCCTCATGGGCCACGGCCACAGCATGATGCCGCCGCCCACCAGCAAGGTAGTGCACCGGGTGCTCCTGTGACTCTCTGGGGGAAAAAAACAGGCCTGCTTTTACAAGTGTTAATACTTTGGTCTTGACACATTGCAGATGGACATGGATCTGAAACTGTTTGGCGGTGGGATGGATGTGAAGCCCGGAACTCCTCCGGTCGGTGCCAGGAGCACTACGCCCACCTCCAGTCACTACAGGTACGCCCTCCTCCTGCTTCTCCTTGAAATAAGCCGCGCTTTTGCGTTTAATCTACCTTGTACGACTGATCTGAATGTTTCCCTCCTTCTGCCCGCAGGGCCAGCTCCACCTCTCCCAGTAACCAGTCCAGTAAGATGAACAGCATGCTCTACCAGAAGCAGTTTCAGCCCAGCTCTGCCGCAATGAGGATGACTCAACACTTCCCCGGCCAGTTCAACCCACAGGTATAACATTATTCACCAAATGTCCATGTTGATTTTGCTGAAGTGATGCACCGGTTGTAAACATGGAAACCAGTTGTCAATGACCCGATTATTTTCAGTTCTTTCCTTCCTCCATTCAGATTCTTTCTCAGCCCAACATAGTCTCTCCTCTGGTCCGACCTCCCCACGCCAACTCGTTCGCTGGCGGTGTCCAGCGCTCTCCCATGGGCCCCCCGATGACGCCCAACGTGGGCGGCGGTCTGATGCCTCACCCCCGACCCCAGCATCCGCAGCACAGCCAGCACCCACCCCGAGGACCCCCCGGTCCCCCCATGGCACCCAGAGGCGCGCAGTCGGCCCTGAAGGCGGAACAGGACCTAAAGGTCTTTTTCTAGCTTCTTTGCTCAGCTGGCCTCGGTGGATCACGTGATGTCTGCTTTAGGTGAAATTGACTTTTTTCCCTTTGATCTCCTTCCAGGCAAAGCAGAGGGCTGAGGTGCTCCAGGCCACTCATAAGTTCTTCTCGGAGCAGCAGCAGCAGCAGCAGCTCAAGGCTCCGCAAGTCAGCAAAGCGCCTCTCCTCGAAGGCCCGCCACCGAACCACCAGGCGGCAGGCGAGCGCCCCGATTCCGACAAAGCCCCCGTCTCGGCGGCCAAGCCCATACGGACTGGCCCCATAAAACCACAGGCCATCAAACCCGAAGATGGCAAGTAAAGAGCTGCTGGTGACAATACAACCGGGTGGCAGGGAGGAAGAGAGAGAATCTAACCCCATTCACTCAGTCGCCACCTCATATCAGTCCTGGGGGGGTGGGGGGGAGGCGAGACGGTGGGGAGTTGGGGTAGAGATCCTAATGGTAGTGGTTACTGTGAGTAGGCGCTGTCCTGCATACATCTATAATCCTCATCCTCCTCTTTCTCCCCTCCCCCCTCTCCTGTCCCACTGTAGGTGGGGCGTTTGAGTTGGGATTCTTCCATCATATTTAGACGCCGACGAAATGGCTGCACAAGTTTCTTCCACAGAAATCTACCGTGACGGCGGATAAGTGGAGAGTTTGAGAGAAAAAATTTTGAAAGAGATTTGCTGCTGAGTTTGCCATTTTTTTTTATAGCTCTTGATTTCTCTTCCTTTATTTTTTTTTTTTTAAGAAAAAAAAATCCCCCCCACCCCCTCCCTAAATAGGATCGTTCATATTATAGGAGAAACCTGTTTTTGTTGACGGAAGAATACATCAGATTATGTTTTTGTAGTCAAAACAATCTTAAGTGTACGTAGTGAAGCACTCTTTTCGTTGCCCTGTGTCCCACCATTAACTAATCCCCCCCCCCAAAAAAAACGGTTTCATCCACGGTTGCCGCACAGAGACGTGAAATCCGAAATATTGTTATTTTGTTTGTTTTATCATGATGGGAATGTGAAAAAAAATAATTGCAGCATTCGGTTGACTTTAACGATGATTTTGATTAGTCTGCCTGTGAGCCTTCGCTCCTGCCTTCTGCTCTCATTTCCCTTGCCTGAGAATAACTGACGTGTGTGTGTGCGTGTGTGTGTGTGTGTGTGTGTGTGGAGTGTGTGTGTCTGTGGTACAACCGGGAGGAAGCCTGTAGCTGGACTCTCTTGTATGTTTTGCCAAAGGTTAAAGCGGCGCAGAGATGTCGCGGCCTTCTGGATTGGCTGTTGCTGTGGCGGCACAGATTTGGTCTTGCAGGATTACATGGATAATGTATGATCACTACTTAACCGCTGCTCCACTTTAGGGGCCACAGTCACACACATGCATCCTTTTATTGCTTTCAAACCCATCCTCGCCGTTGCACGCACGCACGCACACACAAACACACAAACACACATGTCACTGCAAAGCACCCAGACCTGCTGCTATTTCAGTGCCCTTAGCTAAAGAATAGCAGGACAGGGCTATTAAGCAGAATAGAGGCGGTGAAGAGTTGAGTGTTTTGAACAGTAGAAAACTTTTCAGTGTGTGTATGTCGGAGCCCAACGACCGGGTGGACGGGACAGAAGGAAGAATATTAAAAAATAAATAAAAAGACGGGCAGAGGATTGTTTGGTTGTCTTTGCTGATGAGAGCAATCAGTGCTGTTTTCTGTCTCTGCCTCCCCTCCGCTGGCTGTCCCACCCACACGGCGCTCTGCTCCCTGGGGGGCTGTGGTGGAAAGGATCCTTTTAGAAATGTACAGCAGTATGCACCCAGAGGTGGGGAGAGGGGGGGGGGCGGCGTCCTCCTCACCTCTGCCCCAGCTGGGGGAAGAGTCCTTGCAGGATGGATGAGGGAGGGGTGGGTAATGAATTTTTCTGTTTAGTTTTTTTTTTTGGTAATTTTTTATTTTTTTTTGTTGTACTTGTACAGGGGTTTCATCGCTGTATTAAAAGATGTACGGTCTTATTTACATTCTCTTGGTTTGGTTACAGAAACTAATAAAAATAATATACTGTTGATGTGTTCGCTGTCACGCCTGTTTCACTTTTCATAATAAGGCGCATAGCTTTTCCGTTGCTCTGCAGGAGAACGACAACGTCCCATCTGAACAGTAGGTGTCACTAATGCGCTTCCCAACCTGAAGTAGCATTGCAGAATGTTGAAAATGTACAGAATTAAACCTTAAATGGTTAATAAGCTATGTCATTTTTTTTTTATGGTTTTATTTTAACCATTTATAAGAGCAATATTTGCATTGTTATGACGTGTGTCAATCCCTAAGATATATATATTCTTTGTATTCGTCGTGAAGCCTCCTTCCCAACGTCGTTCAATGCAGAATGTTAGTTAAAACTAATTATAGCCCCGTAAACTATGGATTATTAAGAGCCATTTATGTTTTAACTGGAGTAACGAAATAAAAATATTTCCTGACTTTAGATCATCCTCCTCTTGGCGATGATCCGTCCGTCTACTGTGGTTTGAAACGGTTTAAGGTAAGAAAAATGACAACTGATGATTATTTGCAGTTCAACTGAAAAATTCTGATCTGTAATGCTTTTAGATTGTCAGCAACCATTGAAAGTGTTTTTTTTTTTTTTTTCTTTACAGTATTTCAAAGTCACGAATTAGAGCTTACACACCTTTTACATGGTGATGGCAATAGTTGGCTTGTCTGAGGTGCGTAAAGCTGTAATAACCACAGGAACTCTTAATTCAAGAAGGTTTATTTCATCATCATTTTTGATCGTCACCAATATTGACTACAGTGTACAAGCACATGCAATATTCGAGCGAGAACACTTTATTTAAGAAAACACATGTTGACTGGTGAAACACGGTAAATAATGTTAATGCCACAAAAGCTTGGGTTGTAAATGATGCACATTAGTTATCCCACTCGGCCAGTGATATTGCGCTCTTCATCATCTCTTAGACATTTATAATACAATGTATACCGTGTGGCTTAGCGTAACACAAGAAAATAATCCATCGGACACAAAGGCGGTACAAAAATAATTCCTCTCAAAATGCACACGTGGACCGTGCCACAAAGAAAGTCCTCCCGGTGAGAGAGAGGAAAAAAAAAAAAAAAAAAGGAAAGACGCTGTTCCTCCGAAGTCTTTTTTCCACTCTGGTAGTCGGGCTCTGTTTGGATACTGATGGTGTTCAATCTCTACATCTTTACGTGTCTCTGAGGCGGGAACGGGAGAGAAAAAAAACGTCTCTGGGGGTTTGACCTCAGTTGACCTGCTCGCGGCCCAGCCGGAGGTCGTAGGACACTATGTGGTAGTTGTCCCAGGCGAACAGCTTCCTCTGGGCCAGGCTGTAGTCGATCATGGAGTTGTACTGGTACTTGTTCCTGAAGGGGATGGCCAGAGCCCGGCCCTGGCCGGTGGCCGTGTCGTACACGTGGTTGATGATGGCGTTGGGCGCCGCGTAGCTGGAGACGGTGTACAGCCTCCCGCAGATGATGAAGGAGTTGGCCACGGAGGTCTTCCGGATGTTGGTCTCCCAGCTCCTCTTCACCTGCAGGGTGTCGGGGTCCAGCTGGGAGATGACGATGGCCCCCTTGGCCTTGCTGCTGGAGTAGACGGCCCACAGGCCCTGCTGGTCCACGGACAGGTCGATGTCCGTGTAGCCTCCCCAGGAGTACGGGTACTGGCCGTGGAAGCCGGCGTGGGGGAGGTCCCGGCGGGCGGCGATGCTCTCGGAGGAGAGGTCGTAGCGGATCAGCGTGCGGCTGCGGCGCCTCTGGTAGTAGAGGGAGCCACGGTAGACGGTGGCACCGGTGCTCTCCACCAGCTCCGGCAGGAGCAGCACCTGGCGAAGGCAAAAAGAGGTGGTGGTGGTGATGATGATGATGATGATGAGCGGGTGGTTTTTGGACTCATTCCCATGAAGGAGGCATGCCCCGCCTACCTTGGAGGGGAAGCCTCTGGAGAGCTGCTCCATGTCGTCGTACCCAAACAGCTGCCTGACCTCGGTGCCGATGGTGTCAATGCGCCAGATCATCTCGGGTCCGTAGGGGGAGACGGCCTCGGGGTCCTGCATCCACACACCGTATTTACCCGCTATGTTGTCCGCTTTTCTGTGCGTCACCGGCTCGCCCACTGAAATCAACTCCCCACAAGCTGTGGGCAGGCGGGAGAGGACCAACATTTGTGAGGAACTGCAGTTTAAAAAACATTTAAGGAAATGACTCCTGGTGAGTTCTTTATAATGTTTGGAGGCTGCCTGAATACGTGTTATGACCTTGACCTTTACACCTCTGACATGTCTTCTATGAGGAAGGAGCTGATTTTTTTCATCTCTGCCTGGTCTTGTGTGATAAAGATTTTATTGGGATTGACAGCTTTTGAGGTTGTTTTATTTTTTTTTTTTTGGAATGGCTCAGGGTGACTTCAGCAGAGGGATCCACATGCCAGTGGAACTGTGAGCAGATCAGGTGAGGTCATTGGTCGGCGTCATGGGAGCAGACGGCAGGTGTGGAGATGCTTCCTGACGTCTCCGTCAGGTCGTGAGTCACACTACATCCGAGCTACGTGTCTGCCTGGGAAAACGATAAGGCAGGCTGTATATTAACCGCCTCCTAAAATACCCCCCTCGCTCTCGGGTCTGGGACGCAGCACCGGATTTAGGGATAGATGGCAATATGTTTTATAAATACACCTATTACCACGTAGCTTCTGTGTGGCACGGCCTCATCAGAGATTATGTGTCTTCAGGTGGTGGCTCCACGTCTCCTTTAATGCCAATCCATAAAACCTGCGCGTGTGTGTGTGTGCGCGTGTGCGCGTGTGCGCGTGTGCGTGTGTGCGTGTGTGCGTGCGTGCGTGCGTGCGCGTGCGTCTGTCTGTCATCCTTGTTTGAGCTTGTGCTTAACATTGATGGGTCAAATACTGAACTCAGGAAGCCCCCCCCCCCAACACCTACAAACCTGCATGACTCTTGTATTCTCGGCCCAAATACTGTAGTATTAATAGCAGTATTTGCTTTGAGGCTGTCAGCGTAGGGGGGGGGGGGGGGGGGGGGGGGGGGGGGGGGTGGTGGTGGTGGGGCGGGAGGGGGGGGGGGGGGGGGGGGGGGGGGGGTGAATGAGTTATGAGCTGGCAAGGATAGATTTGAAAGGGTCATCCTGAAATTTGAAGTGCAACTCGTGTATTCTTCAATCCAAATTCAAATATCTTCACTGTGTTGAATGAAAGTCTTCGTATAGATGTATTATCAATATCTCTAAAACCGCATGGACAATGTTATATGATCTGTCGTTGAAGCAGGTATGTGTACTATGCGTTTGTATATGATTCTATATTTCCAATATTTCTATATTTTTTTTGATATATTTCTATATTTATATTTCTATATTATTAGGAGCAGGTACCTGTGTCGTCCTCGGAGCCAACCGGAGCAGGTACCTCTGTCACCTCGGCCTTCAGCTCCTGGAAACTCGGAGCTCCGTACTGCCACGTCGAGTCTGAGAGGAGGAGAGACGGATTGCGGAAGACAAAAAAAAAGGAAAGGGCAAATTGGAGGTGATCAATCAGAAAGTCTCCCCCACCTGTCAAACTGCTGCTGTCTCCCTGTCTGTCAATGGGCCTGGTCATCAGGTGAGACATCTGGGCGGAGCCTAAAACACAAACACACACACACACACACAGATGAATGATTTCTATCACGCAGTTCAAAAGGTTGCACACAATAGCTCAGAGTGTGTTTGTGTCCCCAAATGTGGCCCTGACAGACGGCATGAAATGGGACGGCAAGAACCAAATACCCCTGACCGGATTCCCAGCTGCTCCGGAGTCAGACAGTCGGTGGCCTGAGCGACCGTCAGGCACACACATGCAACACACTCGACACCACTTCGCACCCCGACACTGTGGACTCCACATCATCCAGACTTCAAACGAGTCGTCTGGCGCTCTTCTGCCCCTGCATCGCTGTCAAACTGTATATGTAAATAATAATTTATGGTGAAAATGTGTTTGTGTTTCTGTCTGTGTGTCGCGTGCGTGCGTGTGTGCGCACGTGTCTCTCGCACATGCAGTGTCCATTGATTGAAGTCTCCTAATGAGCCCTAAATGACAGCAGGCAAAATTAAACGTTTGCACCTGGAGGCTGATGGAGCGGGACCAAAGCTGATGGGCCAGACGACAAACACCAGTCGCACGGGTAAGTGTGTTCTAAACGGAAACATATTTGCAGAATTATGTGTGTGCGTGCGCGTGTTTATTATGCACTGCAAGAATGCTGTACAGTGATATAAATGACAGACAGAGGAGAAAGATATTCAAAATCGTATTTGAAGTATGTCGGGGAGCTCATCTCCCCAGTGATGGAGACATCACAGGATGTTCCTGGAATCCGTTATTTACGTCTCCTGTCGGCCTCACGTCCAGGAGGAGACATAAATAATGTTTGAAAGATTGATGAAAGAGAAATTCTGAAAGACACTGCGATTTGGGGAACGGGAGAGTTAACTGCGCACACATGTTCTTCTGTTCTTCTCTGTGTGGGGAAAAAAAACAGATTTCATTTAGACTTAAGAAAAAAAAAAATACATGTAATGTGAAGGAAATCATTCATGAAATATAAACATCAGCGGATATATTTTAAGGGTCAATTTTGACTGTATTACACAATATTAAGGCCCTAACCACTGCTCGGTTGGTCCACAGTAAAAAAAATCCTGACTTTGATCTGCTTTGATTCTGCGTGTCGTCCCCCGAACTTTCGATCTGTTCTGCATCTGTGGGTGGGGGGGCGGGCGGGGGGGGGGGGCTCTGTGTATTTGTGTCTGCAGGCGCAAACATGAGGGGCTCAGCAGATAACCTGGAGCGCGCAGCCGCAGCAGCAGCTATGTGGGGTGGACGGGGTGTTGGTAGAGCAGGATTTCCAAGCTCCATACTCTCGAGAGCCCGGTGAGGAGCGAGGGGGATGGTGGCCCACCCTGAGGAGATGCTGGATGAGCCCAGAGTCTCAATTAGACGCATGTTTGGCCGCCGCAAACGCACAAAACACCAGAGCTTAACCTCACTTGGCTCCGCAATCACGGCCGTCTCCTTTGGTGACCTCCGACCCCGGAGGTTTAGAGTTCTCAGACCCGAGGCCCCCCCCCCCCCCCCCCCCCTATTGACGAGGCCGGACCCACCGGGCGTCACCCTAAGCCCCGGGATGAGACCGAACCGCCACTTCCAGGGCGCGCATCGCATTTCAGCCCTCCCCTTCCCCTCGCCCAGCCCGGGCTATTCGCACCCTGCTCGACGTGCCCAGGGAAACCCCAGCTCATAAACAAAGCAGGATGGGCTCATAAATACTGAGCTGACCCTCGCTGGCCGGCCTCCATCCTCCCCCTAAATGCAGGCAGGGGACAGGAAGCGGGGGAAACCTGAGACAAGTGCACACTAATGGGGCAGCCACGACATTGAGCTACGGCCACACGGGCGCAACACACACACACACACATTAGTATATTATATTATGATAATATTGCTCTTTTGTCTTTGATGTAATCGGTGCGTGTTGAGGAATCTGACCTTTATTCTCTCAGTGCAGTGTTCAGATACGCACCCACGGGATCCCAAAGCATGTGCCATGCATTGGAATTCCGTGCAGCTAAACGTATGCATGGTATTCCATACATACATGACATATGTGTCATCACTTCACTGCTGTGTTTTACTCATTACGCTCCAGTCCGAGTGAAATACGCATTCCAGAGAGACGGTTTTGAATCTTAATTAGCAGCTTGGGTTGAGCAGAATCTTTTATATGGAAAAATATGCAAAAAATTTTTTTTGCAATTGAAAGCTGCACATTTATTTAGTTTTTTTTTTACAAGAGGATATTCACAGATATACATTGTTATACATGATGTGATATTTACACGTTGCGCATTGCACTTGAGCTCTAAGTCTAGGGATGCGTGTGCATTTCTTACCTCCAGCAGGTCTGGTCAGGCCGCTGTTCTGCAGAGCCGGGTTGGGCACCGCGGGGGTCTGCGGAGGACAGGGTCGGTTCCTCAGCCTCTCCGTCTCCCGCCTCATCTCCTCCATCCGCTGCTGGAGCCCCGCCGCCTCCCTCTCCAGGCGCTGCTTCTCCGACTGAAGCAGGCTCCTCTCCCCCATGGCCCGGTCCAGTGCCTCCTGGAGTTGGGCCTGGGCTCCGGTGGCCTGGGGCCCCCCGGCCTGGGGACCCCCGCTCAGCTGGGACACCAGCACCTCCAGCAGGCTGAGTCTGGCCTTCAGACCCTCCAGCTCGGGGCCCCCGGGCTGCGGGCAGCTGGACTCCACGGGGCTGGGCACGGTGAAGGTGTACTGACACCGTCCTCCTCGGTCGTTTCCCCTCCACACAGACGCTCGCTCCTGTGCGTCCCCTCGCAGCACAACCCCACAAACGCACAACAGGAGCAGGGACAACATGCTGGAGAGTCTTCACACAGAGAGGTAAATGTTTAGTCTAAAACAAAATTCCCTCTTTCAGGCGTCTGTTTCCCGGGGCCGTGCGTCTCTCACTTTGTCTCCTCTGGTCTGTAACGCTGAGCTCTCCTCGACAGCTCGCCGATATTTATACAATCTGAAAGGGACGGAAGGAGGGAAACAGGGGAGGAGAGGTGAAAGGGAGAGAGAGGGGAGGAGAGGAGAAGAGCAGGGGGAGGGTGGCGATCGGAGGCAAGTGTTTGTGGGGTGAGGGTGGGGTGAGGGCGGGGTGGGGGTAGGGTAAGGGGGGGTGGTGGTGGTGGGACGGGGGGGTTATGAATGAAAAACTAAAAAAAAAGATTGTGTCAAAACAAAACGAACAAAGGTTTGAGTGTGTTGACTCTGTTCTCTTAAAAGCTTGTTTTCAACCCTCACCCTCTCCAATGTCCAAAATAACTTGTGTCTATGGTGTTAAAACCTGCCCTGATAATGCTACGGTGCAGCCGCACATGTCCGAGGGGACGCTTTGGCCCCGGCGTGGCCCAGAGAGCGAGGCCTCGTGGGATACAGTTACCTGGAGCGGTGCCGGTGTCCTCTTTCCTGTGGGCAGGGGGGCCAGAGTGTGACGCATGAGGCCAAACGGGCCATCGATGACTAGATACCTGCGGCTGATGGTGGCGGCTCCGTTCGGCTGCGACTTCTGCTGCAAACTGTGTGTGTGCGTGTTTGTGTGCGTGTTTGTGTGTGCGCGTGAGTGTGTGTGTTTGTGTGAGTGCTCGTGTGTGTACGCTTGTGTTTGTGTGTGTGCGTGTGTGTGCGTGTGCGTGTGTGTGCGTGTGTGTGTTTTTGTGTGTGTGTGTTCGTGTGTGTGTATCTGTGTGTGTGTCTGTGTGTTTGTGTTCGTGTGTGTTCGCGTGTGTGTGCGTGTGTGTGCGTGTGTGTGCGTGTGTGTGCGTGTGTGTGCGTGTGTGTGCGTGTGTGTGCGTGTGTGTGCGTGTGTGTGCGTGTGTGTGCGTGTGTGTGCGTGTGTGTGCGTGTGTGTGCGTGTGTGTGCGTGTGTGTGCGTGTGTGTGCGTGTGTGTGCGTGTGTGTGCGTGTGTGTGTGTGTTCGTGTGTGTGTATCTGTGTGTGTGTCTGTGTGTGTTTGCATGTGCGTGCGTGCGTGTGTTTGTTTGTGTGTGTGCGTGTGCGTGCGTTTATGTGTCTGTGTCTGTGTGTGTTTGCATGTGTGAGTGCTCGTGTGTGTACGCTTGTGTTTGCGTGTGTGTGCGTGTGTGTGCGTGTGTGTGCGTGTGTGTGCGTGTGTGTGCGTGTGTGTGTGTTTGTGTGTGTGTGTTTGTGTGTGTGTGTTCGTGTGTGTGTGTTCCTGTGTGTGTATCTGTGTGTGTGTCTGTGTGTGTTTGCATGTCCGTGCGTGCGTGTGTTTGTTTGTGTGTGTGCGTGTGCGTGCGTTTATGTGTCTGTGTCTGTGTGTGTTTGCATGTGTGGGTGTGTGTGTGCGTTCGTGTGTGTGTGTCTGTGTGTGTGTTCGCACGTGCGTGTGTGTGTGCGTGCGTGCGTGTTTGTGTGTGTTCGTGTGTGTGTGTGTGTGTCTGTGTGTGTTCGCATGTGTGGGTGTGTGTGTGCGTGTGTCTGTTTGTGTTCGTGTGTGTGTGTGCGTGCGTGTTTGTGTGCGTGTGTGTGTGTGTGTGTGTGTGTGTGTCTGTGTGTGTTCGCATGTGTGGGTGTGTGTGCGTGCGTGCGTGTTTGTGCGTTTGTGCGTTTGTGTGTTTGTGTTCGTGTGTGTTCGTGCGTTCGTGTGTGTGTGTTCCACCATCCCACTCTGTGTTTATATTTAACACAACATGAGTGAAGTGTCAGGGGCCATCTGTATCTGAGCCCGTTTCCTCTCCATGCTGCCTGGGTGGATTTGCCGCCGTCCGTCCTCTCTCGTCTCTTTGCTTCAACGCAACGTCCCCGACACGCTACCCGTCCGCAGTCATGCGATACAGCGGCGGAGCGCTCGTTTTATTTTCAGAGTAGCAACGACACGAATGATTTCCAAAGTGACACACTCGCACAGAGATGCAATCGGCCACCGGGCCAGGTGTCCTTCCAAATCCTCCGCACCACAGCTCTCGGCTTACCGCTCATTTCCTGCCTCTTGGACTCTCACCTGGCTTCTCTCCCACCCCTCTTCTCCTGGTGTCTCCTCACTGGTGTTTTGGGTTCAAACCTGGCGTTCGTTCATCTCTGCTGACCTGGCCAGGCCACCGCGTACCAGTGAGCATCGTCTGACACAGAGGGCTCGCTCCGAGTAGGTCGGAGGTCAAAGGTCGCAGGAGCAGAGGGTGGAGTGCACAGACTCTTGAAACCACACGACTACGAGTGCGCCTCGTGTACAGCAGACGGGACGTGGGATATTGATCTCGGCGAGGCAAAATTGATCGGCGGGGCAGATGGACAGATGGACGATTAAGGCGCGGTGAGCGTTTGATGTCGCAAACGGTGAATCGCACATATTCCAGGACCCAGACTCTCACAGGAAATATTTCAAGCGTGAGAAAGCGAAGAGAGGGGAGGAAGGTGAATAGCGCGAGACACGGAAGTCATGACGGCATGGATCTTTCACAAAAGGAAACGCTGTGAGCCAAACCACATGTAAACAGATACAGGGGGTATGGGGGGGGGCGACTCATGGGAGAAAGAGAGTGTTTTTAAAAAATATCATTGAAGCTGAGGATCAAATGTAGATGGTCTGGGGATTTATTCTCCATTTCCTCTGGCTCCCTGTGATCAGCAGCAGAGTGTGTGCACCTGACAGGGTGTGGGTGTGTGTGTGTGTGTGTGCCTGGCACATTGTCCACCCCTCTCAGTCCTGAGCTTATTTCATTTTTTTATACGACTCGTATAACCACTGCTATGCCCGGAATCTGAAGTCATCCAGCATGAGCTTCAGCCCGAAGGATCAAAACATCCTCCGCTGCCAGTGTGGGGGCGTGTCCGCGAAGCCAGAGAGGATTAAAAATACTGCATGATGTAGTGATGTCTTGTCATTTTCTGCTTATTCAATTATTCCTTTACAGCTTCTTGTCCAACCCGGACTCTTAAGGTGCTAAGGATTTTGATATCGATCGTTACAGTCAATCAATTATCATCATTATGAAAAATAATAATATATATATAAATATTTTGTTTTGTTCTCCTTCCTCCCTAAGGCCGTCCAACCACCCAGAATCCAGCCCAGCCATCCCGTCGTAGAGGTAATACACCATTTTTCTTTCCTTCGCCCCGTGTACATACATGTAAGCGGTCATATCTGCTGGATATGTTGCGACCTATGCTTGAAAAGATAGGAGGAGCAGGCAGCCACCTGTTCTGTACCCACCGCTCACTTACAGCACTGTGTGGTTTTCAAGTTTAAACCTACTATATTTCAACTTAAAATATCAAAGGCGAGCAGTATCCTCAAAGATCATGTAAAAAAAAAAAAAAACAACCCTGTCACCTTAATGGGAAACAGCACAAGATAAGGACCGCTTACTTTTATCATACAGAGTTAAAATTCACTCTGAGTAACTACTAATAATAGCTTAACTGAATGAATCGGGCTTTCTGGAGCCAATGAAACAAGATTTCATGCCAATCTAGTGTTCATTCCAGAAACTTGAGCCACTTATGCCCCTAATTAAAGGTACCGTTTTATGAGGTGGGTGTGGTGGTGGTGCACTCTCCCACAGAACTCCACGGGCCTCTCTGGAACCTTACCGGCTTTGATTTGCCTGCAGTAGAGCGGGACTCGGCAGCCGACCAATGGCCGGCCCGCTATAGACTATGCACAGTGACATGAGCACTGCGCCAGAGAGAAGTGACCTCTTTCTCTTCAAAGCTGAAATAAAGCCGCCACGCACCGGGGCCATCTGCCACAGAGCCACGGAGTAAATTCAATTCACAGTGGTGGGAGAGCAAAGGGGGCGGAGCTGTCGGTGTGCGCTTGCATCTACTGTCCCCGGCTCCAGTTCCTCCAGGTTTAGTGGCGTCCTGGGACTCCACGCCGTCAGTAAAATAACAGAGCAATAAAAGGCCCCCGTTAATGAGGAGATAAAAGGAAGCTCAGGAGTAAGGGATATCCAGGACGGTTATGAGTGGAGGGTCGCCATGACGACCAGTTTTCCCCTCTTCGCCTTCCCCGTCTATCTTTCCATCGGCCTCAAACTCTCCGTTTCTTCTCTAGGTCATTTTCCTCCGATTCTTTTAACTCGTAGTTTACGATTTCAGCCAATTAGCTCGAACCAGACCAGTGCCCCTTAAAATCACTTTTTATTTCAGAGCAAACAGTTTCATTATATCACAGTCTTCCAATGCTTTGCCAGTATATTGTACATCATTACAGAATCAATATTTACAGCTAAAATAAATTACATAAAAAATGTTATACAATCAATGAATGCAGACACAACGACGCCTATGTTTCACAGTTTTTTTTTTTCTTTTTTTTTTTTTTAAATGAGCCCTCTTCAAACTTAATGCGACAGTGTAGAGACAAACTGTCCCCTTCAGCATCGATGGGGAAATATACCAGCATTCATACAGAGAGACACACGGGAGAGATAGGAACTTAAATTGTGTGTGTGTGTGTGTGTGTGGGGGGGGGGGGGGGGGGGGGGGGGGGAGAGAGCTGTTATTTAAACCAAAATAGAACCATCTGCAGAGTGAGAGACAGTTTAATGTCACGAGTGGGGAAAGTAGGACAGGCGTGACCAAACCGGCCCAGGAGGAAGGTGAGAGGTCCCGAGAAATGGTCCTGCCGTGCGGTATGACAAACTAGCAGGAGGCTGAAAGGAAAATTTATGGAGCAGGATTCAGGATGTTGTCTGAACACATGACCCTCCGTATTGATGAGGAAACATCTGATGATGAGACAACAGTTTTCTGTCGGTAAGCCTTTTTTGTTGTTGTTGTTTAGAAAAAAATAATAATAATACAAACGCACAGGTGAACCTCAGATGTGAGAAATGTGCTTCTGCTCACAAAATGTTCTCCCTGTCCCTTGAGTTTTTTCCGAGCGAGAGAGCACAAAGGGAATGGAGGCTCCACATCTGAGCTTCATTCAGTGGATGTTTTTTTGTTTTTTTATTACACAAGGCTGCTGCTGCACATTCAGACCAGCTAAACCAAAGAAGGACAGTTGGCACGGATTGTCTGCCTTTAGGGTATCTGTCTATAGGATGTGATGTGCAGGACCGGGTTCAAAACGAAGCCCACCTGGCTGACGTGTGATATGTATCGTGGAATGGACCAAATCCCTCAAGTTGGCTCAGAGGGCTGAGAGTCGGCGACTTCTCCTAAATTATCTCAACCTGCTGGGTTTTTTTTTTTTTTTTTCTTTTCTGGAGCCGGGCGTCTATTCTGAGCCTCAGTACGGATTTTAGTGGGAAAGCCGACAGTGAGATCTGCACTAAAGGGGCACGCTGGGTCAGATCCTTGCGGTCGGGGGGCTGATACTGAGGAGGAGGGTGTGGGCTGGCACCCCCTAGCTGGGGCGAATGACTGTGCGCAGTAGAAATAGAGAAGGGAAGAAGAAGAGGCAACCCCCCCACCCCCCCCCCCCCACCCACGCCCCCCCCCCCAACCAACGCTAGCGATACCGCAGGATCACTGGGACTGAAAGAGAGAGAGAGAGAGAGAGAGAGAAGACCATGAATATTTACGGAGAACATTAATTCACGAACGGTGCGGGCGAGTTCAGTCTCGTACTCACTGATGATAATGAGCAGGAGAGCAACCACCACCAAGGCAATAATCATCTTCATCTGTGGGAGGAATGATGCACATTGGTCACGTCAAAATCTGCTATTCTGACACACGCACACGCACACACGCAGACACACAGCCCACCTTCATGTCCCTCCACCACATCCTCCTGTGCAGCTGTTTGGCTCGGCTGCTGAAGGCAGACGCGTTGTCCGATAGGCTCTCTGGAGCGTCCCGTCACAGTAAAGGACACGTGTGAAAAGAAAAAAAAACAACAACAACGACACACCTGTTAATCAGCAAGTGAAAAGCCCCCCCAAAAAACTATTATAGTCCAACACGTGTTTGGAGAAGGTTTAGTCAGACTGTGTGGGCCCTGCTGCTGCTCATGTGTTGTTCATGTGTTATGTAAGTCCCCGCTGTTGAGGTCACTCGTCATTTTTCAAATCTATTGACACGAGACGCCCAAACGAGTTTCCAGATGAAAACACAACTCTCGCTCTCTCTCTCTCCTCCAGCGTCCTCCCCCCTTCCCGTTCCCGTTGCGACGGCTCACGCACATCTCCCCGTCTCCTCGGATACCGTTGTTAACTTGATGTTTATGCGTGTTCGCGGGGAGGTTCCAGATCCCTAGCGTGCGGCGCTCTACTCGCACTTGAGCCTTTTTGTCTGTCCTGTGTGTGTCTGCGGTTACGCTGTCCATGTGGCCTGTTAACGACCCGTCGCCACTACAAAGAGAAGCACCTGAATGGCACTTCTGAGAAGATGCTTGTTAATGTCGTGGAATTTAGAGACGGGGGGGTTACCTAAGCGGTGGGTCAGAGAGTAAAGCTGCAAATGCCACTCGATATTATATTGCTGGCATAAAAATCCACCATTAAGAACTACCTGTGTGTGGAGCCACATGTGTTCCAGATGTGTGTCTGTGTGTCTGTGTGTGTCATTGTCTCAGTTATGCAACATCTGTGTTGAATGTAATCATGAGGAGTAATAGACTGCAAACGGCTCCGAGCTCCTCGGCCTCTTCTCTCCATCGTTTGAAGAGTAGGAGAAGAACCTTTGCGTGTCTCTTTGAAAGGCCTCACGTGTGTGCGTTAAGTTGTGAAATGCAGCGAGCCCAACACATTTCACACACCTGCTTTAATACGCACACGGCATGGCTGTGTGAATGAGGGAAACGGACACACACACACACACACACCCACACCTGGTAAAGCACTAAGCCTGGATGTATCATTTACTCATTTAAAGTGCCTAGAGTGTGCGAGCGACTGCTGCTGCTACCACACACACACACACACACACACACACACACACACACACACACACA
>JAFBJU010026075.1:223337-314013 GCA_016785305.1 Colistium nudipinnis | reverse complement strand
TCACACCCAAACACCACCTCAACACCCCCCCCCCCCCCCCCCCCCCCCCCCTTCTCTCTCGCAATTCAACAACACAACCTTTACCATTGAATCCAGCTCAGGCTGACACTGTGGACTCAGCTGGCACTGCTGATGGAAAAAAGGCCTTTGAGTGGCCACTGACCGGAGGTAAAGTGTCCAGTAAACGGGAGAGATGAAGGAGACAGGACTCTGTCTGAGGAGGAGGAGGAGGAGGCAGCGTGAAGAGACAGAAAGAGACAGAGAGGGAGCCAAGTCTAACATGTTAGTGCTGCACGAGGAAAACAAGTCTGAGTCAGAAAAGGAAAGCTGACGTATTTCATTGTAACTACTACTGGAATGAGAGTCGTAAAGGTTGTAGCTTCAAGAAAACATTAAGAGGTGGATGTAATAGGATGCTTCAGTCACTGTAGGAAAGTAGACAGTAAAACAGACTGAAAATGAAACGGACATCTCTGCATCACAGCTTTAATGACATCATAGCCGTGGCTACCAGTTAGCTGTTAGCTTAAGCTTCAAAGCAAATAGAAATGTCTGGCTCTGCCACTCTTACACACACACACACACACACTGCTACACAACAATTGCGTCACATGAGAAGCTTAACGGAAAACAATGTGAACTATATACTAATGTGGGGCTGTTTCAGACAGGCCGTTTAATTCACTGACAAATGTAGCTAGCCAGCTAAGCTAAGGATGCTAACGTGACTGGTTACCTGCTGCTCTCTCACAATAGCCGATGCTCGATGTAGCTGAACACAAGACCCGTGTGATAATCCAGGTGGATTGTTGGGTGTTTATGTATCTTTTTACGGATTCGTCTGATTCATTTCAGACGCTGTCCGGAGACAGAGAGTGGATTATCATCGTGGATGCTAGCGGAGCGAAGCCCTGTCTGTTGTCAGTCTGGATCAGCTGACCACAGCTGGAGGAGGAGGAGAGACCGATGTTTGACTGCGATCAGACAAGATTTTCTTTCAAATGTTTTTTTTTTATTATTCTTTAACCACAATTCTCAACTCATCAAATAACTATTAAACACTTATGGAAAGTGTTAATTAGCAGCAGTAGATGCTGATAATTATATACAAAGGAAGATGTGACTATTTTACAATACAATGACTGACTACAATGTATTAAATCATTTTAAATGAGATTTCACTTAGTCAATTAACAAAATATTAATATAATACGAAACCAGTCTCTATGGAGGCGTTTTTCATTTTTCATTCTGTCTCTTGTATGTATTGTAATAAAGAAGTAATTACTTCGTTAATGCTAAAAGAATTGCGTCTTTTTATATACTATTTTTCATTTTTAAACACACAGTGTTGGTAAAATATAAATATTTATTCTGTTTTATATGACAAAATTTGAGCTTATATTTAGTTTGTCCTGTTTAGAAGCCGGTTTCAGGGTTTCATGTGTTTCACCTGTAGAGGGCAGCAGCGCGACTGAAATGCGTCGGCTGCATCTTAGTAAAGATAAGAAGAAGAAGTCAAGCCGAGAAAGAGGAAGTTTTGGAGAGCAGTTGAAGAAGAAGAAGAGGAAGAACAACGGCGCACGTGTAAATCACAGGTTTGTGTTTATTATTAAATTCATGATTTCACCTTGATGAACGAGTTAGATTAGTCGTAAAGCAGGATTTGTTTGTGCACGTGCAGAAAGCTGGAATCAGGTCTGGTGTTGGTTGCTGCCCACACAGAGATGCAGAGTGCGGGAGGAGGCGCTGACCGGAAACATCCTCTGTTTGGAGGAGCGATGTCCGCCGTCATCCCCCACAGCGCCACGGACGTCAGCGAGCTGAGGGAGATCCCGGACAATCAGGAGGTGTTTGCCCACGCGCACACGGACCAGAGCCTGATAGTGGAGCTGGTGGAGTACCAGGCTCAGGTGGCGGACCAGGACTCGGCCCGGTACCACTTCGAGGACATCGCCGGAAGTAACAAAGCGCTGGAGCCAGGTGCCTTCGCAGTGACTAGTGTTCTGGCTCTGCCCGAGTCTGACATGGCCCTGTCAGAGTGCAGCTCGGCCTGGATGCTGACTGGGACCCAGTGCGTGTCCAAGTTCAACGAGGAGGCGAGGAACACGGTGACCCTCCACCTGGCTGTGTTCCGCCTGCCCCAGTTCTCCACAGACCTCCTGATCACCTTCAACGATCCACAGCGCATCAGTCCCGATAGCAGCAGCGCTGCGGCTGTTGGGACACACCGGGTGCCGTGGTCCGTGCAGGACTTCCAGCGCTTGTTGCAGACTCTGACTCTGCACAACCCAGGGCTGTTTGGATAAAACACCTGCTGCTACTCTCACGCACTTGCATTGAGTCCTTCTGTGTGACGTAGGCGGACTACATTATAATATTACCTGACTGTGATTTTGTTTGACCCCACGATTGGCCTGTCACGCTTTGGGGTCCCAAGGGTTTGAAGCTTACCCTGCTCTGACTTGTGTGACAACTTCTTGTGTTCATCCTTTGATGTTCACTTTAATTTAGTGGTTGGATTTAGGGACTGGATACCAAATTATGTCATGATGTGGACATATTTGTATCTTAGTAACAGATCAGATAAATAAATAAAAACATTTTTCAAGGCTGATTTATGTTGCAGGTATGCACTTGAGAAAATGAAAATCAGATATGCTGATTTTCTGCCACTTGCCCCTTTACCCAGCCCCCTCTCCCGCACTTTTGCCTTTCTTCTTTTACTTTCTTACAAAATACTGCCACCCTTCTAAAATGTGTTTTCATGCTTATGCAGTCAGTGGTCATAAACACTGAAAACTGGGAGGGCGAGTCCCAGCTGAAATGCATATTAAGGGAACTGTTTCCATCATTTACCAGGGTGGCCTCATGGTGGAATTATTCATCAGCCTGAACCTTGGAGAGACATTAGACAGATTACATTTAAGGGTTAGTTTGGTGCAGAAGAGCATTTATGGAATGGCATTTATTAATCACTGCAGTGAAGTTAGAAACGGCCTTTTTCAGATTTCTGTGACGTGCTACTATATGAGGGAAAAATAGTTTTACCTTTAGTTCGCTGTTAAATAAAACCTGGCTCCGTAAGGCAGTTGCAGTTGCATAACAAATTAGAGGAAGCACAGTCTGCCCCCCCCCCCCCTCCTTCAAAGCCACATCAAACCCACCTCATCCATCCGGATGCCATCATGACACATTAGGATCTCACAAAGTCAGGTATCCTTACTTCCCAGTGAAAACATTTAGCAAATTCTTTCATTGACCACAACACGGTGTCTCGGCAGTGTCTCCTTCTGACTACCTCGGATAAACATGTTGTTATTGGTTTGGTTTGTAATTAAGTCTACCAACACCCTGTATTTTAGACCAGATGAGACTGGAGAATTTTGACTTCACAAACACTTGACAGAGACAGCGAACATTAAAGGTGTAGTTATGCAGTATAAGTGTTAGAAGTTTTTTTTAATGTTAAAAACGTTATACAACTTTTTTCACCTGAGATTCTTAATTTTAAATGTTTAAATTCTCTGAAATTCTAAATGAAGTCAGCACCTGCGAGAGCCCCACTGAATGCTATAGTTCTGAGAATGCCTCCATAACGATGTCTTTGACCTCTAGTGACCTGAAGTCTGGCACTCGTCACGCATGTTCTGCTTGAAAAAAAACCCGTCCGACATGTCACTGATGAAGACAAATGCGGCTTTCCTGTTTCTTCTCACAACAACTGGCGGTTTCCTGACAAGTCCCTAAACAGACCTGGACGTCCAAGCAAACCAGAGCGGTCCCATCATTTCAGGACCTACAGCAGTGAGACTGTTTGTTTCTGTTCTCTGGTCTTTGTTTGAGGATGTGTGTGCATTTGTGCATCTCTGGCACATCTGGGAAGCATCAGTCACAGGTGTATGCATAGTTCCTGCTCAGAGACTTCCAGCTCCATGGTCATTTGTTATCCACCCCCCCCTGTTATCACTGTTGTGTTTGCTCCTCCTTCAGAGACACTCCTCTCCCCCCCACCTTCTCTTTTGGCCTCCAGCCTGAACAGCCCTCTACTTTCCTTGCCAGGCCTGGGAGCCAGTCTTGTCCTCTGAGCTGTCTGCTCCTCTCATCAGGACCCGGCAGCTCCTCTTTATGTAATTTATGTTCTTCTCCAAGTCTATCTTTGTCTTTCTTTGGAAGCAAGAACTTAAAAGATTGCACTTGAGTGTCTGCTAGGGTTTTGGAACAATAGTGGCTATGTTTCCATGTTACTGTGAGGAAACTTTTAAAACGTGCCAATCAGATTCATCTGCAGGCAGCATTACAAATAAATATAACATTTAGTTTAGAAATGATCACAATGTTTATTATAAATAATTGTCAACATTGTACAGGAACTTTTTTGCTATAGATTCTATAAGAAGATGTTTTAAGAATAACGAGACATGTCCTATGCATGCTTTACGTAAATGATGGATTAATCCTCCTGCTTGTTCTTCTTGCTCTGTGGCGAGACATTATTGGTTTGATTAAAGTGCTCGGACATGGCGGCCAGGGCCCGGTAGCGGTGAGAAATTGTATTCTTCACTTCTTTGGGCAGTTCAGCATAGCTGCAGATGAGAGGGGGGTAAATGATAGTTAGTTTACGTCTGTTGCCACCACAAATGTGGTGTTGATTTATCACAGATGCACAGCATAATGTAAAAGAAATAAATATGTTAATGTAGTCAGGTCAAACTGTCCTGGAAATGCAATTTAATCCATCAGCCCCCAGACAACAACATAACATCTGGCTCCCCCTTGTGATAAGAACAAGGACAGTCCATGCTCACGTTTTTTCAAATCCCTGTGGCTGGAAACATGGATCCCATCCAAAGTCTCGAGGTCCCCGAGGTTCCACAATGTGCCCCTAAAAATACACAAGAAAGGAGTGAATAGATAGTAATAAAAAACACACACGCACAAACACCAACGGTAAGATTCTTACCTCCGTTTTCCCTCTGAAGAGTTGTACTGGTTCTTCTTTCCCAGCAGAGAAAGCAAAAGTGCAGAGGGCCCATGCTGATTTATCTTCAAACCCAGCTAGAAGCTTATACAATCCTACAACATTTTAAAAAGGAAAGTTCAACAGGACAGCTTATTCTATTTTCTAATATCTCAGAGGTATATGCTTTATTACCAAACTAACCTTCTGGTTTGAGTTTATCAAGGAACCATTTTCTATAAGAGAAATGGGAAACTGCGATTATGACTTATCATTTCCACTATTATAATATAAAGAGGCTCAATGATTGAAATGTGTATTATACTTGCATGTAAGGACCAGGCAAGCCTCCTAAAGCCTTGAAACACAGACAGGTGTCCTCCACTATGACTGGCCCATCAATCTGAGGGTGAAGACACACATACGTTTCATCTCCCCTCAGACATGGTCCTACACATGTATGGCAGTATCCTTACTGTACCTGCCGTGCAGCCTCCTTGCATTTCTGTATGGAAATCTCATCTGGCTCCCCCTGGTACTCAGGTACTGGATAATCAAACAGTTACTTATGCATGTCTGTCTTTAAGAGTCTTCAACTAGTCCAGTTGCCTACTTAGAATCGCCCCAGAACTTACTCAAGCAGGTATTATATAAAAATAGATAATCATCTTTTTAAATACTCACAATCGATCTTTTTAGACACCAGCTTGTAGGGAAACGTGTCTCCCAGGATCTGAATGACCTGATGGATGTGGTGGCAAAAGTGCATTACATAAGGAAAACCATTCATCCAGTAGGACTCGTGAAACAAGAGATAGGACATAGATTACAGTTCGTGCTCTCGGTCTATATTTAACGAGAAGTAAAAAAAAAGCACAAAGATAACGAGTTTCTAAATATCCTGCACAAAACTGTGTATATGATTCTGACCTCTTCAAGTTTTTTTGCGTTGCCAGTCACGAAGACCACAGACCTTCCTGCTTGAAGAGCCATGTTGGAACCTGATGAGCGACTCCCGGACGTCATTCAACAACGGACCTGAAACTTCCGGCTCAGCAGCGAAGAAAATCACAACCGTGAGCCTCAGCGAATCATCGCGCAGCATGCAGCTCCGCCTTCATGGATAAACCACCAATCAGCGAGTGGTACATCCAGCAATGTTGTCCGGACTGAAACGTCAGTGCCAGGTGCCATGTGGAGAAAAAGCCGTCAACAGGCGAAGTCAAAGGTTTATTTTTGAGTATTTTAACAGCTTCAGTCCACCATGAGTCTTTTACCTCGCACCGCGGAGGAGTTCAGCTCTGCTGAGTACTGGGAGAGATTCTTTAAGAAGCGAGGGGAAAAGAGCTTCGAGTGGTACGGAGACTACAACAAACTCTGCGGCGTCCTGCACAAATACATCAAAGTGCAAGATAAGGTGAATCCCCTCAGCCAAAGATGTGTCGGTGCAGGTTGTGTGTAGATAAAGTGATACAATATACAGCTAGTTCCCTGTGTAACTGTTTGTAATGCTACCAATTATAACGTTTTTCTTCTAGTTGTTCTAATTAGGGTGGTTTAAACTGTGCACTGATTTGTTTCTAGTTTATTGAATTGTTTGTGCAAGATAAGGTGAATCCCCTCAGCCAAAGATGTGTCGGTGCAGGTTGTATGTAGATAAAGTGATACAATATACAGCTAGTTCCCTGTGTAACTGTTTGTAATGCTACCAATTATAACGTTTTTCTTCTAGTTGTTCTAATTAGGGTGGTTTAAACTGTGCACTGATTTGTTTCTAGTTTATTGAATTGTTTATACGTTGTCTAAATCTTTATAGCATTTTCGTGTTGTTTATATTGCATTATATACTAAATGAATGCATTTTTGTTTGAATATACTGTATTGAATGCATATTTCTGTCCTTCAGGTGTTGGTGGTCGGTTGTGGTAACTCTGAGCTGAGTGAACAGCTGTATGATGTGGGCTACAAACATTTGACTAACATTGACATCAGTGAGACAGTGGTGTCCCACATGAACCAGCGAAATGCTGAGCGCCGACCGGGACTGACCTTCCAGCAGGTGGATGCTACACAAACTCCATATGAAGATGCTTGCTACCAGGCCACTTTGGACAAAGGCACGCTGGATGCCATGGCCTCTGAAGAGGAAGGAGCTTTGGCCAGGAACATGTTTAATGAGGTAATAAACCCATTAGTCTATTGTCAACACACGTCTTTGCAGTCTCCTTACCGAAGTTTCCTCGTATCTGCAGGTGGGCCGTGTGTTGAGTGTCGGGGGCCGGTATGTCTGTGTGACATTGGCCCAGGAGAGTGTGATCAAGTTGGCCGTGGAGCACTTTGTACATGTGGGGTGGGCTGTGAGGCTCCACTGCCTGCAGGAGGAGAGTGGCGGAGGAGAGGACTCATTTGCTCTGCCTGTCTTCGTCCTGGTCTGCACCAAGTTCCGTCAGCCGATGCCCACACCTATTCTGGAGATGTGTCTCGGGGAGGACGGAGCCCCAACGCGTCTCGCGCAGGTTTCAGATTTGCTGTCGGCTGTGAGGGAGCATCAGGCCTACTCTGTCTTGAGAAAGAGGCTCCGCACAGGCACAGATGCCAGCTCCAACCCTTCGCTCACCCTCTGCCATGCCAAGACTGGCCTTCCCAGATACACTCTAACAGTGCAAGATTGTTCCCCAGGTGCAAAGGTGCCAAGATCAAACCACTTTGCTATATTTATTGGTGAGCCATCCTTTTATGTCATTCTGTTTGCAACCTTTTATCTACATCACACAAGTTTTATTTTGCTCTTCTCTGAGGGTTTTTTTGTTGGCTGATTTCTTTTGCCCTCTGTTTACGGCGTCAGTGCCTCAAGGCAGCGATACAGCTTGGCTCTACAGCTCTGGCGAGGGCCGAAAGCAGCTGGCAGCCAGTGCTAACTTTCGACGCCTGGTCGTTGTGGCAATGCACAGGAATCAGGAATACACAGACATGCAGGCTGTGCAGTCAGAACTCTCACCGATGGTGATGGACCTGGCTCCACCGGGTATGCCGGCCAACCAGCAGGTAAACATGCGCACATATTCATTTTAATATTGCTCTTATGTATCATTAAAAATAGTTTGCCAAAATACGTGGGTCTCCGTCTCCACTCCAGGTGCCATTTCTGTCAGTAGGAGGGGACCTGGGCTGGCGAGAGGAGGTTAGCAGGGGTGTGAGCCAGCTGAGCGGAGAGTACTGTGTGGAAAATGTCAAAGGAGAAGATGGAGAACTGTATCGCAGACTTGTTTTTCTGTCAAATACCGCCCTGGTCCAGTCAGAGAGCCGTCTTGTTTCCTCGATCACCAGTCAGTTATTTTTCATCATTCTTCGAATTTAGTATATTTTTCTGTATGATCTATGAACCCATTTGGATCTTATAATGACGCATATCATGATATATCTAATTACAAGTGTGAATGCACATCTCCACAGTCACATTTCATCTATATTTGTGTATAGAGTTGAGATCAAATCCATTCACAAATGGTAACAGGAAACGCAATTATTTTTAATGCCAGGTGCGCTTCTGATCAGATCTCTGTGGATGAATGTTAACACCAGGTCTGAATCGGGCCTATGGTTAATTTAATAATTACTTATTACCAACACATCTACATGCAGAATAATAATGTGTTGGCTTCATTCAGGACATGATTGAAGCAACTTGTGTGTGTGTCCCTGCAGCCTCGGGCAACAAGAAGAACAAAAGGAAGAAGGCCAAGCCAGCAGCTCCTCCCACGACCTCCTCAGCCTCTCTGTCGGTGGACAGTGGTTTCCTCTGCTGTGCTCATCATGAAGTCATGGTGGCAGGCCTGACCTTACTTGGGTTGGGCACACCAGAGAGCGAAGGTCGGTTCAATTCACATCCATTCTGTAGTGTCACGTGGATGAGAAAACCACCACAGGCTGAACAGCCACAGCTCACGGCTGACCGTTCTGTCCCTTCCCCTCACCCCTTTTCAGAAGAGCCGGTGTCAGTGCTCCTGGTGGGGCTCGGCGGAGGAGGTCTGCCTCAGTTTCTGCGGGACTTTGTGCCCAATGTTACTGTCGAGGTGGTGGAACTAGATCCAGCTGTGCTCGACGTGGCAAAGGAATGGTTCGGATTCCGACCGGATGATCATTTGACCGTCACTCTCGGGGACGGCCTGGAACACATCTGTGCCCTGGAGAAGGAAGGTTGGTGCGGGAGGGGTCAAAGAGACGGCGCAGTTTAAAGTCCAGATATAGTTCAGCGGAATGTATTCACATTATTCTTTGTTTCTCTGCAGGTGCTCTTTTGTTTGATTTCATCATGTTCGATGTAGACAATAAAGATAGCACTGTGGGTATGAGCTGTCCCCCTGCTGCCTTTGTGGAAGCCTCCATCCTGCAGAAAGTCTGCAGCCTGTTGACCCCCAAAGGTACAGGATTTTGGTCTATTGCTTCCCATGTCCTAATTTTCTTACAAATAATGACATTTATGAGTTTGGATTTTTTTTTTCACTTTTTTATTTGAAATAATTAATAATAGTTGTGTGTCTCATTTGTAATCACTTCCCCTATTTGTCTCTGCCTGTCGCTCAACCAGGCATATTCATGCTGAACCTTGTGTGTCGCGACTCGGCCTTGAGGAGGAGCGTGCTGCAGCGCCTGAGGGCCGTGTTCCCCAGCATCCTCTCCAGAAAGATCGAAGGGGAGGTCAACGAGGTCCTGCTGTGCACTCGCGGGGGAAACGAAACATCGGACGCCAACGGCATCATTTCCTCCCTGAACCGAGCGGCCAAGGGTCTGCAGAGCACACTGTGCTCAGACAGGACTGGACCCCGCCACAGTCCACACATAGACATTGTAGATTTGTTAAAAGACCTCAAAGTGGAGTAACGTTTGGTTGTGATGGGACGGTGCTGGGGGGGGGGCTTGGAATGTAACCATCAAAAAGAATAGAGCCAATGTGTTCAAGGTAATGAAACGTGACTTTGCCATCTAGTGTGATACGATGAAAAGTGTGACGTATAACATCCAACGACGCGTAAAGTACGTCTAATCTTTATTTCATAATGTGGTGCCTCTATAAAACCAAATTGAATTCCCAGCGATTTTTAAACGTGCATCATTTGTATTATTCTCATGTTGTTGTGAGTTGAAGTCTTTGCAGTGGAAGGTGGTACCACATGGTGCACACTCCCTTCCTCATAGCTGAAGAATGCTGCAGTGTTATTTACAGTAGATGGATCTGCAGCAAGGCCCCGCCCACTGTGGATGAGTGTGATTTTTAAATAGCGGTGCAGCGAGTAGTTTCCTGGTGTTGGATAAGTTGTGGTGTTGTGTCATTTATGTGTCGTGCAATTTAACTCTCGTCTTCTGCAGGACGGCAGAGTCAAAGCTGCGCGATCACTGCGCATGCGCCTCCAAACTTGACTCCGTTAACTGTCAGGAGTGTTTTCCATGGACCAAACTCTACCCAACTAACGGCTCCAGTGTGTGTGTTTTTTTTTTAAAGACTCTCAACCCGATCGTGGAGGTTTACACCCTTCAGAATTTGGACACTACAGAATTGTGAGTACTAACTTGCCCTCGTCGTTACTACAGGAAACGCTTTAAAACAGATTTTTTTTATTTTTTTTTACAAAGTTTGCAGACAACTTCCATGAAGACTTGTTGTCTCCCTTTTGCTGTTCCTGATCTCAGAGCTGGACGCTGATGCCCGTGGATCTGATGCGGCTTTAAAGCGGAGCTGCTGCATGAGCGCGAGCAGCCTCCAACAGGGAGTTCCTCCTTTGATCGGGACATGCCAACTAACACCCGGGGAAGGAGACACGACACGGGGGGAGTGTTGCGTTGGTGCTGTGTGTATCTCGGCTGGTCGCTGGCGATGATGGGTAACCGCGGGATGGAGGAGCTGATCCCGCTGGTGAACCGGCTGCAGGACGCCCTGGGCAGCGTGGGCCAGAGCTGCCACCTCCACCTGCCGCAGATCGCCGTGGTGGGCGGGCAGAGCGCGGGCAAGAGCTCCGTGCTGGAGAGCTTCGTGGGCAGGTGAGGGCGCGCGCGCGCGCACACACACACACACACACCACGCCCACTGCACGGGTGACCACTTCACAGTTTATAGGCCAAGTCATCGTTTATCCGTGTTTTACCCATATTTAAAACTGCACTGTGATACAAACGAATACGCATTACATAACATTACGCATTATTTAAAGTGTTTCTCACAACCTGGCAACCCAGCTCAATAATGTATTATTACTAATATTTAAAGCTAAAGATGAATGCTTTAACTTTAGATTTCCATAGGTTACATTTATACACTGCATATGCATTTTTATTCAGTCTGTATTTAATTGTGGTGTTTTTGTTCTAATACTAATAATACATTATCTATATTACCGAACTATTTGGAAGTTGTACCAAAAAGTATATTATCTCATTTTAAAGTACCTTAAACGTTATTATTAGCAATCACAATCGGAAGGTATTGCAACTTGTTATTAGTAACTGTGATTTGCATGTCTAATACAAAGATAGATCCAAACAGGGAAACCAGGCACCTTTTTAACCAACTATATTGCGATGCAGAAATCAGCATGCACGCATACATTACACAGTATGTCAAAGTCTCCTCTTAGCACCAAAGATATGGCTATATTTGTGGTTCTGAAGTGACGGATACCAGGCGTGGCAATGTCCCTACGACAGCACAACAGCTTATCTCATGCTAAGAGGTTTTGTAGGCACCGGGGGGAAAAGGAAGCCTAATATTAAGTATGCCTCTCGGAAATGATCGGAATCAACACACAGAAGCAAATCTGAACAGTGCTTTGTTGAGTGGCATCTTATTCTGACCTTTCGCAGATTTCATGGTCCCAAAAATAAGGGCCGCTCGCTGGTGAATAACACGGTTGTTTGGCCCGAGTATAAATGAAAGTGAGACTATTCTGTGTGTGTGTGTGATAAGTATTTCCATCCTGATAGAGAGGAATGCTGGTGTGTAAGTCAGGGGTTTCCTCCGGCCAGAGGTGAGACCGTGCAGCTCTGTTAACTGAAGGAGGCCCCTGTATTGTCCAGAGGAGCGTAATCTCCAGTCGACGCAGAGGTTGTTTAATGCTCACATTTTTTTTTTGAGTGTGTATCCATAAAGTGAACACATATCCTGGTCCTTTGTCTCAGCCATGACTTTATTGTGACACCCCCTTTTGTGGCGGGTTCTGCCAGCGGTTTGATCAGGGACAGGATGTAGGAAAACAAACTTCCTGAATCAGATTTTTATAGGAAGGAGGGGTTGGGCTGTTCTTCACTCGCCGACCTCTGTTTCGTCATGTCTAACACTGCGTTAAGATATGCGATAGGACTGTGTGTGTGTGTCATCAACAGAAACTTCCTTCCACGGGGCCAAGGAATCGTCACTCGCAGACCTTTAATCCTGCAGCTCCTTACTGCAGACACAGGTAGGTTTAAAAACTCTTAGGTTCCCCCATGGGCTTGATATATTTTCCTTCTGTCATGTAAAGCAGCCTCCAGGTGGCAGTATGATATTTCACACCGACTCAGCCCGTGCCATGAGAGAGTGCAGGAGTTGTCGTAATAATGTTCGGCACAGTAGGATTGGGTTGTGCGTTTCTTGGCCTCCTGGCTCGGATACTGTTGGACCCTTTTTAAAAAAGAAAAAAAAAAAGTGAATTGACAAATAACATTGACTTAATTGAATAGCATTTTCTACCCGTGTTAATCCCATTGAATAATTAGGGATTGTTATGGCTTGACCTCTAAAGACCAAAATAAAGCAGGCAACCTTTCTCTGCACTGCACGCACTCACTTGTGCGTGTTGTGTGTCTTTCTAGAGTATGCCGAATTTCTCCATCGTAGGGGAGAACGGTTCACAGACTTTAATCAAGTCTGTGAGGAGATCGAGGCTGAGACGCTCAGGCTCACGGGATCGAACAAGGGCATCTCTCCTGTCCCCATCAACCTACGGATTCATTCACCATACGGTATCCCTTGTTTGTTTGTTTTTTTGTATGTACTGTATGTTCCATTCAAATGAAGTCTAATTCTGCGCGGTTAATCGCATTCTTCTGCGTGTGCACGTGTGTTTGCAGTGCTAAATCTGACTCTCGTGGACCTGCCCGGCATCACCAAGGTGCCCATCGGAGACCAGCCAGCAGACATAGAGTACCAGATACGAGACATGATCATGAAGTACATCTGTCAGGAGAACTGTCTCATTCTGGCTGTCACCCCCGCCAACATGGACCTGGCCAGCTCCGATGCCCTCAAACTGGCCAAAGATGTCGATCCACAGGGTGAGACGTGTGTGGACTCTGTTGTTGCTGTGCCCTGTGAACGTGGCTCTAGGTGCACTTGGGTGGATTTCATTTTCTCCTTGCATGCAAAGTTTTTTTTTTTTTTTTTTTTTTTTAAATCACATTCACATACGCCCTTTAGGCCAGCGCACGATTGGTGTAATAACTAAGCTGGACCTGATGGATGAAGGAACAGATGCCCGGGAGATACTGGAGAACAGGTTGCTTCCTCTACGCAGAGGTATGCTGCTTGCTTGTTTGTGTGCGTGCGTGCGTGCGTGCGTGCGTGCGTATAAATACAAAGCTTAAAGTGAAATAGATTATATTATTAGTTTGTGTAACAGCTATACGTTTGAGAACTGAGAATGGTGCCTTGGTAAGTAGAGAGAGAGAGAGAGAGCGAGCCATAAAACCGACCAGGTGCTTGTTTCTTCATGCTTCTCATACAGGGCTAATGCATTAGCCATGGAAGCCCACTGAAAGAACGGCCCTTGTGCAGCAGCACTGAGCTGAAACATTAGCTATGGGCTCTGGCGCTCTTGCATCTATTACTGTACTAAATGGGGGATTTGGCTCGCCCTATACCCCATGCTCTGCTGTTGTACAAACGCACTCATTTCCTGCCTCTATGTTCGAATGGCATCGGAAACAAATGGCAGTCTGGGAAGAGATCCTCGGGACACATAACTAAAAGCAGGTGGAATATGTCTTGCATTAGAGTTTCCTTTTCTCTTGTTGCTCATTGTCCTCCTCACAATGATCACATGCTCTTCATTTCCCTTCTCCGCTCCACCTCCCCAGGTTACATAGGGGTGGTCAATCGCAGTCAGAGGGACATCGATGTGAAAAAGGATATCGCCGCGGCTCTGCATGCAGAGACCCAGTTCTTCCTTTCCCATCCGGCCTACAAACACATGGCGGAACGAATGGGCACCCCGTTTTTACAAAGAACACTCAACCAGGTTATTAAAAAAAAAACACACACACATACATACGCACACAAACGCATGCGTGAAAGAAGTCGCCACTGATCATGTTTGCTTGCAGCAACTGATGAACCACATCCGGGAAACCTTGCCGGCCTTCCGGACTCATCTGCAGAGCCAGCTCCTGGCTGTGACCAGAGAGGCTGAGGAGTACAGACAGCAGACCCCCGACGATCCTGCACAGAGGACCAGGAATCTGCTACAGTCGGGTCACTTTCTCACATGCACGTACGTGTGTTCGATCATTCAACTGAAAATTAATTAAATCCGTGTGTGTGTGTGTGTGTTCCTGTGTCCGCCCCTTCCAGGTCAGTTCAGCGCTGGGCCGTTGACTTTGAGAAGCACATCAACGGCTCAGACGACAAAGTGGACACTGAGAAATTGTCGGGAGGCGCGAGGATCAACCGAATCTTCCACGAGCAGTTCCCCCGGGAGCTGGTCAAGGTGGGTGTGTGATTACACGTGTATCCATAACTTAAATGCCCCCTCGGCCGAGTCCTCAACTTGCGTTTTGTTTTTTTCCCCGTTCAGATGGAATGTGATGAGAAGAAGATGCGACGGGAGATAAACTATGCAATCAGAAACATCTACGGTGTCCGGTAGAGAGAAGCACAATTTATTTATTTTTTCTTTTGTTCACTACCGTCAATCTATCTTTTCTTTTTTTTTTTTTCCCCCTCCACCTCTGTAGATCGGGTCTGTTCACTCCCGACTTGGCCTTTGAAGCCATAGTGAAGAAACAGATAACGTGTATAAAGGGGCCGTGTTTGAAATGCATCGACATGGTCTGCCAAGAACTGATGGCCACTGCGCAGCAGTGTATCGCCAAGGTGTGGAACTATGCGTGTCTTTCGTTTCATTCTACACCTTCTGTATCTTTCACGCTGGGGAAAAAAAACGGTCTCCGCTTTCTTTTTGCAGCTCAGCTCGTTTCCCAATCTGCAAAAAGAGACGGAGAGAATTGTGATTACTGAAATCCAACAACAGGAGAGTAAATGCAGAGATCAGGTCCTTCTCAGACATTTTCCCATTTCTTTCGCTTCATTCCTAAAAAAAAAATAAAAAATGGTGCACTTTTCATTCTTTAGTGAATGTTTCTGTTTTCCTTCAGGTGCTGTTGCTCATTGACATTCAGCTTTCGTACATAAATACTAAACACGAAGACTTCATTGGGTTCTCTAAGTAAGTAACCTTATAATTTTTTTTTTTACTTTAGTTAACCGTAAAATAGAAACACACTAACGGAGGAAACAAATGTGTTCTTCCTCCCTCACAGCACCCAACAGACGCACAACAAATTGAGTAAGCCAACTGTGTCAGTGACGGCAAAAAACCAGGTGAGACCCTCCATCTCACAGTATCCGTTGCATTGAAGCCTAACTAATATTATGCACAAGCTTCCTTTTTTTCTTTCCATAGAACATAGTGCAGAATGGAAATGATGGAAAACATAAAAATGCATAAAAGAGAACGGCTTCAGATAAGACAGAGATTTTGTGTGTGTGAGGGGGATTTTTTTTGTTAACTTTGGCTTTTCACAGGAATGCAGTCCAGCAAACAAACAACAACAACAAAAAAAATCTCAATAATCTCAAAATGAATAAATCCAATAGCTCAGTAGGATGATGGTCAATGTATAGGCCTAAGTGTGACTATAGTGACTCGGTAAATTACCTCGATATGCGGTGTTCATATTTGAAAAGCACAAAAAAAAAAAAAAAGATTATTGTTATAGATTATTTACACATTCCCACATCTGATGGCGGGTAAGCAACTAAATAAGCTATGTCTGTACCTTCCCCAGCATACATCCCATGAACCCCCTAATAAGAAAAAGAAAAACGCCACGCCAGCTGAATTTTACTCCCCAGACTTTTGTTTTTTCTCCAGGGTGTGGCCTATCCCTCGCGCCTAATAGTCGGAGACCAATCTTTTAGGCCTCCCCGCTCACTGCTGCCTCCACTGGAGATACGTGCGGCTTCTTGAAGTTTTAAACCTTTCTTCTCACTTACACTTCGCATTATTCGCCCCTTGTGTCTGAGCCTCGTGACCTTTACCATCCGCGTGTCCCCTGCCCCATAAATATGTGTTTGGTTGCTTTCGTTGCTATTTCGTTTTCCTTTTGTTTTATATTTTCTTTTTGTCCCATTATGTCCACTGGTCTAAAATCTTTTTTTTCCCCCCTCTCAATATCATTGTATTTTTTTTTTACCCTTATTTTCCTCTGCAAGGACCCTCATAGGTTAGTTAAATTAGCTCATGCTTCCATAAACCTGTCTTCTCAATGCCATTGTACTCATCTGATATTCTCACCCCTGGGCTCACGTGCAGGTCATTCAAAAGGGCTGGCTGACCATCAACAACTCCAGCTTCATGAAGGGCGGAGCCAGGTTCTTTATTCTCACCGCGGAGAGTCTGTCCTGGTTCAAGGATGAGGAGGTGAGCTTCTGCACGTTTCATTTTCCCCTTTCTTTCCATCACGCGCTAAAACCAACCGATTCCACCAAAACGGCTTTATGATGCAGCCTGACACTTTATGACACCACAAAAAACCAAAACTCGACAGTTCACTTGAGTGGCCACAAGTTTTTATTACCGCATGTTTCAGCCTGAAGTTGGCAGACGATTAAGTGGGGAGGGGAAGAAGAAAAAAATTAAAATAAAATACCCGTACAGTTTCGTGTCAGCGAGTGAGTGAAAGGTGGCCCGGCTGCTCTGATGTCAGTGGGGCTGCCATCTGTCTGCCTGTCTGTGCCTGCTGTACAGGAGCAGAAGGTCTGCACAGCAAGTGTAGACAGGCAGACACACCACAACAGTCGTATCCCGTTCCCAGCTGGTGTCATGGGGGGGGAGGAAGTGAGATCGGGTGAAGAGGAAGTGAGCACCTGTGAACCTTCACCTGTGGATTGTAGGAAACGAGTGTAAAACGTGCCCTATGAATAAGTCCCTGGTTTACTCTGGAACTCTGGTTTACTAAAAGGAAAAGAGTCGAGCCCCGTCTTTAAGGAAGCCTTGTGTCATGCGAGGCGACTCAATCAATAATTAAGGGAGCGCGTCTCTCTGTTTTCTTTGCAAGTCTCCCCCGCCACCTGGACCTGTAACTTGGCCCCACCATCTCTCCTATTCATTCCTCCCCATCCGTCCAGCTCTCTGCTCTGCCCCTCCTCCCCCTTTTTCTTCCTCTTCTGGGAGTTCAGGCATTTGGAGCGGCTCACTCTGACACAGCTGGAGCCGTCCCAAGCCAAATAGACACACACACACACACCCATGCACGCACCCACACACACACACACACACACACACACACACACACACACACACACACACACACACACACACACACACTGGACCGGCTTGTGTATACACTATACTGTACACATGTGGACTCTGATGTAAACAAACTGGCATGCAAATTGTGGAGGAAAAATATACACGCACTCAGACAGGCGCACAGCCGCTTTTTCAGATAAACACCGCGTTGCTCGGACACCGTGTTCCCAGACACGGCCTCGGGGGCCCGCGTGTCGCGTGCGCGCCCTCGCGGTGTTGTCGCTTTCTTTTCTCGCCGCCATCCACTTACGAAGCGTTCACAAATCACCTCGCACAGCCTTGGCACATCTGTGGCCGATGATGGAGCAAGACGGGCAAGTAAACGTGTGGTCGGCCACAGCGGAGCTACAGAGTTGGACGACGCGTCGTATTTGAGAACCGAAACATTTTCAGTTCATTTGGTTTAATCGGACTCATCATTCCAGCCTCACACACGCTCCCTTTATCAGCTGTTTGTGTTTGGAAGGCGTGAGTGCCTCGTCAGTCACCCGTACGATCACAGAAGATCAGATCTAATCTGTGTGTGTGTGTGTGCGCGCACACACACACACGCATCCACACAAGCTCCTGCTTCTCTCTCGCAGTTCCCGCTCTCCCTCTCTCTCCCCGCCCACTCCACCTCCACATAAATTAATTTTTTTTCTCTCCGACCATTGCCCTCCTCCCCTTTATTTTCTCATTCTTTACCCCTTCTCCGTTTTCCTCCTTTCTCTTCCCCTCTTTTTCTTTCTTTCTTAATTTCTCTCTCCCTCTCCCCCCCCCCCCCCCCCCCCCCCCCATTCTGTGGTTGGCAGTCTCCCTGGGACTGTGCACATTCCTGGCTGGAAAATCTGAAGCTTTGTCCAAACACCAACTTCCAAGATCTGCCCAGAGAAATCCCACATGGCGGTTTCTACACTGCAGACCTCCCGCCGTGACTCCCCCTCTCTTGTCTCTCTCTCCTCTCTCAATTCCTCCACCAGCTAACAAATGCATCGCACACCCACCAACACCCCCTCCCCGTCTCCCCTCTCCATCGTTGTTGGGGTTGCTTCCCTAAACTTCAATTCCCCCTCCCCCCCCAAAAAATGTGAAAATCCGATTTTTACAGTTCATTTTCTTTCTGTGTACTAAAACATCTGGGTGCCACAACATTTGTGCGTTGACATCATGCTGGAGTTAAATCACTGCAGCACACTAAACAGGCAAACATTCCTTTAGCCCTCCACTGCCAGGGCTCCACCAGGCATCTTGAAGAAAAACAGACGTTTCAAGCCTATACACTTAATCTACACCCCCTCCTCTCTCACTCTGTGTGTGTGTGTGTGTGTGTGTGTGTGTGTGTGTGTGTGTGTGTGTGTGTGTGCGTGCGTGCGTCCGTGTGTGTGTGTGTGTGTGTGTGTGTGTGTGTGTGTGTGAGAGGCCTGTTGCATGTCTCAAATCCATTAGTCTTTAGGAAGAGCAGACATTGCTTCAGACACCCTAGTTCTGATGTATGATACTTCACGACCACCCTGACTCCAGTGGGAATATGGCACACACGTGCGCGTGCGCACACACACACACACACACACACACACACACACACACGTCCACAAACGTGCGTGCGTCCGTGTGTGTGTGTGTGTGTGTGTGTGTGTGTGTGTGTGTGAGAGGCCTGTTGCATGTCTCAAATCCATTAGTCTTTAGAAAGAGCAGACATTGCTTCAGACACCCTAGTTCTGATGTATGATACTTCACGACCACCCTGACTCCAGTGGGAATATGGCACACACGTGCGCGTGCGCACACACACACACACACACACACACACACACACACACGTCCACAAACACACTTACACACACAGTGACGTCTGTAAACCCAAGAGTTATCGGTATGGCCCCACAAATACACATGCAGAAACTGAAAATGTGTGATGTGGGCTCTCTGTGCAAAGTGATTCGCTTCCCAGTCCGTCACAACTTGTATGCTCTTTGGCCTAAATGTTCTATATTTAAACTCTGCATTCACCTGTAAAGAACAAAGACACATCATTAGTTGTCACTGCACGTTTGTAAAAGGCGTTCGCACATCTGCAGTAAAGAGACACCAGTGTATGCTGGAGCCTATATTGGCCTCGGCATAGAACACATGCAGCCTTTTTTTTTTTTTCTCGTCTGGTCTCTGGCTCTCGCTGTGGAAGCCCTTCCTTGCACAGTCTAACCAATGTGCAGACTACTGTACACCAGTAAGATCCTGAACAGGTAGTCTGAACACTGGGATGACGGAGCAGGACCGGTCCTCGCGTTTCTCGCCTTCCCCATCTTTGCTTGTGTGTGCTGCCTGTGGCGGAGGGGAGCCAGGAAAAAAAAGGCTGTCTCTCTCTCTCTCTCTCTCTCTCTCTCTCTCTTTCTCTCTTTCTTCCTTCTTCTTCTTCCTCGTCCCTCCGTCTCAGTGCCGTGTCGCAGGGTGTCGCGCCTACATCAGGCATCCGGTGGGCCCGGTCGTCCGTCCGTCCGTCCGTCCTTGCGCAGCTCGGGTCAGGCGTCCGCGGGGCCGCGTCCCGGTGTAGTATCCAGTCTTGACGTGGCACATTCACTCATTCGGCTGGGGATCTGCCCGCTCGCTCGGGGAAGGCGTAAGGAAATAAGGGGAGTGAGGGAAGGAGAGAGATTTAGGGAGGAACCCGGCAGCCATATATGGGTTGATGGGACCCGTGGGGAATGGACTTTGGAGTGGTCTGCAGTTTCTCCCCGCTTCTCCGTGCACACTCTCCATGTTCCCCCGTCTGCTCTAGCAAAAATTCACCTCCCTCTGTCCTCCTGTCCACCTCTTTCCCTCCTCTTCCTCTCTTCCCCATCTCAACTTTCTATTTCTACCCCATCAGAGCGCCCTGCGCTCTCTCTCCCAGTCTCCTCCCCTCGGTCCAAAGCGATCCCAGATGTTGCTCGTTGGGCGCCAATCGCGCTCTGTCATTTTTTTTTTTTTTTTCTTTTCGTTCCTCCGTTACAGGAAGTGGGCCCCTTAAGGAAAAAAGGAAAGAGGGAACGAAGGAAGAGAGTCGTAGGGTTCAGGGGAGCACGGAGAGAGGGAAATGTATTGCTAGCACATTCACGTCTCGGACCACATGTGTGCACGTGCCGTAACGCAGGCGCGCGCGTGCGCACACACAGTATCTGGGACTTTTAAGGTACTGTCTCTGGCAGGCCCAATTTGGTTAAAAAATAAATAAATAAATATATTAAAAAGGTCACCTTTCATCATTCCCTTCTCTTTACCTCCTCCGTGGCAGTTCCCTCAGTCGGCCTTTTGGAAGCCCCCTTCTCAAAGCTCTGAACGAGGGAGCAGGCCAGGGGAGAGAGAGAGAGAGAGATGAGGGGGAAGGGCTTCACTTTAGGAGAAATGTTGTGTTAGAGCTGGAGTCTGAGTAATGACTTTCACATGTGGGCCCTCTCTCTCTCTCTCTCCTTCTCTCTCCCCCTCTTTTTTTTTTCCTCGTTCCCTCCCGCCCTGGTTCATTTCTCCGTACCCTGCCTCCGTACTGTCTGTTTCTCCTCACACTGGCCACTCCACTCCTCCCAACTGTTCTCTGTCATTCATCCGTCTCCATGGTGATGACGGACTATAGACTTGGAGCATCTCTTCCTCCTCCTCTCTCTTCCACTGGTTAGTGGCCTGCTACTGCGGGTCAGCCTGACCGGCATCATCTGAACTCCGATGCTTTTCTAATCCCAAATCTTCCCGGTCGCCTTGTTGTCTGACACCCTGATTTCTACTTTAGACCCATAACATAAAAAAACAACAATTCCAGACAAGGAACTATTTCTGTTTAAACCCCAAATGAGCTGTTTTTAATATGTATATATATCTTTTTTACTATCGACCCCCGTGTAACCAAGCTGGGATGTCATATTTTACTCTGCATACCGCTGTCAAACTTTATCTCTGTGCGTTCTGTCTTTTCCAGGAGAAAGTGAAGAAGTATATGCTTCCCCTGGACAACTTAAAGCTCAGGGACGTGGAGAAGGGCTTCATGTCCAGCAAATTTGTCTTTGCTATATTCCACACGGAGTTGAGGTATGTACTGTATGTGTCCATGTGTGTGTGTGGCTGGAGACCTTGCGTGTGCGTGTTTGTAAGAGTGCATGAGTCAGAAAAGGGAGTTTGGTTGTTGTCACCTGTTTTCATGGTGATACTTCACAAGGGTGGACACTTGGAGGAGGAAAGGAAGGAGATTTCACAAGTATTTATTTATTGATGTTTTGCCCTTCCTTTGACCTCTTCCATTCCAATTTGCCTCCGGAACTGGAAGGATATCCAGTGGGTGCTGCAGTGGGTGAAGTGTTTTTGTTTCCGAGGATATGCCAGGCTGTCGAGGGCAGGACAGGGCAGGGTTGGAGTTAGCCGGGGGTTTATGTGTGTGAAACCGATTGAGTAAGACAGAGAGAGCGTGAAGGAAGAAGAGAGAGAGAGAAAGAGAGAGAGAGAGGGTGTTTAGGAGCTGGAGCTGGAGCCGACCCAAAGCCTGGCTGATTGTACCAGAGCATGTGGGCTTTGTTTATAATGCTGTGCTATGCTGCATCCAGACACACAAAAACTGGAGTCGTACATGCATGCATGTGTGTGTGTGTGCGCATGTGTGTGTGTGTGCGCGTGTGTGCGTGTGTGTGTGTGTGTGTGCACGCGCGCCTCTGCCAGTGTGAGTGTGTGAGTGTGTGTGTGTGTGTGTGTGTATATATATATATTGACCGCAGCATACCGACGGCAGGCTCATTAAGCAGCTAATCAAAGCCAGAGAGCTTGGATCAGAGATGAGGCTGCTCTTGTTTGGAAAGAATTGCTCGACTCGCCACAAGAAGGAGGGAGAGAGGGGAGAACTGGAAGGGATGAGGGGAGAAAGAAAGAGGGAGGGAGAGAGAGAGCGAGAGAGAGGATCGGAGCCATTGGCCAGGAATGTGTCAAAGTCTGTCCTATGGCGCCCCCCCCCAACCCCCTTCCCCTCTTCCTCACTCACTGTTTCTCTTTCTGTATTTGTGTGTGTGTGTGTGTGTGTGTGCGCGTGTGTGGCAGACATTGCAGTGGTTTTGTCCCTGTCTGACAGTAATCAAAAACCTCAGGAAGCTCTTCAAATCTAAAGCAGTCAGAGCAGAAACTCCTCAGTGCGAGTGAACGAACCCCTCGTCGGTGAGAGGACGGAAAAAAAAAAAAAGGTATATTGATGTAACTGATAAATCCGTATATAGGGCCATTTCATTAAAACGTACTCGCTGGTGTGTGGAAACGTGAGGGACCCGATCTTGGTGTAATCGCACTCCACTATTGTCATCCTTGGCCCGGCTCCGGCCTGTTGGCCACCACGCCCTGATTTATTAGCCTCAACCATCCCAGCCCGGCCCGGCTTTAAGCTCACAAACGGAGTTTCAGTCCGTTTCTCGATGGAGCCTGAACAACTTTGTGTTGCGGCACTCTCTCAGTGTTCCTCTCCTCGTTTTTTTTTTTTTTTTGTTGTTGACCCTCGTTCTCTCACACGCGCGCTCGCAAAGGTTGTTTTTTTTTTTGCATATTTGAGGTTAATTGCTATGTGTTCTGAATGTGAGTTTGCAACAACAAAAGGAGGAAAGAAACAACTGAGTGATTCAAGAAAAATGTTTAACAGATGGGCCACAGCCCGCCCCAGATCCTTCGCTGGTCTCGTGCTTTGCTGCGTTTGCCTACGCTCAGCCCGGGCACAGGGATGGTGTGAGTGGGGAAAGTGAGATAAAAGACGGAAGAAAAAAATGAAAGGGAGCTGAGCAAATAGGGGATGGAGATGAGGGGAATGGTTTTATTTTGTGGGAGAGCTTGTGGTTCTGCGTGCGCGTGTGTGTGTGTGTGTGTGTGCGCGCGCTTGTGTTTCTGTTGTTTCTGTATCCGTGAAGTTGCAAGCGTATGGTTTCTTCTTCATGTCCTTAACATTAGTAAGTGAATAATTATTATTTTTTTTTTATGCATTCTTTTGAATTACAACGTATATCATACGCATTATAAGTAGCCTGCTCAAATTGATGGTATTAATCCTCACCAGCGGTTGTTTGTAGGAGGGCCGATTAGTTTTATCTTTTATCTGAAGGCCACTGAACCACACTGAATCTAAGATGCTTACGCGTCTTCATTTGTTGTAACGGAGTGGGCCAAGGGCTGGGTAAAGACATTAAAATAGGAGCATTTGCAATCACGGCACTGGGGTATTTTTTACTCCGATATCCTCTTAAATACGCCACACACTAACTCATTATAGGCAGCAGTAGTTGTCGTCATCGTAAAAAAAAAAAAAGGAAAGATAATTAAATTAAATGATACATCGTGTGGTTGGTTGTTTCGGAGGAGAGTTCTAATAGGGACTATGTTCCTCTCTTCCCACAAGATGCGGCATAAAGCTTTTTTGTTTCCACTGGAAGGGAAGATTGGTTACAAAGGGGAGCCAGCGTGCAGCGAAAATATACCGAAAACATCGCTCACACCATCTCATGCGTGGTGACTAAAACTCTGGCCTTCACCTGCACCAAGAGGAACCAATCAAAACATGACCAAACGGCCAGATTTAGTATTTTTGGAAAATGCTTTTTATGTGATCTCCCAGCCCGTGGATACAAATGTGTCGGTATGTGCTGTATCCACGTGTCGCTCTGCCCCCCCCCAACTTGGGCTATTTATGTATTGTTGTGTGTTTATAACTTTGTATCGTGTTCGGAGTGAGTGCAGTTTTTTTGGACTTGTGTTGATGATAGGGGGCTGTGTTTTGCAGGAACGTGTATAAGGACTACAAGTCCCTGGAGCTGGCCTGTAGCTCTCAGGATGACTTGGACAGCTGGAAGGCCGCGTTCCTCCGGGCCGGAGTCTTCCCCGACACGCTCGCTGTGAGTTCTCTGACCCCTCATCAAACCTGGGAAATTAAATTCCTCCCTGACCTTAGCTGTGGGGAGCCGCACCTGTCTCCACTTTACCTTTTTGTTTCAATGCGCTTTTTTTATTTGTAATTTGCCGGCGGGCCACAACCCCTTACCCCCACTCTCTCCATGTTCCCCCTTCTCTTGCCCTGCCAAAAGTGAAATGCGAGTCCCCCACCCCTTCCATCTCGCTCTGTCGTTGGCTCTTCAGCGCAGCATTCCCGGCCCATGATGTCACTACAACATGTGCGTGTGTGTGTGTGTGTGTGTGTGTGTGTGTGTGTGTTCTAGTCTGTTTCTAATCAGCAGCTCCCCGTCACCCACTCCTCCTTCTCTTTCTTCTACCCTCTCCTCCTCACCTCCCGCTTTTGTATTCCCTCTCTTTTCTGCTCTGTACGTCCCGCTCACTGCAGCTCTACACTTGGACATGTGGCGATGCACGGCACGTCCCGCGTCCAATGTGTGAACCGATCTTCATCCCTTCAAACATCTGCGTTGGCATTAAAATGACCAGCTTTTTTTTGGGGTTTTCGTCATCTCGTGCAGCCCAATACACAGCGCTATACAAGTCCATTTTCTTTGTGTGTCATCCAGGTCAGTAGACAAGAAAATGGAGCACCTGAAAACCAACCAGACCCCCACATGAAACGCCAGGTGGAGGTCATCCGTAACCTGGTCGACTCCTACATGAGCATCATCTATAAGAACATAAGGGACTTATTGCCAAAGACCATCGTGCATCTCATGATCAACAGCGTAAGATATCCTCACCACACGCCCTGTGGGACCAATCGATTTCCCTTATATCTAATACCAGCCAACTTTTTCAAGCAACCCTACTCTTGCTTTGTTTTTAGGCTCTTAACAAAAGTTTTGGACATTCATCTTGGCCATTAGAATGTGTATTACTTTTTTCTACCATACGAGTAGCGTCCCTTTGGAACCCCTTGTTGAGTATTTTCCACTGACATGAAATGGAGAAGCCAAAGAAGAAGAAAAATGTCAACCCCCTTTAAAGAATTTGGGCTCATAATCCCGATTCAGGAGTAAAATATCACTTTACAAAGTCTAGCGTTGTGACTTGTCGCAGCTGTTTGTAATCCCTCTCGCTCTCGCTCTCTCTCTCGGTAGGTGAAGGAGTTCATTAGCTCGCAGCTCCTGGCGCAGCTCTACGCTCTGAGAGAGAGCGCGGCGCTGATGCATGAGTCACTGGAGCAGCAGCAGCGGCGCGAGGAAGTACTTCGCAAGGACGCTGCCCTGAAGGAGGCGCTGGCCGTCATCGGGGAGATCTCCGTCTCTACCTGCGCCGCTCCCCTGCCTCTGTCTGCGGACTCCACCTGGATGCAGTCCCCCAGGTACCCCACGTGCACACGCACGCCAAAGTGATGCATGGATGCATGCGGGGGGGAAAAAGTGAGCATCCCGCGCCCCTCTCTGGCAGTTTCTCTCCTTGACTCCAGTCTAATCAAGGCTCAGGTACTCCGCTGTGCAGAGGTGACTGGAACCACACAATCACGTCCTGGTTTCTGACCCTGTTACACTGCGGTGACCTCCGACACGTACACTGGCACTCACGCACACTTGTATAACCAGACCGTACGCTGCGGAGGCACGGGGGTTGAGGGAATTGTTATTTGAGCTGGGTGGGGGTCTGCTGGAAAATGTGTTTCTCATATTCTCTTTCCCATCATCCTCGGTAGACGGGCCTTCGCTCCGCGCAGCTTTGTGCCGGGGCCAGAGACAACAGGCCCGAGCACTCTGTCAAGTTTTTCTCTCTGTCCTTCACCCCCTTCCTTTCCCCCCTTTATTCCGAGTATGCATTTTGTTTTATTGCCTCCCTCAGTTTCCCTCATGCAATAACAGTTATTCCCCCCCCCCCTTTTTCTTTCTCTCGTACATTTCTTAGTTTCTTCTCTTCCACCGGTTCCTCCCCTGCTTTTGGCCGGGTTCTCCTTCTTCGCTCGGTCTCATTTCCTCTGTGCTCTCCAATGGTTCTTTAGGTTCTTTCCCGCATACAGCCTCTATAATTCCTTTCCTACCTCTTTTCTTTCTCTCCGTCTCACCTAGACTGTATATATATATATACACTACAAAGGGGCAATATTTTGCCTCTATACAGTAAATCTATTGTTTGTCATTTTAAATAACACAAACAATTGGACCAAATCCACTACAATAATTAAGGATAGCATTGGCAAACAAAGCTAGAAAACGGAAAATGTTTATACACAAGCTCATTCCTGGTCAGTGTCATCATTTAGTGCAGAATTTTTCCTATAAATCAAAATGTTTCATTTATTTAGTCTGTTAAAAGTTGTAAAAGCTGTACCTTCCAATCACAGGCATCGCCTCTTTAAAATCATTGACATGTAGATAATCCTTTCTCTGTGTGGGAGATATTAGATGGTGGAATATGGTCAATGTCTTAGGGATTTACGTGGACAATGAATTAATATTAATTCAATATTGAACCTCATCCTCTTGTCTACAGGAGGCAACCACCAGCTATCCCAAAGATGAGATAACGGTCCTTTCTTTCACAAGAACTCCATTACCCACCTGCCCCGTCGCTCCATCTGCAGCTGACGCCCAGGACCTGTGTGATGTTTAATCCATCTGAAGCACAATGCCGCGCTCCTCACTGTATCCTCGGGGGAGCTGCTGTCTGCAAAACTCACTCAGCCTTGAGCCTGTTTTGTACATAATGTCGCTGGCCATAAATGATGGAATGTGCGTCGGCACATTTTTTTTTTTTGTTTTACTGCAACTGCCTGAACTTCGTGTACATAAGAATACAGTTTTGGAGCGATGCTTATAAAAAAGAAAACATATGCACTATTTTTTAACTGTTTTTGAATTAAACAGGTATTTTATTTTTGAACATTTGCACTGATGGCTTATTTGCATGCTCAAAGGGATCATTTGTCTCCAAGGTAAAATGTTGTTCTTTATTTTTTTCGCATTAAACACATTACGCTTAAAAAATACACTTAAAATATGACTCACTTGTTATATGAGTGGTGTAATCAGTACTTTCCAATTGGGGTTCAAGGATGAACATGGATGTTTTATGGGAGCTCAAAAATGAAATGTGGACTACTCAGTTTTGAATGTTTAGATTGAATTATTGTCAATTGTAATTTTACTTCCAGCTGCATACAACTACAGATCTGCAACATTGATCTTCTGGTTAATAGGGCTCCCTGACCTAGACAGTAAGTATTATTATTTTTTTTATTATTCAAACTCCCAACACTGACATTCTGTTAATACACACTTCTCCCATTCCTTGGCAGTGAAAGTGTGGATGTCTGGGAAGGAGGAGCAGACTAACAAAAATACAGACCGCTCCACTCAGGATCCATCTAAGGCTGAGCCCACACCACCACAGCGCAGCATGAGCCAAGAAAAGGAGAGGTGGAGGTATGACACCTAGTGTTCATGACACACTGCTACTGGCTTCTATTTAATGACCAGCATTCTAGTGTGAACGTGACATTAGCTCATTAATAAGGAATGTAGCAAAGTTTGTCAAATAGTATGTCAAAATACAACATATTATACATCAAACTAAGTCTTGATAAAAATGTTTCAGTACAGGAACACCGCTCTGTGTTTCAGTGCAGGAAGTGGCTGAGGTCCTCTTGAATCTCAGCCTCGTCCCAGGGTCCTTGGATGTTGTCCTTGTGCCTCTGCAGCCTGACCAGTAGTAAGGGACAGATTAGTGTCACACAGCCCAGGGCCAGGGCCAGCATCACAGCCCCACCGAGAGAGCGGGAGCTCAGGCCTCCCACCCCTCCGATGCACATTCCCACACACACCCCAGTGAAGTGCACGGGGGCCCTCTCCCTCAGCCTCTGCAGCAGACAGGGCCACAGGGCAAACACCAGCAGGGCACAGCTGAGCATGGCGAAGGTGTGCAGGGCCCCGGGCAACCTGGAGGCCAAACACACGGAGGCAAACAGGGCCGCGTTCAGGGAGAAGCTTCCCGGAGGTGAAGGCTGGGCATAGGGAAAGGAAACCAGATGGGCCAGCAACATCACGGCAGACATGGCGTACACCGTGTCCGTGCTCACGGACTCCGTCAGTGTCTTTAGGACCGGCGAGAAGCCGAAGGTGAAGGATAGAAAAATAGAGGCGCTCTGTAAGTCGGCCAGACGAGTACGGGGCGCGCAGCCCGAGTCGACGTGAGACGTCCAAGCTCGGTAAAGTCCGTAACCCAGCAGGGCGCAGGCGAGGCTGCTCATCAACAGTGCCTCTGGGGACAGCAGGCCCTGAGAGGAAAGCAGAGAGGCTCGATTACGATTAATTACAAAGTTCAGGAAGTAAAGACGTGGTATTGTTCTTCTAAAAGCTTCACCTGCTCCATGTAGAGCCAGAGGGTGATGAAGACGGCCACACAGGACAGCTGCTGCCCCACGAAGCCGGCTTCCTTCACCACAGCCCAGTAGTGATAGTGGCTGAGGCCCTCGTTCCGTCGCAACTCCTCCAGGAACCGCTGGTCCACGTAGTTATCAGGAAAGGGCTGCCGCATCCACAGCACCTTCCTCCAGGGCACAGCTGGACCCGGGGCCCCGTCTGGCCCCATCACCCTAAACACACACACAAATGCGCAGATTTATATGATCACATGTTTGTTGCTATGACCATTACGTGCATGCTAATCAATCAATAACATTTTAAAAACTACCGAAAGAATATTAATGATCTAAAATAGTGAACGTTTTATAGGATTGATTTGTCGCAGCTCTAATTTGGCATAATGTCCCCGCACAGGTCCCCTAGCTGTCTAAATCTAGTTTAAAGAGCCTTGTAACTTTAATCATGAGTTTACATGTGTCGGACCCTTAAATGTATTTATTATTACATTTTTGGGGGCAAATATTAATTTAGCATTGATTAAAAACAGAGTTAGGATGTTTGTTTTCTAGATTTAATTAATCCCGGAGTGTTGTGTTTCTGGACAGACGTAGCATTTGGACGGTTCGCCGGACAGAACCCTCCGGTACTTCCGGTAAGACAAGATACTATCACAATGCGTTCCGTGTGTACACAAACGTTAACGTGCCGACTACAAACAGAAACGGTCTACTCACCGATGACAAATATGTTGTAAACTCACCTGAGACTGGATTGTTTCAATGTATTATCTCATCACGTCAATATCCCGGAAGTGACGCTCTTGATCGCGGCGCATACTTCTTCATGATGTTGCAGTCCAGGCGCAGGGACGATCTAGTGCTGCCCCCCTCGGTCTGAGAACCGCCATTACATCTTTTATTCATAAATAATAATTCATCAATAATCCTGTTTATTTCTGTCATATTGCAGTCAGTCGGTGTGTAGACCTTAGCTCATTCATCCAATCATCATGTAGGTGTAAGGAATGATGATGATGGTGTTACCCAAAAATGGGTAAAAACCAGAAGCTAATATATCCACATGCAATTCTCTATCTTTTGTGACTGCTGTGCTTAGCAGGAATCTCCAGGTCCAGTTATCAGATCCCAGCAGAACCAGGTGACCCGGCAGTCTCCACTATTTGATATGCGCTGCTGCATCTTTAAAGGCGCCCACATTACCAACAGGTATCTTTAATTCTTATCTTAAACGAAATCTTTAAAAAGTAAAAAAAAAATACACAAAAGTGCACAGGGGTCAGAAAATGATTGTTTATTTGACACACATTTACAACTACAGGTCATTAATGGAATAAATACCATACAATGTCACATTCAATCTTGCCCTACAGCTCCATCAGGGTAGTAAACATTATTCATTTTTCAATTACAGTGTGTCAGATGGTTCAGAAACTTGAACACTCCTCTTCTACTCAGTAACAGTAAAAAAATGTTGCATAGTTGTATTATTGTACAGCTCAAGCTTTTAAATGAATAAGAAACTATTTCCAATCCATCGCTTTAACAATGTTCATGAACATACCCTACTTTTATTTAGCACAAAAAAACACAGGTTTGCTCAGGGTTGAGTTGTATAATACTTTCAACACATAACACATGATTCTCTCTCTCATTATGATCTCTGCCCCAACAGAGCATGACAATTCAGAAGATGGCAACATGGAGCTTCTGGCCAGGTTAGTGAGCAACAAGGTGAAGCCCACTAAATGCCACTTCTGAAATAATCTGAGCAACCACACTGACAAGTAACCAGAGCACCTCATTGGTATACAAATTCTCAATGTGTAACTTTGAACTTAGTGGCAGTGCAATGATTAGAGATAATTTTGTGAACTTGGGTTATAAAAATGTAAATAACTGCTCCAATACCCGCGAATATGCAGCCAACGTAAACGATGGCCTGTGCGTAGCAAACTGAGCCGCGTGCCCAGGAAATAGTGGCAATGACCTTGCAGGTGTCGGTAAGATAGAAATAGACGTCTGTCACCAGACAGAGGCAGGCTCAACATCTTCACAGTGGGTGGCTGTAAGCAGACACCCACCACATCACAGCGGAGGGTGGCAGAGTTGGCGGCCATTCAGAATAGAAGTCTTGGCAAAGGAGGGCAGAAGTGGTAGAGATTATGACATGGCCCAGTGGCCCAACGGGGACTTCTTTTCTGTTAACATGAATGTTTTTGGCAATGGATGAACTATTCAAAGGCCTCACAGACAACAAAAAGGCTGGCAGATGAATACACTAAGGCATTTTATGTATTATGACTCCATTTTTAAGTGTTGCTAATGTATGGCAAGGCAGGCTTGCAGTCTGATTTTTGGCAGAAAAAAAATCATCAAACACTTTACCCTTTCTTCATTTAGTTAAACTTAACACAAATTATTATTTTTTTTAGAGACAAGAGACGCATCTGTGGTAAAGAGACTGAGGTTACAAAGTAGATGGGCTGAGGAACTCTTGCTGTTCCTACACTCCAGTAGACTAAACACCACATAAAAAAGGGTAGTAAATGTGTTATCATATTAAGAATATGTCGGTATGTGAGCGTGCACATTTTTGTATGTCGACATTATCTCGTGTTTTGATTCACAAACTGGGAAATGAGCTGCAAAAAAGTCCCAAAGGTATCTGAGGGCAGGTGTGTTACTTTCTTACTCTCCGGCTGGCCACTTGGTGCTTTAGGTGCGGACTTTCCTTTTGTCTTCAAAAAGTGAGCGAACTAGGTAGACCTGAACCGCAGACACCACCATCATGATGACGAGATTTATCACCGACCAAGAGTTCACCCGGTCGAAGTTGCTCTCCTGGATGTTTCGGTCGCGAGCCTCGAAGGCCCGCAGCAGCGTCTGGATCTGTAAACTTTTGCCCATGCGAGCCTTGACACTGTTGATGGTGTCCTGAAGGGGAGGGAGGGCACACAGGTCAGCACACAAACTAAAATAAATAACCAAAAAGCACAAAATAAGTGAGTCGGGTCAGTTTCAAGCTCGCTCGTCCCTTCTATTATGACCAAATAACTTCCTCCACAGCTGGGAGCTACATTTCCCTTTTGGCGATTGTGACTTCTGACACAAATTACTGCTCCCGCCGCTGAAGGGGCGGTGCACACACACACACATACACCCACACCCACAAGCACACAATCGGCCGTTCTTAGCCTTATAGGTGAGAGTTCATGGCATTGTCTGTTTTCTACTTGGAAAACTCTTTGTGCCTTTGCCTGTATGCAGTGGATTGCACACTTTTTTCTTGGCCGTCTGTTGCTGGGTCACTTTGCCCCATGTCATTGCAGGTGAATGCATGGAACGGTGACTCAATAGCAGATACGAGAGGCACCAAAGTGACAAAATAAAGCCACATTTTATATTCCCCTTCATTCAGGATGAAAAGTGAAAACACTTTTCCATCTCAGAGTGGCTGCAAACTCACCATAATATCTTCCAGCTTCATGTCCAGTGTGTCTGTTCCCTGGACATACTCCTTCCAGTCATCTGGATCTTTGTCTACGTCCATATTGTCCAGGATCAACTCAAAGAAGATGATCTTCTCTGAGACGGCACTGAATGTGTTGTCAAAGCAGAACTTGTAGTCCCCATCCTCCGTCTCAACACTGCAGGTCAAGGACAGGCAGACTCATGAATGTCTTTCAGACAATCAGAGGAACCACAATTTACAGTTTTCTTGAAAAGTAAGGAAATTGTACACTCATCATGGTAAGAAAACCCAGGACGAGGCCAAAATGAACCTCCACTGAAGTGGTGGAAAGGCCAAAGACTCATTTTTAGACATGAATGAGGAAATAAGAGTACATTTAGAACAAAACACTTTTAGAATGAACTACATGTAACTTACGTGTGTACTCCATCAGATTTGCGGTGGTCACGGAACAGCAATTGGCCGGAGGGAGAGAAGATGAAGAAATCCACATCGAGTCCTGCACCATCTAATACCTGATGAAGATGAACACACAGGAAGGGTAATTATATATATACAGTATATGTGTGTGAAAGGAAAAGGGGTTGGATATTTTTTTCTATTTAAAGGTCTCCCCTCCTTCTCCATTGCAGATGGAAAAACCTGGATAACACACACTACTTTAAAACAGATTTCAACTTCCTGACATCCATCCTCAGAGCTGTAAGAAACTGACATAACAGGTTTTCAACTATACTTACTGGTTGTCTTACACAAAAAAAAACATTTTATTTTAATAGCAGTTCATCTATATGGTTTGTATACATGTAATGTCAATTTGAGAATCATAGCAAAGATGAGAAAAGCAAATCCACAGGTTTAACAAAAGAAAACGGTCAGTTATGAACAGAAAGATCCGTTTTTATGTTTTCTAGCTAAAGTGATATTAACAACATAATGCACGTAACGACAGTGTCAATGACCTGATACTCAATCTCCAGCGAGGCGTCTTTCCTCATGGTCTGGTAGAAACACTCCATCCGACCGGCGGGCAGAGTAAATGTGAAGTCGCTGTCCAGAGACTGAGAGAAGGAAGCCAGCACCACAAACCTCTCCGAGACCAGAGCAACACACACCGACAAAACACACAGCAGAGCCCGGCGGAGCTCCATGGTCGAGCCGTCCTGTCTAAAAGTCACAGAGAGCCAGAGAGTGTAAGAGTCGGAGTTGGCCGCTCACGGTGCGGGGACATGGGCAGACAGGTTCGCCCAAACTTCACTTCTCTCTACTAATGTTCGCTCACTCCGTCCGTAGCACTGTCAGGACCCCGCCGCTTCTGAATCCTGAAAACGAATTTATTAATGACAGCACTTAATATCTCACCAATGCACTATTCTTTTTAAAACTATGACATTTACGTGTTTTGTGTCGTATTCTTTCGTAAAAAAAAATACATTACAAGTAACAATTCAAAAAACGTACAGGCACATTTTTAAGGCCTTTCCTAAACTGCACTTTGGGATATGTAGTTCTTTTGGCCTATGTGGATAAACAGAAATAATAACCACATTGTATTCTAAATTAAATTCCTAATAGTAGACCAAATAATAAAATCATGATTGTACATATGTACATTTATGTAAAAAAAATATTTAGCTATTCCATTAACTTCATCAGTACTAATAATAATATGTGAATGTGACAACACTTTAACTGTTTGAATCTTTAAAACAAAACTAAAAATCCTGGTCCAACAAACGAACAACTTGTAAAAAGACAATCATAGTGACAGAAATAGAGTAAAAATAATGTAGCTGCATTGAGAGATTCACTTTAATAAGACTTTAACTATCTTCTCAGGATTACTGAATGTGCCCTTTAATATTTGACTTTGAGGTATTTTGCGATGTAAGAAAACGAAGTGCGCAACACCCCTTCAAGTGATGAGAACTTACACATAATTAATTTTGAAATCCCAAAACTCAAATCAGTCAACACTGATCAATTGTTCTGAAACGTTTGACGTGAGGCAGTTGTGCAACAACTTCTGACTCATGTTTAATTTTCTTATCAAAGAAAATGACGCGTCCTGCTCCACATCCTCATCCTCAGCTCAGGGGGTAGGGCCTCTTCCGGACACGGTGTCCTGCCTCTCCAGTGATTGGCTTAGAGATACAGCAGCTGGGATTTGATTGGTCTGATGGCAGGCATAGGTTGAAGTTACCCGGAGCTAGGCAGTAGTCGGCGGCATTCGCCAGTGAAGCCGAAAAAGATGCGGACAAGTTCCACAAAATGAAAATTAGTACACGGCTCCATTGTAGGTCATAGCCACGGAACACAACCGTGTGTTTGTTTTCTTTATCACCACTAGCCCCCAGAAGCGTGTTGTCGGTGTGTAGTGTAGCCGTGAGAGAACCGAAGGACAGCCGGAGCGCGAGGATGTTGGTCCCCGCGGGAAGATAATGAAGAGGCTGCGTGTTTTGTTGGTGTGCCTCGTTGTAGCCCTCCTGTGCTGGTAAGCTAAGCCCGACATCTGCACCTCCATCCACACCCACCACGACGTGCTACAGTCATGACAGTTGTATTTGTAAAACAACCTTTCACGATAAGATTTGCTACCGTTACATGCATTCGTTTTGTGTGTTGTCGTTAAATAGCCAGTCCTCAATGAACCATCCCCCCTGCTACACAGGAGCTAACGTCTCTTCATGTCAGTGTGTGGTGTTTACTTGACCTCCATCTCAGAAGAATAACCTGAAGATGGTTATATCCCCAATTGTCATAAATTCATGATAAATATTGATGTGTAGTCTGTTCTCTGAATTGTTAGCCGTGTCCATTAGTTAAATCCACATAGCTAGCTAACACAGAGCTGTGAAGTTAGTCTGTAGCAGCTGTATTTCTCAATATGCCTGATGCTTTCACTACAAAAATAATAATCTTTGGAATTCTAACCTCCTATCCATATTTTCCTATTTTCTGTAATTGAAATACAGTTCATGGTGAAATATGATTTAATTTATCGAATTATCCATCACAACATTGCCCACTTTTGTGTTATTGGTAGCCAGCGGTGTAAGATCATTTAGCATTATACTTGTATGTACATCTGGTGAATTAACACAACCATGAATTTATTTAATCTCACTAGCATGGAGCAGCTAAAAGTGAACAGGGTTTGTACAAAGAGATTAGGAGGCCTGCTTACGCGCCTCCTTTACCCAGATTGGTGACTCGGGAGCAGCCAACTAACCATTGTGTTGCCTGCAGTCCACATGTGTATTTCTCCCGTAGTTAGAGGAACCACTCACTTTTGTTATAGAACCTTGGATGACTGTTAAGGTTTTTTTTATAGTATATAATCTTCCAAATATTTGGTTCAAATTAAGTACCTTTTCACTATACTTTGTTAGACTCCCAACAGTTGTTTGAACACAGTTGTTTGTAGTTTTTCCGTGAAATGATAACCTCATTACAATGATTTTAGTGTGGATGATTAGTGTTTATTACCTTAACAAGGATTAGTATTATGAAATGTCTGTATCAAAAAGAAATGCCTTCTCTGGGACAAGATTGATTCATGCTTTACTTAAAATAAGCAAACTGATGTGAATAATTCTGTTTCTTAGTCTAACCCTTGCACTTTTATGAAGAATCGCCTCATTCCAGTAGATTAGATTACTCTAAAAGGGTTCAGGTACTGCTCAGATAGGATTTAGTGTACCCTCTCGTCTTTATACCAGGCCAACAATGATGCAGGACAGGAGGGGAACATGAAAACACAGCAGCGAGGGTGCTGCTCTCTTTTTCCAGAAGGCCAGTTAAACAGATATATATATATTTATAAAGTAAGTGTAGGAATTGTAATTAAAGAACTGACCAAATGAGTAATGCGATGAGTAGGAGTCAATTAGATTTGATTTGATTTCAACGTTGCATTTTAGGTGTTTGTATGCTATAGGTGTTGATGCACCTTTCCGCTTACCAACAGACTCATTATTGACCATTCAACCACAGGGGTAGACTTCATTACCAATGCAAACCCTTTTTAGCGTGTTGCTGTTGGGTTCTCACTCTTCCGTGCCAACTCTCACACGTCCCGGTGGGGAAAGTAGAAATTGGGAATGCAGCCCTCGCAGTAATCCAAAGGTTTCCAAGGCAGCAGTGATTTCAGGCATAGAAAAGCGACTCTGTGTTAGGAGGCTGGAGGGCACCATTCTGTCACTGTGCCTTAACCCTTGTTTTTTTATTTAACCTGTGCTGTTTGAAATGGCAAGTGCAAGTGTTGACGATACAAATGACAGTCCATGGTTGGATTTTGTTTCTTGCAGCTTTGTGAAGTCTCGTCCTCCTGTATATTACTTGGAGAGTGCAGTGCTTAGGCACAGCAACATGTATTCTGTGTGTGTCATGCTGCTCCTTTACTCGCCGAGTCAGCAACAGGGATCTTACTGTGTGCGGACTATGCCAGGTCAGCCTGTTGACATCGGCATCACCAGAGAACGTGTGTGCATGCATACTTGAGAGTGTAATGTGCGATGGTGCACATTGCCAGCCACATTGATTGTCAGTAATCATAGCTCACCACAGACTCATGAGAGCACACGTTTAACCCCCCCCCCTTTAGATTTGAAATCTGTCGCGGACATGTTGACGCAACTCTCACGGCAGATTACACACTGATGGACCTCCCTGTTGTTTATCCTAAACAGTTAAACGTCTCTCTGCGAAATGCTCTGTAAAACTTCCCCGACCAACAGACAATCGGCAAGTGATCATTGCACATGCCAGGGAGCCTGTCCCAGAGAAATAGCTTTGTGTGTTGTCATCATTCTGTCCCTTTGTCGTAGCCATAGGAAAATCATTATGTAATGTGATTAGCACTCATGCCTCTACAGCCCAATGACCCGCTGGGGATGTTCTAATATATTGATGCAGAATGCACACACTCTTTAAACTGCTATGGCATAACAAAACATTCAAATAATCCAAGAAAGTACAGGTGCAATAAAGTTTGACCATCCGGTGCTGTTGAATATGTTATCCGCTGAATCCCCTGATTCTTGCATAATTAAAGACTTCCATTCATCAATTTGAATGTAATTAAATGGCCTTGAGTTAAAATATGATTAAGGTTATTTTCTTTAGTTTTTTAATGAAAGAAGTGTTTGGACGTTTGTCCGGTTTCAGGACCAATCCAGAGAGAACACAATGTACATCTATACGGGGAGAGGGGGGTGGGTAGATTCTCAACCCACATTTCCCGTTCCTCAGCAAGCATGTAAAGGTCCGTTATGTAGAACAAGTCTTTTGACTATGAAAATACCGAAAAACAAGTTCACAATGAATTAACAGTGTACATAAAATATAGCACCATGCTCATTCCCTCTGTTTTAACAATATTTATTCACTAGAAGTTACTCCATCTGATGGCAGTGATTAAATATTTCTGTCACCCACAAAGTGGGTAGAGTGGTCATCAGAAGCCTGGAACCTGTAGGAACATGTGATGTTGAACGAATGCCATTGGAAAAGTAAACAGACAGTTGATGACTCAAGTGAAAATATTCATAAACGCTAGGGGCATGTACACACACGCTTTTCTTAGAAAATAGGGGTTAAAAGAAGCCGCTTTCAAAGAAGGCTCCCCTCGTGCCAAAAAGGGCTTTAATGTTTATAACCTCAGTGAGAAAATGAAGAAAAAATAATTACCATTCATGTAATGAAAAAAAGATGAGACTGAATCGGTTATACCCGTGCTCTCACTTTATTAAGTTTGATGTGAGGAAAAAAAATAATAATAATGTTCCAGAACTGGACAGTGCATCCACTTGCTCTCTCTTGCAACCTTGCTGTCTGGACTCTTCCTAAATACAATTATTTATGTCTGTTAAGCATAAGCCACCTCCGTGGGGATAATGCATAGGCATGAAGGCACAGCTCAGGGGAAACCCACATTTATTTAAAGAAATAGTTTATATAGCTCAGGGGCATGGGGGGGACCTGGCTCTGGGCATCCTGCGGGACCAGGACAGTGTTGATGGACGTTTTTACACGTTTCCTTACTGGCCCTCTGTGTGTACCTATCATTTGGGATGCACATGTGAGCAGGATGCATGCTCAGTTCCTGGGCTGGACTGACGAGCCAATCACAACCAAATCAATAATAGCAAACACCAATGTCTAATGCAAAGTTACCACTATTGAGGTGTATATGCAGTTTTTAGTTTTGGCTTTAGACCCTGTGGATGGTCTCCTCTATAATTTGCCCAAAGGCAACGCGAGTTCTGTAAAGCCAAGCGAGGGGGCCCTCTCGTTAAAAGAGCTATGTGTCGAGCCTACATCGTAAACGTTCCCGTTTTGGTCTGCGTTGGTCCAAATGTGACTCTCTAGCATGTTACTGCTGATAGTACGGCTTGTGCTTCCCAAAACCTCCCCAGCACCCATGTCGAGCACTGGGAGCAAATGACCGAGAGACAAAGAAAGCTGTGTGTGAGCTCAACCCACTGAGGCGGTGCGGCCTCAGTGGGTTGGAACATGAAGGTGAAATGGGAGGTAACAAAGCTCACCTTGCTATGCACAGAGTCTCCTTTCCTTTGGTCTTTTCCTCAGGCTCATCACCTCCCACCACTCAGCTCACCCAGGGGCCTCTCTGTAACTTTTACGGCCTTGCAACATCACGTGGCTACTCATTCACAGCGTGTGTGGTAATGCATGTAGTCTCTCCTTTTTTCCGCCCCCCGGTATCAGACACGCCATTTTTGTGCTACCACCAGAATTCGTGGGTCTGTGAATGCTGCCGCTGAGTGAAGGATGAAGGAGAACCTGCAATGCACAGACGTATTTCTCGGGCACCTTGTATTTTTAGGCTATTCTAACGGGATGCTGCCACATTCTGACTTCAAACTGAGTCATGGGCAACCAGAGACCACTTGCATCACCCAGTCACGTAGGATCTTGTGCCACTCTCCATGTTGCATGCATGTGGACACGTATGCACAGATAAGACATGCATGACGTGCTCAAGTGCTTTATCTCACAGTCTCAAGGAAACTCATCAAGGAGATAATTTGATTATCTACTGTTTGGAGGTTGGAGTGTATACATGTTAGTAGTTTTATACTGTGGGACTATAGGGTTTGCTTGTTTTTCCCTATTCCTACCTTAGCCAGCCTAACTCTTGAGCAAAGGTACGTCACATATCGCCTCTGTGATGTATCTGATGCATTCTTTCTCAAACAGTGGAATCTGTATGATGATTACCGTAACACTGACTGGTCGTCAAAGAATGGAATACTCTACTGTATGTTTCAAGTGTATCTATCAGAGCAAACGCACATTCTCATGCTGCCTGTTCTTGCTTCAGTGTTTCATCTATAATTACCTAACGGCGGTTTAATGCTCTCGCTGAAAAACGTATTGTCTTGTGCCATTCATTTTTTAGTATCCAGGTCACCTCACATGATTTTTTTCTCTGTGATTTAAACAAACATGGCAAGAAAACAATCAATTATCAATTAAAAAAAACAACATTTTCGCATCTCAGATTTGTCTCATTGGGGATATGTATTTGAGTTTCTTTGACATTTATTAATATTTTTATTTTATTAGTATTTTTCTCAACTTAACTAGCTTATTGATCGAATAATGCAAATCAAACCATAAAAAGGTTGCAGGCTTAGATCAGTTTTTGTATTGAATTTGATGGTTGGCCGTACATTTTCAATATAAATATTGGTTCGAATAGAATCCTGTCTCTAACTGTGAGACTGAGAAGCTACCCGTAGATTTTTTTTTTAGACCTGTTTAAATCCCTGACTTAAAGTTAAATCTGTCCTCTCCCCTGCAATAGTTGGCTTAAAAAGTAGAGTCTCAGTTACTCGGAGTCCATCTTTCTGTGAACGGCGTAGCAGGCCGCCGTCCGACACTGAAGGCTGACGGCTTTCATTTTTATGTGAGGAGACGGAGCTGGAGCACACTATTGTTCCTGCCCACTGGCCGTGGAGGCCGATGAGCACTCTGATCACTCTTTCGCCTGCTGGCCTTTCTGTCTCCCAGCTGCACAACTCTCTGCGTGTTTATGCTTTACACCTGCAACATTTTACAACACCAGTAAAGTCAAGTCCAAGTAAGAAAAACCCTGAGTTAGAACCTAAACCTAGATTGCAAGTAACATTTCCAGCGTTTCCCACTGAATACAATTCTGTTCGTGGCACTAGCTGATTTCAGGTGGTGGTGTTGCAGGTTTGTGTCTAAATAGGCCGCCGTGACTGTACTATTGTGTCCGTTTTACATTAGACATAAACATCAGCGACGTTTATCTCGTCTTTTGCTTCCTTTTCTCAGTAATGTGTTTAGAAGGCACTTTTGGAGTCTTGCGTATCGCGTTAGTTGTGCGTCCTGCAGCTGTATTTGTTCCTGTTATTTGAGCTCTAGAATTGTTTAAAAGCTTCTAGTTGTCTGAGGCAACCCCCAGAATGCCAAAATTATGCAAGCCATGGAATTACCTCGGCCACTTTTTCCAGGAGAAGGTAGGCCTGTAGTGAGAATGGAGTGCAGACCGGTGGCCTGAGGCTCTGTCGGTGGTTAAAAAGAAAATAGGGTACTGTGTTTGTGAATAGCACACGGAGGGTGTTGAGCGTTGGTTAGGTCTTCAAGGTGGAGACTTGCGTCAAAACACTTTAATTATTGCACGTTTGCATCCGTGAATTGAGGATATGTGCTTTGAAGGTGGAGTTGATTGATTTGACAGTTGGACACCTGAGGACTTTTGTGGTTTTATGGCGTATGATAAACATCTCCTAAAAAAAAAAAAAAAAAAAAAAAAACATGTAAAAGAATTCAAGACGCCAATGTATGTAGTTGTTATGTATTTCAGCATGAGTGAAAGCTGAGCACTGTAGTGACAGTGAACAGTTAACGTAACTAAAACCAAGAGCTGTTTTTGCTTTTTCCTGCCTTGTTGGAGAAAGGGACTATTTTCCCCCCCCCCGCTTTTAACCTTTTTTTTTTTTCCAGCAACAGAGTAATTCTTAAGCTACTACTCTGTGTTTGGGTCTATTCCTCTCTTTTCCTTTGTTGTCTATATATATGTACAGTATATATGCATGCAGCAAGTGAGGGAGTGTCCATATGGGTGAGGGTAATATACCGAAAGAGGTCGAGTTCTTCCTTGACACACAGTGTCGCCCAAAGAACATTATGTACTAAAGCTCATGAGGACAGGTCAGGCTGAAGCTGGTAGACAAAGACATACCAACCAGCTCTCAAGTCACTTCCTTAATACCACTGACATCAAATCTACTTTCCTAAATGGGCTTCCTTAAATACATGATCCAATTATATATCCAGGAACAAAGTCATCAAATTTGTAATTGACTCTGGAATTAAAAATAAAAAAAAAATACGCTCATCGTTTCAAATTTGCTGAATAGGGCCCTCTCTGAGGTTTCTGGTGTTTTATCCATCACATAGGAGAAATGTAAATGTTCCGTAACGCTGGTGCACGGGTACACTGTGTACTGTCGTGAATGTTTGATGAGTTTTTTTTTTTTTTTATTAACCTCCCACTGTGCTTGCTGATGCATACATACTGGCCAAGAGCGCACATGCATTGTTGTGGCCACACCCACACCAACCTACGGTGGAAAAATGGGCTTTTCCCATCAAATGACATTATATCACATGGCTGCGTCCGTCAGTTCCTTTTGTCCCGAGTTAATGTACTCGATGTCACACTCCCAAACCTCTTTGATCCCTGTCTGACTGGAACTACAGCTCTACAGTCGCCACAATAACGCAGCTCTGAGCCCTTTGTCTCACTGTGTAGGGTTTGGGCCTAGAGAGGAGGCGTGTCACTAATTTCACTGCTGTTATGCAGGCATTTAAAAAGAATGAAACGGATGATAGAGCCACTTCATTTTGTAGCCAGGGAAATCAAACACATTTAAAGTTGAAGTTGGAATGTTTCTATTGTCATTATACCCCAGAATCATGAGCTCGTAGTTGAATTAATAATAGATTTCATAGACCTAGAATATTAAATGTTTACATCTTACACACAACACATAGTGATGATGTCATTTTGCTGATTTGAGTTTGCCTGTCAGGTCTTATTTTCACTGGACCTGCACAATGCTGTGTGCAGCCAAACTGCTGCCATTGCTGTGTCATTAAGTTTTGGTTCTGTGTGAGAAGCTTCCATCTCTCAGTGTAGGAGTCCTGTTCGGTAAATATGATCTTACAGGAGCAGCAGTCTCTTCCACCCGGCGACTTGGCCTCCTCGGTGCCACCAGCTCATTTCCAAATAGAGGCACGTCTGTTCATTCACACTACGTCCGAGAGAAAGGCTCCTGTGCAAATGTTGCCGTGTTTATGTGTGCGTCACAGAGGCAGTGCAAGGAAAGAAGTATATCGCAAAGACAAACAAGCTTTACAAATAACTTAGGTGGGTGTGTGTGTGTGTGTGTCGTAAGACTACATGACCTTTTGTTGTGTAACATTTATTGATGGTGTGTCCGCTTTGGGCTGGGACCAGAAACAGGATGATGATGGCGTTTCATTCAGCCCTGCAAAATCTACCTGTGCTGCCTGGCTCCCAACACAATCAGCATATATATATATATATATATATAGAAAGGAAATGAAATACTCGACAGTGACTGAATTAATATAAAGTAGTTTGAAGACACATACTGTTTCATAATTTCATTTTCCATTAACAAGTTTGGACAGCTGTGCAACTTTTATGAATTGTAGATTGGAGAGAGTAACATGCTTACATGTTTCGACCTTCATTTCCGACGCCCAAAAGAGCATCACTCTGATACAGATCTTTTGCTCAGTAAGAAATAATATCCTTTTCTGAGATGTTTGATAAGTACGGGTCCCGGTGCCAGGCACAGGCTGATACAGGGATATTTATACTGAGGGTGCAGTATATAACTCTACTGCATATTTGTAAGCCTCCAAACAACAAGTCAGCACACGGCACAAGGACACTTAGGAAAATGAGCCTGCTACTCCGACCCCATCAACCACTTACAGGCCTTAGGTCAATCCATAAGAAGAAGAGTAGCTCAGCAACAAATGTGTCTCCAGAGTTTAAAATGTTTTAATGTTCTCTTAAATCTTTGAGTGGACTTCAGTTCACTCACAAACCTGTGTTTTGAATTGTACAATGTAGATGAGAGCCATTTTCATTTCAAACCCCCCCAGGCTGACTTTGTGGGTTTACATAGGAGGAGGAATTCAGGAAAAGCACTGAGTCACTGTGTGCGCAAAGACTCGTCGAGTGGAAACACAATGTGCCAGTCAGTGGCAATGAACCCTTTGGTAAATTAACCCTTTGGTGCCGCTCTCCGAATGGCAAATGTTACCTCTGTGATTTGGTTACCAATATGGATCTGGTTCAGGACTTTTGTATGTGATAGTGTGTCAGCCACAGAGCTATTCTTCACCAATACTGGCCCCGGCTACCCTGAGGATGCACCAGTGGAGGGGATTATGGGGGATCAGCAGGCTTTAGAACACACTGCTGCTCCGCGTTGTTCCGTGCATCCATGTGCACAAAAATCCCAAACCAAGTGCAAACTTCCACACACAAATGCGCTCCGTCCTCAGAGGCTCCACCCCTCCTGCCCCCTTTCCTCCAAACAGTGACGACACGTGATTCTCTGGCCTACTTATACTAGCAAGCCCTGGTGCATCTCCCTGCCCCACAATCCTCCTCTGCCCACGTGGTTCCTGTATTTTCTTTCCTCAGCGTTTTTTTTTCTTTTTTTTTCTCCTCTTCAAATTTTCACCCTCTCCCCCGTCTGTCCTTCTCACATCTCTCTGGCTGAAATGCAGAGTGCATCATTTGAGCACGTTTTTTTTTTTTTTGTCCAAAATGTAAAACAGGTGGATTTATTCTGCCTTGTGTTGTCAGGGGGTGTGTGTGCGCGTGTGGACGTGGGCGTGCACACATGTTTGCTTTTTCCACGCTTTGGTGAGTTGACACTGCAGTTTAAACTCGAGCCAACTCCCTCCACCGTGTCACTTGACTTCAGTGACGGACAGTCAGACCATTCACCATTCGCCTTCCTGTTAAATTCATAATCCAGACCTTAATAACATGGATGTGCTCACAGCATTTCTTTCGCACGTCGTTCACCCATCTGTCTAATTTACTTTGCTGTCAATGGCGACACATTTTCTATTTGTGTGTCGCCTCTCCGTTTTGTCACGGCAGTTGACCCAGTGACGCAGTTTTCTTGATGTAAGACCATTAAGGCAGTACGGGCTTAGTGTAAGACATGTGCCACTGGTTAGCTAAAGACTGTGTGAGAGGGAGAGAGAGAGAGAGACTTAATGTGATAAAAGAGCAACAAAGCTGCGCTGAGATGTAGGCCAGGTGAAGGGGAAAGGCTGCGGCTTATCTGTGCAGGTTCGGGTCGTGTGCTTCTTGTGTTGCACTGTCATGCTGCGAGAGGGCAGAGTGACGAAGGCGAAATGTTGTGAATCAAATAAGGAAATGATATGGAATATTGGAAAGCATATCAAAGAGGTAAAATGAGACTAATGAGAGAATCCTTTCAGAGACCAGGGCGGGACATAACAGAGCTGAGTTCGCATCCCTCGTAGCTCGTGATAATATCTGACTCTCGCCCGTCGGATACATTTATCCTCAGCCTGTTGTCTCTGCAGTTTTTTTTGTTTGACCCGGTCTGTTGGTTCAGTGCGGTACAGTTGATTTGATTCAGTTATGCCCATGTCCCCCCGGGGTCTGTGTGTTCCTAAAGCCAACAGGATATATTGGGGGGGGGGGGGGATTTGGCTGCTCGGAACCAGCACAGACAGGGCATCGTGAGATTTAGCCAGTATGTCTGTGTTCATCTGACCAAAGCTGATCCGGCACCAACAGAATATTACAAAATATTTCCTGGAGTCATCGGAGGGGGAACGTGGAAGAAAGAAAGAGTGGAATTTGGACAGGAAATTAGGTTGAAGAGAGAGAACGAGGGTAAACTGTATTTTCAAGTTGCTGACTCGTCGGTCTTCCCAAACATGTTCGAACATCTATTGTTTCACTGCTCTCTGCGTCACTCTCCATTTGTGGGTCATACGTCCCACTGTTGCATAACCACTAATATAAAAATGTAGGTCACAGTGCATGCCTCTCAGAGCGGCCTTTTTTTCTTCCTCTCCCCTCATTTAAATCTTCTGTTTCCTTTTTTTCTTTTTTTTTGTCTCAGGAGGAATGTCAACAGCCGAGGCTTTAAATTCATTCATGAAGATGACACAGAGGGGGGGGGGTGGGGGGGGGTATCGTGCACCCTTATTTCAGAGGTGGAGCTTGGGTTGAGCTCAGAAAGTACTAAGCATTTGAGGGCCCTTGAAGTAGTTCCACGTACTTCTAGCTTAGCATTTGAATGTTTAACCTCATTATAGCCATCTGTGACTCAGCTGTTTTCCACTCAAACATTGGCACAGGTTCATGACGGAAGTCGGTCAAATTTGCATCAGCCATCACGGAAGTTTAGCCGCGATCGTTTATTCAGTGACTCCTTTGCTTAAAACTGCACTGTGGTGCGTGTGTGTGTGTGTGTGTGACCTGTTTGTCACTATGTCTATTTACCCAAGTGTTCTCTTATCAGAGTGATGGAGTGCCTTTTAAATTGGGCAGTCCATATACATTGTTTGTGTTTGCGCGCTTATGAAAACCATCTTCCCTTTTACCACAGGCATGTTCACTCCATCACGATTGGACCGAAATAGTCACATGCCATTGAAAGAGTTCAAATAGCTGTGTAATAATAGGCAAGAAAAAAATATGCAGCTTTAGGTATGACAGGCAACAAAGTTCCCAAAGCGGAGTATGTGTATGTTGCATTTACATGTTACTCAACCGATTGGTCTACCAGTGCACCGCCACTCATTTAAGATGAGATTTTAGTATTTAGTGAATAACACGCGTGGTTAAGTAAAAACCTGACTGGTCCTCATTACGTGAAAGTAATCTTTAGAACTAAATGGTAGAATGTTCCAATGATCCAAAGTTTGTATCAGAGAAATAAAAGAACTAGAAGGCCTTGATAAATAAAATAAACATCACCATTTAGCCAAGTATTCAGAAGAAACCAGACCATGGGAGACCTTGGAAAAATCTGAGCAGCAATTTCTTTGTGGCTTTGTGGGATTCTGCACAAAAGACACCGGTCGTGAAAGTCTTCGAGTATACCCATCATGCAAATATTCAACAGAAATTCAAGGACAATGCTGGTAGTGCTCCTCAGACAGGAGAAGGAGGACGAATTCTAGCATGTAGGGCCGTGTGTGCGTGGGGGGGGGGGGGGGGGGGGGGGGGGGGGGGGGGGGGGAACACAGGTTGAACTAAAAATGCAGAAATCTGTCGATTATTGCGAGTGATACTTTATTAATGTTCAGCCGACCTCTTATATTTTCTCTCTCTTAATGTGAAGTTGAAGTCATTGAACTGTAATTTTATGACTATTTCTTGTCCTGATTGACCACAGTTGGCTTAATATTGTTATAACATATTTTAAAATCGGTGGTTCGTTATTTTTAAAACATTCTTTACAGATTTTTTTATTTTTTTTAATTTTTTTACAGTGCACCGTTGCATAATGTGGCATCTTCAGTCAAGAATGTGCATCCATGTGTGTTTCAGTGGTTGAGAGTAAACGGGGGGGCGGGATACATGAGACGTTTAAGACGCAGCAAAACGTAGTGTCACACTATGGATCTAAGTTTAGCAGGAGTGTATATATAAACTCTCGGTTCATATTTACCACCTAGTATCTGTACGGTCCTGGGCTCTTAGGTTTCCCTCACCGGCTTTGTTGGCCTCGGCTTTCGCCGCGTATACCATGAAGTGTTAACGCATGTAGGAACATTTCATCGTCAGCAGAGACAGCGGTCGGTGTCATCTCTCTTATCTCCATGTGTGTTCCACATTCAGACAGTCATAAATCGTATAGGTGGTAAAGATTAGGGTTGGGGGATGTCTGCGTGCGGGGGGGGAAATCCCAAAACCGAAAGAAATCTCGAATTAAAGCAGAGTCAGAGGCAAACATGTGGCTGCTGTGGAGGACTGTGGCCTCGTTACATGGGCCACCACCTCTACCATGTGAGCTACAGGGCTCCTCTATAATAATCCACTCTTCGAAGAAATGCTCTTAAACAACAATGGGCCTGCAAACTGGTATTTTTCCTGTCTCATTCAGCTATACTTCATCATCAGAATCCTTGTGTTGTGTTTTTGTCAGCCGCTGGCGCTGGACAATACCGTCACCCCTTTACTGTCACACGGCCGACACATGTTGCACAAGGGTCCCCACTCAATGGCTAAATTTAGGAAGCAAGTTGACCTGGGTAACGGTTATTCCCGATATTTAGATTAACACTAAATAATCATTTCTTGAGTTGTCATTTGCTCGTATATCTGATGGGACATACTATACAACCCGCCTGGATTTCAGAAGATCCTCTCACCGAGATGTTAATGTCAATCTCCTCGTTCCGAAAGAGTGTGCCTGAGTGACAGCACGCTGACCGGCACAGATGGCTGATTCCCTGTGATTTTCACTCTGTGTGCACCCTCCTTTATGACAGCCGGGACTGACAGGGCGCCAACACGGCCCCTCCATGTGTCCCGCTCTCTCTCTCTCTCTCTCTCTCTCTCTCACTCTCTCTCTCCTGTCACTGATATTCCACCGCTGGCGGGACAACCGCTCCGGTTTCACGATCACATGGTGTTCGTAGCGGGGCCGTGTCTTTGTGTCCTTCGGTATCACGGTCACTGATGCAAGGTGTTGACATGCTCTCGCTTTGCACATTTGTGTTTCCATAATGTATACAGGCCTTAGGGGTTCAGGCAGGTAAGCATCCTGCATTGGTGCTTGTGGTTCTCTATATTAGAGATGGAATTAAGCCTTGGGGCTGTAACAATTACCTTTTTTAATCCTCTATCTAATAATTTGGACTTTTTATATTTCATAGGAAAAAAGCAAGAATCTATATATGGAGAGGTACTGTATATATGCATAACATGTTTCCCCATAATTACCGTGACAGTGACGGGTGTTCTCAGGTCAGTTACTATAATCAGCATCGCAGAGACGGCATCATAGCAGAGGAAACAGGTTGAGACAAATCACTTTTGAGTTGCGCTTCGCTCTTTTTAATTCTTCATCTCATTTCAGCTTCGCTACCAAAGAAACCTACCGAGAACCAGCTGGTCCTGTGTCCATCTTTGTGTGCTCTGACTCACCATTTATCTTTTTATTTTGCCACGTCTGCCTTGCATGACCCCTGATAGTATTTATCCATTCCATCTCTTTTTACTTCCACAGTTTCTGGGATCCATTATTTCCTCTCCTTTACTGTCATGCTATAATTTGCTGAATTTCAGGGCTGTAGTTGTTGAACATACCTGGGTGGACAGGAAACCGTGCAAAATGCAAATTGTGGAGACCGCAATGAAAGTCAAATTAGGCCGTGAAAGTCGACCGTGTTGAGGGACAGAAGCTCAGAGAGTTGCAGCAATACTCGGAGCTATTGTAGAGAAAAACAAGGTTGAGGAGGAAGAGAAGACCGACTGAAAGCATGCAGTTGGCCTTGAGTGCTTTAGAAAAGTACACAGATGACAAGTGGCATTTGTTAGTTTTTTCTCACTTATTCGTTTACTCTTGCGTAATGCTTCTCTCTCTAAATATACAGTATCTCATCTCCGTTTTTTTCTGTTCTTCTTTGTGTCTCTGCTTTTGCACATGCACAAACCGCCACCTCGGCTCTCCTACACAACATGCTTCCATTGATATAGCGGGAGTGTTGATGCATAAATAGGTGTCCAGCTACTTATTATCATTATTGTGTCATTATTCTATTGCATTTTGCTGACACACTTTCCTCGCCTTGTGTTTCAGGTATCCCAGTCAACATGTGTTTGGTGCAGAGCAGAGCTTGTCTGGTGCGGGTCATTCTGCCGGGGACAAAACCCCCGATGGCCACGAACAGAAGCAGGAGCTGGACTCCGGGCGACACAAGGTTTGTGTCCAATGCTAAAACATGTTCCAATGGCCAGGCCACAGAAACAACAAAAGATTTATCGAGTCTGGTCAAGGTTGCTGGTTAATCTTTTTGGCCGACTGGGCTCTGCTGTATAATTAGACTCGCTGCTCTCCATGAAGTTAGCAGAATGGCCCGAGGTCAGAGTGCTGGGGGCTGGGCCGCGCACTTGGGTGACCCCGTAACCCCTGGTCAAAAGAAGCAGGCTTGGGCAGAAGGGGAGCAGCCACTGGTGTGATTGGTCAGGGAGGTCCATGATCTTGGGGGGGTGGTGGGGGAGGTCTTTGTAACTCCGACCAGCCACCAGTCAGTTCCTTGAGCCTTTTGAGCAAAAAACAAATAGAGATTGAGCATAGATTTGCATCCAGAGAGCAAACGCCCTCGGGCCTCCGGTCGGAGGTTTTTGTTGGCAATATCCAAAAAACGGTGTAAAATAAGGGCTAAAATCATGTAGTGTGAATTCAGTGTATTTCATGTTCAATTTAAGTCATTCAGTGTTCAAGTCTCCATATGGATTAACATGGCAGTTTGCCTCTGGTTGGCTGATTCCGGTCCCTAAGATTAGCCCCTGTAAAGTGTGTGTGTGTGTGTGTGTGTGTGTGTGTGTGTGTGAATGGGTGAGTGAGTGTGTTTTTTTTGTTGTTTTTTTTTACGTGCGTTAGGATCAGAATGAAAAACTGTTTTGGGAAGTGAGTGGTGTCGCAAGCGTGTGTCAGTAAAGAAGAATGGGGAATCTTTGTTTGTGGTCCACCAACAAACAGCCTTTTCAGAGCGGCTCAACAGGCCTGGCAGTCTGTCACTGCCCCGAGAATGCCGTCTTTGTCTGTCCACAAAAGGCTGCTTCAAACCCTGAGATGCAGTGACCTTCTGCCCGCAAACTTATCGCACACATAAACATGCAATTGTTTAAATCCATTTAAAACGTCTCGCTTACAATTTCAATTAAAGGTGTTTTCCCCCCATGCAGGACAAATATGAGGAACTCCCTTTGAATCTATATATATATATATTTTTTTATTTTTTTTTATTTTTTTTCCTAGGTGGTGGATGAATCAACAACACACACATCATATGATATGGGACTGGAGACGGAGAGAGCTGCACTTGAGAAGCTGGAAACAGACAACAAACACCAAGAACAGGTAAGGCCTAATGTCTCGGCTCCGAGTGACCACTAACAAGTATTAGAATGTATAATAATTTTTGTATATTTATCATTTACTATTTTACTATTCTTTCTTCCTCTAGACTGTGAATATCCAGGAGGCTGAGGTGGAAAAGACAAACCCACACCCAGACTCTGATACTGTACCTGTTGTTCCTGAGCCTGAACCCCACCCAGACCCCCAGAAGGATTTGGACCCTCAGACAGACTCCCGGGACCGTGACCCGGATCCCCCATCGCCCGCCAGTCCAGAACCAGTCCCAGCACAGGACCAAGTTTCCACCGATGTCCCAGCCCAGGCAGAAATCTCCAGCCATGCTCCCGTTGCACTTCCCAGTCTGGATTCCCACCCAACCCCATCCCCAGATGAAGCTGAAAACACGCCTACCTCAGAGAGTGCCGGCCCAGCCCACCACACAGGGTAAGATTCACTTCCCCCACACAGGGACCTGGCCTCTGGCATTAAAGGTTGGCTATAACCACCTTTTGTGAAGTGGAAACATAATCCTATAAAATAGCTGTTCCTTATTAACGGTTAAAGCCCATTTCAACCCGATTGAGGAGTTATGTATACCCTTGTTTTATCAAACATTGCATATTTTCACTGATGTTTTGGCTTTTTACATTTTGTTTTTGTTTATTTATGTTTATTTGACTTTACTTTACTGTAAATGAGTTGTTATGCACCGGGGGAGGGGGGGGGGGGGGGGGGGGCTGGAAGGGAAAGATGGTCCGACTTTCTGAGCATGGAACTGCTCACAATTTCTTCCACCACCCATGGATATTGTAATGGAAGTTTTTTTTGGAATTGTGAAACAAATCACCCGTGTGGACATGGAACTTTTGGAGGAGTCAATGTCCCATCCCCATGACATCTGGCATCTGTATCCATCTCCTCACTCAAAGTGACGCATCAGGACATTTAGGATCCACCCCACCAGCGAGAGACCTCCCCATCCCTATTGTCCATCCGCTTCACCCCTCTCTCCTCCTCCTACCTTTCTATCTCTCTTTCTCTGTGTTGTTTATCTCATCCTCTTGTCCCCTGTCTTTCCTCTCTCCCGCGCCCCCCCCCACCTTCCTCCCTCCACCTCGTCCAGTGTAAGGAGGTGTGGTAAACACCATGTCCTTTCTTTCCCTCAGTGCAGTGGGGGTTGCCAGTGCAGGAGATGAGCTCCCAGTAGACAGCTTTGTCTTTGCTGAGCACTCTGATTCACAGTGCGGGGTCATACCCCCCAAACTGGCAACCTGTGAAAACTCCCCTTTTGGCAGCCCTCTCCTGGGGTGAGTATCTAAAGCCCAGAAGCCAATCAGAGCACAGAGACAGGTAATCCAGGTACAAGCTACACCTCTCTGCTGTGCGCAACCGTCGACCACTGGCCTTGCTCTCCACTTAACTTCTGCTTTGGTTTTTAATTTCCTTTTTTCCATCGTTTGCCTGCTCAACAACCAAGGACTTTCCATACTGTCAAATCAACTGAACATTTATTTTTGATTGGCATCGCCTGTCCAACATTGTTTTATACTCACTTGTGTTCTTCACTGTTCTTGTTCCGCCCCATGTCCGTCATCTCTCCCCCTCCTCTCTCCCCCCCCCCCCCCCCCCCTCATTGGCCCCATGTCTGTACTGTAGTGTGGATGAGGCTGGCATAGAAGACCCCCGGTCAGAGCAGAGTCTCAGTTCTGGTTCAGAAGCAGAGGTCCAGTCTACACCGGGCCATGTGGACCGGGAAGAGCAGCAGCAGCAGGAGCTGCAGGATGGGCTGTCGGATCTGGACCAGGAGGGCAACACGTCCCAACACCACCAAGAACAGCAGGTCAGCAGCGTGTGGCCAGCTTTAAACAGATGATTAATCTTTTCAGTATCACCTGCAGGTATAACCTTTCAAACATATTCATGTACTCTGGTGGAAAAGCATCGCTGTCAGCCTCCTCAACAGCAACAGTCACGTTCGCATACCTGGTTCAGGAGATCAGTACGATACTGGTGGTGGTGGCCTAAGGATGCTCTCCCCCAGTAGCTCTGTTCATACTGTATAAACACATGCATGCTGGCCAGCCTGTCATGAAAGTGATCAATATTGAAAAACTGCCCTTTGCCAGAACAGCTGTGCACAAGCTGCTCTTGCAAAGTCCTTCACAGGACTCTGTCTATTTTGCATTTGAATTTTTTTTTACCCTGTTGGGTTGCCATGGTCTACTGACTAATCTGCATTCGGCTTAAAATGACTCCTGTCAGTGAGTGGTAAGATGTTTACATAAGAGGTCGTCTGAGTTGGAGGATTTTAAGGATCAGACTCTCTTGCGAAGTCCAACAGGGCGCCTACGCAATCTATCAAAAATATTATTCCGGTGCTTCTCGATGTGTAAGTGGCCAGGGGCGAGCTGACTAGCAACGCTCTGCTTCTTAGTCGTCTGGCGGATGTCGTCCAAATATATATTTAGCAAATCTGTTTGCCGCAAAAACTTCAGTTAATCCTTGATTGAACTGGTTAATCCGTCTATTTGCTCTCTGTCACATAGAGTGTAATGTAATTGTGAATGTCCTTTTAGTTCGATTATTTCTAACTGAGGAAATCATTTTGAGAAGTACCGGTACCTTCATACTTTGCTCCTTATGATTGTGAAACGATTATTTCGCACGTTTTAAGTTGAATACCGTGTCTGTGTGCTTCAGACGGGGGATGCCAGTAATGTCAGAGAGACTGATCCCGCGGTGCCCAGCAAAGAAGACATCCCCACCTTCGACGAGTGGAAGAAACAAGTCATGGAGACGGAGAAGGAGAAAAGTGAGTGCATGCATTATTCAAAGCAAGATTCGTGCGCAAAGTGCAGTGGAGCGTGCCGTTAAACTTCTGCTTCAGGGTTTTGCGATCGTCTCGTTGCGCGTTTGTCCCTCACGCTACGAGTACTGTGTACCTCAGCATGTCTCTTTTGCTTCCTTCCTCATGTTCTATTCCTGCCTCTCTTTCTCCCTCTCTCACCATATCCCTCTCTCTGCCTGGGCACGCCACGAGCGATGGGCAGCAGAGCGTGTGTTTGTTTGTGTTGCGTCACCTCTCCGCCTCCCTCGTTCCTCCCAGGCAATGTTCTTTTTCCAGTGTCTCTAACGGGCCATGTGTGACCCCCCTGCCCCCCCAGGCCAGTCTCTCCATACCTCCGCCAGCGGCAGCCCCCATCCGGTGAAGAAGGTCCAGAAGAACTTCAAAAACAACTACGCATCTGTGGAGTGCGGTGCCAAGATCCTCTCTGCCAACAACGAGGCCAAGGTTCGACCCGCACGTGGCCCCTGTCGCCTTCACACAAATGCACGCACACACTCACACAGCCGAGGGCACAGAAGTCACCTTGTCCGCCGATGGACAAAACACAATTCCCATTTCCATTGAATGTAAAGCATTGCATTTATTCGGTGATGTGAAATAACTCGATGAATGGCGGCGTCTGTGGAGGCTGAATCACTCGCACTCACTTTTGTCTTTCTCTCTTCCAGAGCACTTCCGCTATTCTAATGGAAAATATGGACCTGTACATGCTAAATCCCTGCAGCAACAAAATATGGTGAATATAACATAAAGTATCTCGCCGGCATTTTTTTCTCTCGATATTTAGACCTCTTTGAATGAACACTATACTAATATTATTCTCTCTCCAGGTTTGTGATAGAGCTCTGTGAGCCGATTCAAGTCAAGCAGCTGGATATCGCCAACTTTGAGCTCTTCTCGTCCACACCTAAAGACTTTCTCGTGTCCATCAGTGACAGGTATGTGCACACAACGCCTCATAAACTGGCAGTATACTGAAAAGGGGAAGGAAAATTGTCCTGCATTGCACTTTGTGTCACGGTATGTTGATCGGTCGCAGCGTCGCAACCGGTGCGACTGACTGAAATGAATAAGATGGTGAAAAAAGGATAAATGCACGTTTTGGCTTGTTTCATTGAGTAACCGTAAAAAAAAAAAGAAGAATTAAATGAAAGAAGTCTCTAATTTGGTGGCGATCATCAAACTGGCAACCACATGCAGCACCTCATCATTACTGGTTAAGCCATCTTCCTCCTCTGACTTTGGTGCCCTGAGAATGTCTCTCGTGTATTTGGATTTCACATTCGGTATTCTTCAACAGCGTCTCGCGTCGCAACTCATAAATTCCTCCGTCTGGCACGGGAGGACAGACGTCTAGCCATAGGGACATTGACATTGACATTTGCCCCATGCCTCTGAGATCGTTCAAATTCCCTTTTTTTTTTTTTTTTTGCCGCGGCGTGGCCCTCAGGACCCCCACACACACACAAACAAACACACACGCGCGCATGTATGTCTTATTTTTCATTGGCTCTGTTTGCAGATATCCAACCAACAAGTGGGTAAAGCTGGGCACTTTCCACGCCCGCGATGAGCGCATCGTCCAGAGCTTCCCACTGGATGAACAGCTTTATGCCAAATATGTCAAGGTACTGCATTTTTCCTTCTTGATGCCTCGACAGAACTTTTGTGACTCGAGACCAGAGAAAGACAAACGATTAACAGATTCATTGCAAGTTGTTAAGTAGCTAAATATACGCACAGAAACATTCCTACCCGCGGGCTGAAGATGTATTTGAAGCCCGGGGGACGTTTTTACGACTGCATGGTAAATTACCCAGGGGTCATTGTTCCCCTCCCTGGGCAGGGTGAAAACATGTGCACTTGTAAGAACTAATGGTTGGATATACATACACATAAATATTGCATTGATACATTTATAACATTTATCTAAATGTATTAGTACAAGCATGATAATGGCGTGTCGTTCATCAACAGTTCTCTGCGGATGGTGGTCCTTTGGTCTTTTTGTTCAGTTTTGTCGCGTGTTGTGTGTTGTTCACAAATACACACTAAAACACTGGGTGCATGTGGGTGAAAACAAATTACGTGTTGGGCGTTGGGAGTTTCTTTTTTTTTTTTTTTTATTGGTCTCAATTCTTGTCAAACCTATTTCTCTCACACACACACACACACACACACACACACACACACACACAAACACAACAGAAATGACAACAGAAGACTCCACCCGTTTAAATCCGTGTCGATGGATGTCTCGCATTTCCATCTTAAATCTTGCTCACTAAATGCTCTCTGTCGGATGATTCTCAGACAGTGAGGCTTTTCATGTGGGGACTGTGGGTGTCTCGTGTGGGTGCTCTCTGTGGATCATGTGTTCTCTTATGAAATAATTGTTTTTTTATTATATAAACTGAAAGATTTTTTTTATTTTTTTCCCCTGAGGGTTTCATGCTTATCTGCTTCGGTTTCCCTCTCTGATCTAAGCAGCTCTATAGTCCTCCCATCTGTCCCCAGATGATCTGCGTCTGTCCCTCCGTCCTGCTTTTTGCTCCTTCGTATCTGCTTTTTGAAAAACAACCTCTCTTTTCTCGCATCCTACCTGTGAACTGCGACTGAACAATGATCTCCAACGTCTCAGCAGTGTGTTTGTTTTAGAGAGAGAGACGGAGAGCCAAACTGAAAGCGGACGCTTGACTTGCTTATAGCTTGAATCAGTATTTACTGATTTCTCTCTCTTGTTTTATTTCTCTCTCCCCCTGTCCTTCTCCTGTCTTCCTCTCGCATCAGATGTTCATCAAGTACATAAAGGTTAGCACTCTTCTCTCTCTGTCGGAGGTCACCATGCGCTTTTAAAATGCACTAATGGTCACGTACATTAGTTTGATGGCATTGGCGGCGCCCAAGTAATGCATGTGAAAGTAAATTCTATTTTAAAAGTAAGCGCACGCTTGGTAATGTTGGCATTTATCTTCGCGTGATTTTCTAGGTGATGGGTTTATGGAGTGGGAGTGGCTTTGTTGTGGATGCCTGGGTGATGTTGAGACAGTTTAAGACAATTTCTGTCCATTATCCCCACAGGTTGAACTCCTCTCGCACTTTGGATCGGAACACTTCTGTCCCCTCAGTCTCATCAGGTAAGTTAGAGGCTCTTCCCAATGTCACTCTTCTCGTAGGCCTGTCTGCTTTATTTGCTTAATCTAAATTGTAAAAAAATATATATATTTAAGTTTAAGTTTCTTACTGGGGGAGGGGGGGGGGCGGGGAGGGTAACAAGGTTTTGGAAAAAGAACACTGCAGGAATGCTGCCTTTCCCAAATCATCGGGGTCATCCAGGTCTTATTCTGCCGAGTCGGGGTCAAAGGGGCTGTAAAATCTTCTTTCGCAAGAAGGTCAAAATAGATTACCTGCAAATCTACTGACTAAGGAATCTGGAAAATGTTTACTTGCTTCTACAGGGGCAACAGCTTGCTTACTCTAGACGGTGTGTGAGCTGATTTTCAACGTCTTGCACATTGAGACAAGTAGCCTTTTTGGGTTTTCTTCACGTTTTTCTTTGCAAAACCTCCTCGAAGCTCGTTTTAAAGAGAGCAGGCTATACCGCCTCTTCTTACTGTGTGGTCAAAACAACCTTTAACCTTTTCCACAGATAAGTTTGTTTTTATAACACCGTGTGTGTGTGTGTTGTTTTGTTTAGGGTGTTTGGTACCAGTATGGTGGAGGAGTATGAGGAGATCGCAGATTCCCAGTACCCTTCAGAGAGACTAGAGTATCTGGACGAAGACTATGGTGAGTCGGTGACAGGTCTTACTAAACAGTTGACACATTCTTTGTTTCTTACTCTATTCACAAATGAAAGTGAGGATAAAATAAAAGATAAAATATTTACTTTTCATGGACTTCTAAACCCAGCAGACTTACTTAGTCACCAAATACCGTGCACTGGAGTTAACTATTAATAGCAGCTCGTCTTTTGCTGCCGAGTTCATCGGTTTCTGAATTATGGCAACACGGTGTTATATTTTGTGGTAAAATTCGACTTTTATTTATTTGATGGAAGATTCAGTTTTATTTTTGTGAATCTTAGGTGGATGTAATAATATGTCTATTGTTCTGTCTTTGTCCTCAGACTATCCTCCTGGTTACCAACCGTCGGAGGACAAGGCCTCTAAAAACCTGCTTGGCTCAGCAACCAGTATGTATACGCGTGTACATTACAAAAAGACAAAATATACCATTATAATACAGCTGTAATACTGAGATCCATCTTGTGTTTTGATTTAGAAAAAGGTACATATAAATAGAAACAGTAACTCATTATCCATGTTTCAAATAACTTCATAATTATACTTGACCAAATGATGGATCATTAACACAACGTATTCATGAGTGAGGACATCATTGCCATGACGAGTTCCCATGCCCCTTAACCCCAACCCTTATCCTACCACTAACCTAAACTACATTCTAGCCTGAACTGGAAGTAAGGACAACCTTCATACACTCAAACTAGTCTTTAAAAAGATAAAAGTACAAATACAGGGAATCTAGAGAAGACCATAAAGGGGAAACGTGTGCCGATGCTTATGTCTTCACTGAATGCGTATGTGTTTTCTTTCAGATGCCATCCTGAACATGGTCAACAACATTGCTGCTAATGTGCTGGGTGGCAAGTCAGAGCTGGAGAATGGGGCAGAAACGGGAGGTACGCGCCCACCTTTAATCCCTCTTTGTTGCCGGTTTTCCACCCGACTCACCGCCCATCATTCTGCCGCTATTTTCTCTCCTCGTCTTTCGAGCCATCCACCTTCCGTCCTCACACATATTGCATAGACCCACTCTTGTAAAACTTCTCTAAAGTGTGGGCATATGCGTGGGGCCAGGGTGCATGTGTGTGTAAAGAGCTGGGAGAGCCAGCTGTTTACTTGGCTGTTGGCAGGTCTGCAGCGGAACTTTGGCTATCTGTCTTTTACTCCTTGGCACGGAGCTCGGATGAATTAGGACTGTCACGCCAAAACCCGCTTCTCGCTGTGTTTACCACACGGAGTTATATAAGAAGAAAAAAAAAAGCAACTCTCTTACTCAGCTTCCCCACCCCCCTCCCCCGCGGCACTTAAATAGAAAAGTGTGGACACAGATGTAACTTAGTTCCTATATTTTGTCAAGGCTCGCTGTGCTTCTCTTCTCAGAATGACAACATTGAAAATGTGAGTTTTATCATAAACTGCATCTGAATGTAATCTCCTTTTTCAAATGTGTGCTCTATGAAATATATTTCCAGTTATTGCCGAAGGAGAAAGTGTCCGTTTCACTGTTGGCTCCCCAGGTTACACCCACAGAGTCAGCTCGACTCTAACTGGACTAAACTGGTTCACTATATTTCGGTCTTTTCCCCACACATGGTCGTGCCACAGTCTTAGAAGCGGAGTCTCTGTCGTACTCTGAGCTTCCAACAGCCACTTAGGACTGGGGATCATTTGGTTTTTGCCTAATTGTGTGGTTGTATGTGATTTTAAACAGACAAACAAAAGTGTTGAAAGAGTCTCTGGAATTAATTGTTGTCTTTGTCCAAATAGCAGGTAACGCAACAACAGAGGACACTGAGAAGAAAGAGAGCGCCGAAGTTGAAGCTAAAGCAGAGGGGACACCTCCGGACTCTGTAGAGTAAGAACAATCAAATACATATGAACTATGCGTAAATGTACAAATAGCTTTCTATTAGTTAAACCGCTTCTCCAATTAAATATAAGATTCCATGTTAATTTGTGTCCCGGTTGTCCTTTCAGACCTGTGGCTGTAGAACCGGAGCAGCCTGCAACCCAGAAGGACTCAAATGTCTCCAGTGACTCCCCCCCAGCCTCCGCCTCCTCACCCGACTCCAACGAAGACAGACGGATAGTCACTCTGGTCGACCAGGACGAGGAGGAGGAGGAGGAGAACCAGCCCAGACAGTCGACGGTCACCCTGATGGAGGAGGAGGGGGAGGGGGAGGAGGAGGAAGAGAGGAGGGCGGAGGAGGAGACGGCGACGAGGAGGGAGGCACACAAGAACCAGTGGGAGAGCCAGAGATACAGTCCCTTCTCCTCCTCCCTCTCCTCCCTGTCCCTGTCCTGCATGGTCACCCTGCCGGAGCTGCTCCACCGCTGGTGCTGCGCCCGGCTGGCCAAGGAGCGGCTCCGCAGCCTGAGGCGTAGGCAGCTGAGCGCTCACACACAGACGCACCCCGACGCCAGCACCGTGGTCAAACGCGCGCCGCCACTTCCCCTCGTCCCCGCCCCCTCACCTCCGCAGGAAACCCCGCCCCCCACGGAAAAAGCCCCCGAGCCCGAGACCTCCAATGGTCTCGCTGAGGTCATATCCCCGGGTGAGCCGCACACACACCTCCACGCTCGCACGCCCGACGCACACACTCCCGATCTCAGCATCCTCCTGGAGCCCAGCCGAGCCTCCACCATCCCCCCGCACAGCTTCTCGGACACCCACAGCTCCGCGGTGCAGCCCACCCCCACGCACGAGGAGAAGCTGCTGCCTGCCATCAAAGACGCGGCCATGGACCCGCTCCCCACTCCAGCCGTTCAGATAGACTCCATCCCGGAGACGCAGCAGGCCAGCAGTGCCACCCCGGCCATTGACGCCAGCTCTCCCCTGCAGCCCGCGTCCCCTGAGACGGCGTCTCCTGGCCTGGTGGTTACTCCTGTGAAGGAGCAGCCCATTCAGCCTCTGCCCACCGTGTCCAGGCCCAAAGACCTGGTCCCTCCTCCCACCGAGCTGCCGGCAGGCGCTCCCCTCCCTGACCCTCACGCAGACGCCGTACATCCAGGCTCCGACGGCGGCGACTCGCAGAGACACAGCGTCCAGGCGTCTCAGACCCACGGGGAGCAGGGGGGGGACTCGCTCGCTCAGACCAGAGAGACCCAGCGGGTGGAGGACGCGCTGGACGAGGACCTGCTGGGCAGCAACGGGAACGGCAACGTCCACCGGGCCGCCACGGACTTCTACGCGGAGCTGCAGAACGGGGCGGACTACAACGGCGGGGCGGCGAACGGCAACGGCGCGCTACTGAGCGGGGGCGCGGTGCACGGCTCCAGCCAGAAGGAGAGCGTGTTCATGAGGCTCAACAACAGGATCAAAGCTCTGGAGATGAACATGAGTCTGTCCAGCAGATACCTGGAGGAGCTCAGTCAGAGGTGAAGCCGCTGGAGCAGCATCACGCGCGCCACTTTTTTTTTTAACAAAGCGACAACTTGTTCAGAAGAGTCAAAGGACCATTTCTTGAAACTTGCTTACACTAAGGTTATCGATATATAGATATCAACCGGCCCCTATTTCACGCTACAGACGTTCCTTGGAGGTCGCTGATTTTCATTTGTCTCTGACAGGTACCGTAAACAGATGGAGGAGATGCAGAGAGCCTTCAACAAGACCATCATCAAACTGCAGAACACCTCCCGCATCGCCGAAGAGCAGGTAGGTTTAGAACCAACGTGGACGCTCGATACCTCTGACCATTTCTCATCGGTGACCGACCGACCTCCTCCGTTCTCGCCTTCAGGACCAGAAGCAGACGGATTCCATCCAGCTCCTGCAGAACCAGCTGGAGAACGTCACTAAACTGATGTTAAATCTCACCAACGCAGTCGGCCAGTTACATAGAGAGGTAACCTACACACGCACACGCAGCTTTACACACATGTCAAAAATATGTACCATGCTGTACAAAGGCACATCGTTAAATTGAACAAAACATTTCTGAAGACGTGTCTGCAGTACTGTATGCGTTCTACAGTATTGGCAGCGGTGGTTGTGTGTCAGTGTTGTTATGCATTGGCTTGGATGGTGTCCATACTCAGTTTAAATGTCACAACTGATAATCATTTCATCCTCTCTCTAAGAACGACTAAGAAAAATAAAAATAAAAAAAAATCCGCATACATGCTCAAAGAGTTCTGACCTGGCAGATGCCTGTTTGTGTGTGTGTGTGTGTGTCTTTTTTTGCGCAGGTATCGGACCGTCAGAGCTACCTGGTGGTCTCCCTGGTCCTGTGTCTGTCTCTGGGTCTGCTGCTGTGTCTGCAGTGCTGCCGCGGCTCCTCCCCCAGCCCCGGCACCCCCGCTGATGTCCTCCCCAAGAGCAACCACTACCCCAGCCCCAAAAGGTTTGCAGAAGCCTCCCCTCGGATCACTTTTGAGACACTTGAACGCCTTGCCACGGCTGAAATGCTTACCAAATGTCAATCTGCCCACTTCCTCCTCAGATGTTTTTCCTCTTATGACGACATGAGCCTAAAGCGCAGGGTCACCTGTCCGCTGGTTCGCTCCAAGTCATTCCACCTGTCCTCCACAGAAGGTGAGAGACCCCCCCAAAAACAGGCACATGTCTCTCCTCCCTCCTACCTTCTGCGTGTCTCTCTCTATTTAGTCTCTCCTGCCATTAAGACATAAGCACCATGGAGACTTTATAAAACAGTCCTTTTCAGACTGCTCCGTCTCTTACTGCACAGCGGTGCCCACTGGTTCTTTTCTGTCTTTGTCTTGGCGAAACTTCCTCCTCTTCCTGTATCTCCACCGTTTCCTCTCTCACACACACGTTGCCCCGCTCAGTGGCTCATTTCCCTGGGGCCTGGGGCAACATAACTCCACGGGGAGGGGCTGGTGCAAGCAATAAAAGGATCAAGTCTTTGACTCATGAACCCTAAAACTCCCTCTGCTGTCCATTATCCCTCGATGGTGCGTGCGTGCGTGTGTGCGTGGCTGTATGACTGTGTGCAAGTGTTTTGCCCTTGAGGCCGTCATTGCCAGCTTGTGTCCATATGCAGGCTCAAAGAGCGTAATAATAGAGCACGCCGCTTTGCTGGCTCATGGTAGACGTTTGCAAGTAGTCACTATTAATACCATAACACGCAATTAGACTTTCTGTGACTTAACCTCAATTCTATATTCTTAGCTCAATATTATCATCATTGTAATGGCAGACAGAAGACCCTGGTTTGTTTGTTATTTTCTCTAATCGCACTACTTGCAAGGTCACTTCATGCTTGTGACATGTATGTATTCCTGTTTGCCATTCCATCATTAACCTGGCCCCTCTCTCCCCTCCCCAGTAGGTCCAGATGACTTGTACATTGTAGAACCTCTAAGGTTTTCTCCAGAGAAAAAGGTACAGTGTCTGTTCCGACTGCTGCTGTTGGCTGTGATTGGCCGCCTTGCTCATGAATTGCTGTGTTGTTTTTCAAGTGTCGTCTGTACATTGTAAGTGTTGCTGAGGAACTCGGGAGCGTGCGCAGCCCGCTCCGCCACCTGATACCTGCCTGTTGACCACTTCTTTGCCGACACTGTGCATATAGTTTCACAATTGTAGATGAATATATATTTATATATATTATATTGTAAATACATTTCGATGAGTCGTTCTTTTCCTCGTTTCTAGATTCCATCATTCCATTTCAGACCCTCCCACCCTTCTCTAACCTGTGGCTGTGACCCAAGTGTCTCAGCACAGAAGTGGTTAACGTGGCTGGGCATTATTGGATGATTCTTGGCTTTCGAAAGGAAAAAATCATTTCCTTCCCCTCTGTTTGTTTTTGTTTTTTTCCCTGTAGAAAAAACGCTGCAAGACAAAGTCGTTGGACAAGGTTGAGACTCTGAGGGAATCCTCGGCTTCGCTCACAAACGGGGGTCCCAAGTGTAACGGCTTCCACCCGTGCCTCCCGGCGCCTCCTCCTGCCCTTCCTCCACCTCCTCCTCCTCCTCCTCTTCCTTCTTCTCCCCCTCCACCAGTACCTCCCCCTCCGTCCTACGCCACAGAGGTGCCATCGTTACCCCCGTGCACCTCCAAGGAGTTCCCCTCCGAGACCAGCAGCTGCAGCTCGTCCACCCACTCCGAGGAGTCCTACGCGAACCGCCTCCCCCCTCCCTCCCCCACCTGCAACGGCCACGGCCTGAGCTTCCCCCTCCGGCAGCCTCCCGCCATGTCCCGGCAGGAGAAGCGCTCCATGAAGCGGCGGAGGTCGCGGCAGACGGAGGTGCCGTTCGCACACGTGACTCCGCTGCCCGGCCTCCAGCAGTTCATGAAGGGGAACAAGGGGATCGGCGTCGGGACCATCGTCAGCGGGCACGTCTGAAACATACACAAATTTATATTCGCCGCCGCACGCGCACACACACACACACACGCACACACGCACGCAGACAGACAAAACGCTTTATGGCTATATGGTGGCAGACTTGTAAGGAGCTGAGGTCTTACTGCGTCCCAAAGAACCACGTTTCCCATGAGCACCCCAGGCGCGCACCGTGGAACTTAAAATGGTTCATCCAGTCCTCATCCCCTCCTGTCAAAGACCTGTTTACGGTTACGTGCCTTTATTTCTGTTCCAGACATGTTACTGCTAAAATACAATTGCTGGTGTGTGTGTGTGTGTAGGGAGAGAGAGAGAGAGAGCGAGAGAGAGAGAGAAAGGGAGAGAGACACCGTGGTGGGAGTGAAACATTAATACAAGTTAAATCCATTGAAGTGTGTTCAAGATGTTTGTTTTTTTTTTCCCGTATTGGATAAGCACATCGGCCTCGATTCTCCGTTCCTTCACCAACCAGGAGCGCCGAGAGGTACCAGAGAACTGCGGAGCATGACGGACTTCCTCTCTGATCTTCATCCTTCATCTTTTCTCTGTCTTGGTTTTTCGCCATCGTTTTTTTTTTTTATCTCTTTCATCTTCAGTCCGTTCTGATTTTAGAATTGCATCCAGGCGTGGGACCAGTGTTAAGACGTTCGGCAGACTCTCTGCTCGTCTCTGTCAGTCTGCTCCCGACCAAACCGTCAGAGCTGAATGAAGGAAATATGGATGCGTGTGGTGGTCCTTTCGCTCTCCCCACTGAACCTCGCGTTCACAAAAGAACACAGAAGCAGCAGCTCGAAATTAAATATTTCAATAAACACTACCTTGATTCGTTTGGGCTGGGCCCGAAAACTTGCACACGCGGCGACCGAGGCGACGTGTGCATTTTATCAGTAGACATTGCGACTTGCGACGACGCTGAATATTACAGTGGGTCGAGACGAACCAGAATTCGAATCATTTTTTCTTTCATTTTTTCTCCCTCCCTAACCGAGCCATGCTCCTCTCAAGTGCTGATGTGGTTTATTTGAATCATTCCCACTAGCGTGGAAAATAGTTTTTCTTCCATTTTTCTTTTTCGTCCTCCCACAGCGGGAGGACACCGAGTAGCGTAGCAGGATGTTTACACTTTTGTGCGTCTCACACACACACCCTACTGCGACCCTGCAGCCAGCTCCGACAGACCAGTTTTATTTATATATTTATTTATTTAAAAGAAAATGACTCCAGCATTTTTTTGCCCCTGACATAGGCACTCGCCAGTCTCCCGATCCTGCAGTGTCACAGTAGCGAGTACGACATACATGAAATATTACAGTGAATGCACTCATCGGTACTGACGCACACACGGTTGTGGTGGATGGCTCGGGGGGCGGGGGGGGATTTCCTTTTAGCTCAGCCTCATGACATTTTAACAGCTCCTAATTCTGTTTGCCTCAGACTTCTGTAACGGCAGTCACGCGTCCCTCAGCCCCCTACACATCTCTTGACCACATAACTGGAGTATTGATTCGGAGGAATTCATCTTCATCAGGGGGTCGTCACACTGCTGCTTTTGTGTTTGTTCAGAGCTGCCGGGTCATTGCGGAGTAGTGGTAAAGGTGGAAACTGAGCGTTTGTGGTGTTGTGTGCTCGTTTTTTGTTGGCATGAATTTGCCAGTTTTTTTTTTTACTCACCGTGGTCATGAGTTCATGACCCACCTACAATAGCATTCAGTTTAATATTTAAACAAAGCGTAGGGGGATCAGTTGTGAAAAATGAGATTCACTTTTTGCTTTTTAATATATATATTTTTTATTTTATTTTTTAATGAATGCAGTTTCTGAATGGCTCCCTGTGCGGTTGGACATTTTGACAGAGACGGAGAACTCTCTTCTAAACTTTGCTCTCCCCGAATGGAGCCTCATTACGTCTTCTGAAGAGTTCCTTCTTTCTCTTTACATATCCTCCTCCACTGGGGTCGCCTCTGAATCCTTTGCACGACATTCTCTGTGACTGTGAAGATTATTACTTTTTTTTGTTTTAAATGCTTGCTTTTATTAACCACTCTACCGTGTTCACATTAGGAGCTTGAGATGCTTATTCTGTCTCCTGGCCTGCCTTTTCTCACCGGCTTGTCTTTACATCATTTGCATCCTCGCTCTCATTGTACACCTGTGCTGTCTTTAACCCGCATTTCACTGCTCTTTGACTCTATGTGTTTGCCCCACCTTGAATGATAAATGTGGTCTGTGAAGAGAGTGATAGTAATTGTTGTTAAACAAAGGGAACACAGTAAAGATGGGTTTGATTCAGAACACTATCAATTGGATTCTATATGTTCCACATGCTGAGCAAATAATGAGGTGTTTTTTTTAACCTTTTTGAATGTGTATGATCTTATGTTTGTGTGTGTGTGTAAACCTGTACGCATGTGAGCATTTTTTGTCGTTGTTTATCTCATGTATGTGTGTGGGACTGTGTTATGAGAAAGACTACTTTGAATCTACTTATCCCAATAACACAGTGAATTTGGAGAAAGCGCTTGTTGAGAAATTCTAGGAGCTCAGTGTGCACTTTGTATGACTCCTCATGCCTTTTTTTTTTTCTACCTTGTATGTCAAATGCTTTTTCTTTATTTTTCTCCCTCACTTTCTTTCTGTGGGTACTCTGAAGAGCTGCACAGTATTTTTTGAGCAGGAGTTACTGCAAAAATTGTAGTGCCATTAGAAACTGTGAATTTCTAAATAAAACTTTTGTCGTCTTTCACTTTGCCTTCGACCTTTAATTGTGTGTGGCTGTATATACAGCCCTGGTGTGGACATGTTTATTATGTTGGCCATAAACCAGAAGGAAACCCTTACCCTTTAATGCGGGTGACGTGATTATGAAGTTTATAATTTATCGAGAGGATTATGTGCATGGTATGAATTAAAGATGGATGGCGCGTTTGGGTCTCTGAAAGGAATTATTCATTAATCTGCCTTTCATGTATTTTTAGAAACGCTGCAGCTATGGTCTCAGGCTCATCATCAGATGCAGTGTTTGCAAAATGACTTATTTTATCAATATCAGACACAAAATATGTCATATTAACACTGGCAATTACATTATTTGGTATCATACCCCTCGACATGAAAAACAGTGCTCAGAAAAAAAGAACAAGCACAGCAGTAGCATAAAGTATATAAAAGTTTTAAAAATATAACAAACATGAATATAAATAAATGAATGAAGGTCAGGTTTGATTTTTTTGTTTATAAAAATGATAGTTGCAACCATTCCAGACCCTTGAACTATCATTATTATTTTTACACACTTAAATAATTTTATTCTGGTGGTTGTTAATTTGAAATGTTCCTTAGTGAATCAATTTATTCGATTATTTCCTATAGAATGCCTTTTTTTAAATCACCGTGGAGTGTATATAGAACCGGCCACAGGGTGTCGCTGTGAAAACAACAGAGCCCTGCCACGGTGCTGCGGTTTCTCTCTCTGTCTCCTTCCGCTCTTCTTTGTTTACGTTTGCCCAACAACATGGAGGACGAGGTGGATGTTGACATCGAGGGAGAAGAGACAGAAAGCAACAGTTTGAAGTAAGAATGTTTTTTTAATTCTGCGGTGGAGATAGAAAAGACACACCGTCGCTAGCGCCCCGCAGACGTGTGTCTCAGTGCGTGTCGTTTTACTGTTGTGTTGTGGCTGTGTTTTGCGGTGTGTGTCGCCCCTGCTGATTCGCGTGTTGTGTTCTCTGCGTGTTGCAGTGATTTGGACGGAGCAGGTTTAGTCCAGGAGCAGCTCCTGCAGTCTGTGTGGACGAGCAGCGCGGGGACTCTGGTACGACTCGGTGACGCCCTGATAGCCTTTTGGCGCTCTTTTTAGACTGTCTCTGTGTCTCTGTCTCACACCCCGTGCGTGTCTCTGCAGCCGTGGGAGTTGGACAGCTCCATCAGCCCGGAGAACAGAGAGGCCATACAGAGGATGCTGCTGGAGGAGCAGTATCCTTTCACTGACCCTAAAGGCATCACTCTCACTCATGTACATACATGTAGTGCTTGTAGTGCAGTTTCTGAACTGCACTGTACAGTAGAGGCATAGCTTGGATCACGTTCACTATTTATGTCTCCCTAACCATACGTGTAGATACTACCTAACAGGTGGGGAGATTCCGAGGCATGCTTGGGAAAGCGATGCCAACACCAAGCCCAAAGTGAAGAGGTAAGTCCGCTTGTCACTCGGCAGTCACGTGGCCACAGCACACCCGTACCGCATTTATATCAAACCTTTTATTTCTGTTGGATGTTAAGTTCTCCAGCCCAAAGCTCGGCCGCGGCCTCGGGATCCTCTTCTCGTTGGTCCAGGGAGGAGAAAGATCGGTTTGAAGAAGGACTGGTAAACACCCCCCGTCATCGCTTCTCTCTGGAGGCGTGGATTTGCTTTTTTTTTTTAACTGTTTAAATCTAAATTTATATTGGTGTGTTGTTGTGCAGGCTCAGTTTGGTCGAAGGTGGACTAAGATTGCCAAACTGGTTGACAGCCGTACGGTTCTTCAGGTCAAGAGCTATGCCAGACAGTATTTTAAACACAAGGTGAGATTTACTTTTATGCTTTCCCTGTGTGATAACGCTCCAGCTGTATTGCACAGGTGTACTCACACTACCCTTATAATTGCTTTCATAATTACTCTTTCACATTTTTAGGTGAAATCCGAACCCGAATCTGCAGCCCCCTCTGCCGGACCGGTGCTGCACCCCTCTCGGCCCACACCCAGTCATGCATCCACCCCGGACACCACTGTCCGTATAGAGAAGCTTTCTGACGGCGAGGACGAGGATGTGGACATCACCGATGACTTGAGTGGTGATGGAGACGTCCGCGATGAATCACAGAGGGGGATCAAAACCGAGCCAGAGCAGTTTGCGGTCACCGAGATCCAGACACACAGTCCAGCAGAGGAGCAGGAAGAGGCCGGTCACACGGAGACAAAGGACTGGCACGACCGCATCTCTCCACCTCCACAAAGTGACCTCCCCTCTTCGTCATTCCTTTCCACGGAGGAGCCTGACGTCACTGAACCGGACCAGACTGTGTCGTCTCTTTTAAATGTCACTAAGACGGACTCAAAACAGATGAAGGATGAGCATGAGCACCAGAGCTCGCAGACTGCTCGACTGGAAGAAGGCTGCAGTGAGTGGACAGGTAATCCATCTTTATGATTTTATCTTGTGAATTTTTCTCAATATTTGCGATTTCTTTTTTCATTCTTATATTTTGCCTCCCAGATTCTGCTGACAAGATTGAGCTGATCCTAAATCAGAGACCAGAAGAAGACCTGGAAGAGAATGAGGAGGAGGATGAAGAGGAGGAAGAGCTCAATATACCTGAGCAGGAAGTTGAGATGGACAAGGAGACCATCACCGAAGAGGAGAAACAAGCTATTCAAGAGTTCTTTGAGGGACGGCCCTCCAAGACCCCCGAGAGATATTTGAAAATCCGAAATTACATCCTGGATCAGTGGTATAAAAGCTTTTTTTTTTTCCTCAGTCACAAGCCACAGCTATGCAGAAGAGTTGGGTTTTTATTATTTTTGTTCACCAGGTTGAAGAGCAAGCCTAGGTACCTGAACAAGACGTCTGTTCGCCCCGGCCTGAAGAACTGTGGAGACGTCAACTGCATCGGGAGGATACACACCTACCTGGAGCTGATTGGAGCCATCAACTTCAACTGTGGTAACGTTACTGAGCGAGTAACAGCATTTCCTTATAATCTTAGAACTGGCGTCCCGTTAAATTGTTTTCCCCGGCTCATCCCTCACAGAGCAGGCGGTGTACAATCGGCCAAGGGTGGCGGACCGCTCCAAGCAGAAGGTGGGCAAAGATGTGCTCGAGGCCTATCAGCTCTCCCAGAGACTGCAGAGCATGGTGGGTACTCCTCTTCATTCTCAGAGAACGATGCCGGGCGTCTCAACTCTGTGATTGCTGGACCTTGACCTAACTGCTGATTGGCTGTTTCTAGCGGACCAGGAAGCGACGCGTGAGGGACATATGGGGAAACTGGTGTGATGCAAAAGACTTGGAGGGACAGACCTACGAGGTTTGGACATTCTCAGAAACACACACACACACATCACAGAGCATTTTTGATCACTGGGTGGTTTATCCCGTGATCTTTTGCTCTTTGTGTTTCCATCAGCATCTAAGTGCTGAGGAACTCGCTCTGCGTAGAGAGGAGATGAAGAGGCGGCCTAAACCCTGCAAGATGTCCAGATACAAAGGGTGAGTCATAGATGGACGGAAGTCTGCAGAACCTCGTATTCATCCATGTAGCGACACTCATGATCCGTCTCCGTCTACAAGGTCGTTTGATCCCTTCCAGCTGATCCCCTGCAGGTTTTTTGGAGAGGATGTACAGGTCAGTGGCCTGATCCCACTTCTATTTATGGAATGCACAACTTAATGGACAGCACCAACTCTATTTCTACATTCTCACCACTCACCACTTTTATGTAAAAGCATTTTTTTTTCTGTTTTCCCAGGAACCCTTCCAGGTCATCGTGTGCGCAGAGACTCTTCTCATCATGGACATGGTACGCTACACCCTCGCAGCCATACCTGCGTGAAGCTGTTCTATGTTGAATGTGCCAGGTTTAGAGAGAGATCACATTTGCTTTTTTATATCGGAGTGGGAATCCAAAAAGTGTCGCCATGAAAAAACAAACAAGCAAGCAGTCGGTTTTAATGTTTCTAAAATCGATTGTATTGTGCTGTGGTTCGTTCCCAGCATGCCCATGTGTCCCGGGGGGAAGTCATCGGTCTGCTTGGCGGGACTTTTAATGAAGTCGACAAAATATTAAAGGTAGGAGGAGGAGGTTCAAACAGCAGTGTCGAATCTGAGAAGAGATTATTTATGGGCTGTTTTCACCTGCGCACTGACTGACAAAGCGCCTTGGTGTGTAGATCTGCGTGGCCGAGCCATGCAACAGTGTAAGTACGGGTTTGCAGTGTGAGATGGACCCGGTGTCTCAGACGCAGGCCTGCGACGTGCTGTCGTCCCTGGGCTTCAGTGTGGTGGGCTGGTACCACTCGCACCCCTCCTTCCACCCCAACCCGTCAGTCCGGGACATAACCACACAGGACCAGTTCCAGGTAAGCGGAATGCATTTCAAGAGGCTACGCCCAGGTGTGTGTGCGTGTGGGTGTCTTTCGTCTGATCGCCTGTGTCCTGATTGTTCCAGAGTTATTTCTCCCGAGGTGGAGCCCCCTTTATTGGTATGATCCTGAGCCCATATGACCCAGCTAATTCATCCCCCCACTCCCAAACCACTTGTTTGTTGGTGAGAGAGACCCAGGAACCATCAGGTCCCCAAAGTATGTCTCACACACACATTTATATATGTATTTATCATTACACAGTGGCACAGCTACTCCTCTGGCTGAGCATCTTTCTGCTCCCCCACAGAGCTGCCCTACAGATTCGACTTCCTTTCATCACAGAACGTCCCAGACTGGGAACAGACAATGAGGAGAGCTGAGTGGATCATCCACAAATACTCTCAAACACCCGGGTGAGTGAAACACTCGCCTGCAGCTGTCTGGTGTGGATCCCATCTTTTTGTGAACCTGCGTTTGTCGAGTGTCGTCATTGCTATCTCCTGTTTCCGCTTGGTCAGGAGTGTGCCGATGGATCGATTTTTCCGGAAAGACTCTCATCTCACCTGTCTGGAGAAGGTCGGTCAAACTCAACAATACTGCTTCTTTGTACATCTTCATTTATAATGTCTAATTTAACCTCTGCTTTTAATGTTTAACTGTCTCTGCCTCATTTGACTTCACACCCTTCCTTTCAGATGATGTCATCTCTGGCCAGATACCTGGAGCCCCTGCCAGATGAGGAGGGAGAAGCATTCCTGACCCAGATCCAGGCCCTTTTCCAGTCGGACTTTATTGCCCAGGAGCAAGAGGAGGAGGACGGAGAGGCTTTCAATACCTCACCCGCAGCATTGGAGTCGGATGAGTTTCCTTTTGATCGGCTGATCAGCCACGAAACGCCCCAAGAAGACTCTGATCAGGATTCTGGCAGAGCTGGACCCACCACAGACACAACCTCAGATACCAACAGCAACACAGTGTTACACATGGGCTCCGTGTTATCGACTGAACATGACTATTTACTGTGATGGACCAAATACGTCTCACTTGTACTATGCTATAGTTATCAACCTGTAGGAAAAAATAGGAAAAAAAGGCTTTGTGTCAGTATTACAAACTATCTCATGTTTTATTTTTACATCATATTTTTATTTTGTTAGAGCAAGATTGTGGTAGCAGAAGTCATAACAACATCCTTAAAAAAAATTACATATTTACTGATAAGGTGAGTTTGTTTGCAAGTGTGGTGTGAAAGAGAGTGTTATTGTGAAGATCATATATGTCGTTTCATAGGAGGGAAAATAAAAGTGTATTTTCATATTTAATATCGATTGTTTCATTGTACTCAAAAGGTCTATGATTCAACATTTATTTTATCCTTTTGGATACAATTATTGTTGTTAAATTAATCCACAGGGATTGATTATAATAAATGTTTTATTTTCACTTGAGACGTTGCACTGTGCGGCCGGAACTCATGGCGCCGATTTGTTTCCAGGCGGAACAATTTCGGAAGCGGAAACATCAGACAACTAAACAACCAAAGTTCCGTTCAGGTCGTTTCTCAACTAGAAGTGTTTCTCGTCGCAAAAAAAAAAATAAAGCGTTAAAATGAACCTTTAATTTCGGTCAGTTTAGGGGCGGAAACACACGGCGGCTGGACAGCGGAAGCCAAGGTTGTAGCGAGCGAGCGCAGGTAGCATGTCAATGACAACTGAGAGTTGTCCGATGACTGAGGACACGAGAAGTTAATTCAGATTGTTTCGTTTTTGTTTTTTTTTTACTATCAGAACGACAATGGTTGTTCATCTTTTGAGGTGCCGTCGCTTCGGTTCCGTCTCTGCACATCTGACACGAACCGTCCGATTCCACAAACCGGTGGGGTGTTCGCACTCCGTGTCCCCCCACATCCTCAGCTCTCAGAGGTCAGCCAGCTCCGTCCACCTCAGGGCCTCTTCGGCCGGACGGTGGACGGGTTGTCTCCGGACCGGCAGCCGGACCTGCTCAGCCCCGCAGCCCGGTCCGGTCCACACCTGGTGCGGACATTTCCACACCTCGGCCCCGCGGAGGGCCCTGCCCGCTCCGCTCCTGTGGCTGGTGCTGAAACCTCTGCAGAAAATCGTGGCTATAGTCTTGGGCAGGTAGGGGACACACTGATCATTTTCATTATTATTGATTAATATTGGTCTTAGTGGCTTAAATGTATTGGTCCCTCAAAACACCTGAAAATGACTTTATTAGGAGCACCACAGTAATGTTGGGTACTTCTTTCTCTCTTTACTCTTTAGTCACAGATTAAATAAATCCAGATTTTATTTATTCTTTTCATATATACTGTAGGTCGGTGGGTCTGTGGATTTCCAGTAGAGATAAGGGGCGTCATTCCCTACACTTACACCACCTTCTTCAGAGCAGAACTGCTGCCAACTGGATGTTTTTCCACACTATTTTGTATTAATCGTAAAGTCTACTTTTGACACTGTTCCCTATGGGGCAGACACCAAACATCACTTAAGCATTTGGTGCATAGTACATGTTGTGTACATATATATCATTTTTCAGACTATTAACAATTTACTTACTTTAGAAATGTTATTGATCTCAGTGCATCACTTGGATTCATTCATTTCCAACTGAAATGTTTTTGTCTTTTCTTCTAAATCTGGCAAATTTTATAGAAATGAAAACAGATTTTTTTTTTGCCACTTGCCATATGTGCTTTCATTTGCTGTATGCACCTGTTTGAGCTACTCAAACAGATATCCCCCTCTTGCCTCCCCCTTTTTGTGCAGGAGCATAAGGAAGTGGTGGGTTGCTCTCCCAGACAACCGGCGGCGGCTCGTGCGTGAATGGCTCTGGATGCACTGCTGGCATCTGGCGGCGGGGGTGGGCGTTGCTATGGTGATTGCAGCTCTCCTCCTCCTGACCCACCTGGACGAGTCTCCGGTGACTGGAAGGACCCGACTCCTGGTCTTCAGCAAAGAAAATTACATGGAGATCGCTGCTCTTACTTCACAGGCTGTAAGAGGGCACACAAACGTAACGTGTTAGTTTGTGTGTGTGTGTGTGTGATCCCTTTAGACACATTTTTTTGGAGAAGAAAAATGAATCAGTAATTCAAGACAGCATTTCCAAATTAGAGATAAATGGCTTTTGGAGAGACAATATGGTATGATGAGAAATTAGGCCAAATTTAACACTTCCTTGAAAAGGTGTGTGTGTGCACCTGTGTGTGTGTGTTTCAGTACATGGAAGAGTTTGCTGAGCTGTTGCTTCCTGCCACTGACCCCCGTCATATGGTGGTAGAGCGGGTGGTGCAGCATCTGGCTCAAAGGAACGAGGACATCCCTGAAGTGTCTGATGTCACCTGGAGCGTCCATGTGGTGGAAAGTCCAAATGTCAACACCTTTGTCCTGCCGGTAAGTACAGCACAGTGCACCACTGCATCCTTAATCTCACACGCGAGGACGTCTTTGCATCGAATACGTCGTGAGTTGTGTTTCCGAACGTGATTGAGAAGATAACCCAACCATGTCCACACGAAAGAAATAATTGATTGTGAATATGTGCAAATAATGAGTCAGCTATTTATTTTGATTAGTTAATATGTATAAAAGTGGTGTACAACCTCTGTCATGATTCAGATCTCAGAGGTGTTTAGGGTCTCAGAATTCACTTTATTTTCCTTTCACATAGGACGGGAAAGTGTTTATGTTCACGGGGATGCTGGACACTGTGGCGGATGTTCACCAGCTCACCATTGTCCTGGGACACGAGATGGCTCATGCATTAATGGGACACTCTGTAAGTGCAAACACCTCTCCAGACTCTGTGATTGTAGCATCTTTTCTACCTCCTGCCATAACGCGATCCTTTCGGTGTCTTTGTTTTGTACTGCTTCAAAGCAGGTCATTATTCTTTTTTTTTATTATAATAGCCAAGGCATTATTCCGGTGACTCTATTTATTTAATCCTCTCATTTATTGACTATATTATGCATCTTAGTCGTATAAAGAACAATGCTTATTGATTTAAAAGGCCCTGGCCCACAGAGTGCAAGTTACAGCAGGAAGTTTTCCAGGTCTTGCCCACATGAGGTCATAATATATGTAGGCGGAGCTCTTATAGTTGCACATTATACACTGAGAGAGACCCCCCCCCCCATATAAGTATAGCAATGGCTGATGTGGCACCAGTTGCAGAGCTCTTGCGTCAACCGGAGATAAAGACTCACTGGCGATCACCTCCAGACACTCACTAATCCTGTCTGCGCTGTGATGACCAGAGCCCCGTCCACCCGGGCTTTATTCATCTCCCTCAGGCGGCTGCTTTCCGGCAACAAAAGACCCATGTTTCTTGTTCTAAAAAAAGTGTCTAATGAAGTGTGTATTTGGAAACATTAAACGTCCTCCGTGGACATGCTTGAAGGAGATTTTAATTAGATGAAAGGAATGAGCATTGATGGGCTCGGTATTACCCAGTAGGTGTGCTCTATTGGATTGGCTGTTAAAACCTTTAAATCTGTTCCAAATTTAAGTTCCACTAAAGTAGATGGGAACAATCAATATGTTCCAGCTGCCTAATTCACATCCTAAAATAACCTTTTTTTTTTTTTGCCTTTTATTTTTCTCTCCTCATCGCCATTGTATTTGACCCAAACCCTCCTCTGTCTCCTCCTCCTCCTCCTCCTCCTCCTCGTCACCCCACATCCCTCCGCTCTCCTCCCCCAGGCAGAACAGGCCAGCCTGTCCCACGTCGTGGACCTCCTGTCCCTGATCCTGCTGACAGCCATCTGGGCCGTGTGTCCCCGGGACAGCTTGGCACTGCTGGGACAGTGGGTACAGGACAAGCTTTCGCAGGTGGGACCACGTTGACAAAATGTGTGGTACTGTTTCCTGGTTGGCAATCTATTAAAGACACAATAGAATGTTTGAACTTTTTATACAGTTACACATACATGTATATTCAATGAAAGCAACAACACATTTCTGTTATTTAAAAAAAGGAAGACTGTTAATGATTGCGCAGCCTCACACATAAAATATTTGTACCTGCCCTCAGTTGATGTTCAGCCGTCCTTACAGCCGGAAACTAGAAGCTGAGGCCGACAGAGTTGGATTGCAGCTGGCTGCCAAGGTATCATCATCATCATCATCATCATCATCAGCTCCAGTATGAGGGGCACTCCTCTGATGTTGTATATTAAGTTCACTTTATGAAATGTATTACATTAAGAAATCCCCTCTGAGACCCTGGAGGGGCTGTTTTATCAGCATTATTATACATTATATATGATATTATTTATATTTATTCCACAATTTTACCCTTTATACCTCAAAGCTTTTTCATTTATTTATTTTATTTAAAGTAGGCGGTTGTCACTATTGATCAAAAGGTTGAAGTCTTAATGTAGGAAAGAATACAATAGTCTTTCTTTCAAATTCCTAAATTCCTAAATCAAGCATTACAGGATGTGTTTTTGTCCTCCTGAGATAATCCTGACATCCTGAAAAAGGTTCTGTCTCATGAAACATGCTTTTGACAAGGATTATGAGAAATGTAGGATATGGTGGTTCTTGATCCATACGACAGATTAAATCTGTAATCCCTTTGACATTGTTAGGTAGCACTCAAAGTCACTGGTAGCTTTTAGACTTTACACGGTTATCGGTATTTTACCATTACAGACTCAGTCCTCTCATGTCACTCTCCTTACATCCTGTAGAATATTTGCGAACCACTAGGGGGCACTCGTGTCAAACTAAACAAACCTTCACCCGATGGTCGAGTAGGGCTTTTCATCTCGGCAGGACGGGGAGATGCCACACTGTGTTTGAGTTTCTGACTCCATGGCGTGTGTGTGTGTGTCCTTCCTAGGCATGTGCAGATGTGCGAGCAGGACCTGTGTTCTGGCAGCAAATGGAAATTAGAGACCAGCTGACGGGAGAGCCCGCCTTCCCCGAGTGGCTGTCCACACACCCGTCGCACAGGAACAGATTCACTCAGCTGAACAGCCTCATACCACAGGTACAGAGGCACAGCAGGTCCCTGCACCCGTCGGTCGTGTAGGAGAGACAGTGGAGGTGTTTGGAGGGGTCTTCATGGAAATAATAAGGTGTCTGGGGAGGTGTGTATTCGCCTGCAGACATGTGGAGAGAGAGAGAGAGAGAGAGAGAGAGGGCTGGATGGATGGGAATGGAATCAGGGTTTTAAGAAGATTGGAAAAAAAAACTTGGGCCCCGGATAAGTGCTTAGCTGCATTTTTTTCCAGGCTTTGAGTCGAGGACCTGAAAGCAAACAGCCCCGCTGTCGCAGCTCAATCACACAAACAAACACACACACACACACACACACACACACTGTGCAGTGACTGTGGTGAGACAATCAATGTTACCCCAAGGCTGTAAGGAAATCAACAAGCAGTTAAGACAGCAACTTCTATGGAAATCGTCATAGTGTGTGTTTGTGTGTGTGTGTGTGTGTGTGTGTGTGTGTGTGTGTGTGTGTGTGTGTGTGTGTGTGTGTGTGTGTGTGTGTGTGTGTGTGTGTCAGACAGAGAGAGAAAGTGAGAGAGAGTGAAATCAACAATGTATCAGGCAGCAACGTATTTAACCTTGAAAGTGAGTTGGACTGTTGGTACACTGTCAGATGCTCCAAGCACTAAAGACGAACAGATGGGTGAATCCACTAATTGTCCATCAGGTGCCTGTGTTGTCGAGTGTGTGCGTGTGCGTGTGTGTTTTATGTATGTGCCCATGCTTTATATCAAACCCCAGTGTGGTGGCTTTGACCTCTGGCAACAGTCGCTGCAGAAGCCCGACTGTAGCCACAGGCAGCCAAGTGATGAAGACTGTTGTTTGGAGGATTCACCTGTCTGTCTGTGTGCGTGTGCGTGTGCGTGCCTGCTGAGGAAAAACTCTGGCTCTGCTTCCTGCGATACACTCCTCATCCCCACTTGGCTAAATCCAGCCTAGCGCCACTTAACAGCTGAGCTCAGTGGGGTGAAAGTGATGCATAATGTGATGTTTTTAACCTTGTGAGGGGTGACAGCATCGAGCCGGTTAACCCGACTCATGCGAGAGGGGCACTGAGCCGCCACTAGTGCAACTCATCATCCTTCAGCAGAGCGCATTAAGTCGCCCTGGAAGCATGAGAGCGCATGCCTGCTGAGTGAGAACCGCTCAGGTGAGATTAGTGAGTAGGTTGTGTTTCATTGTTGGCCACCGATGAGCTTAACATTTGTGGGAATGACTCACCGTAGACCAGCGGCATCCTATAATATTTGATGTTTTTTTAGTTTTTTTTACTTTGACCATGATCCATTGACATGATCTATTTTGCTCAAAAGCGCCTGTGTGCGTTTGCACACCCTCAAACAATCCACCCTCACGGCCCCCGACACTCCTGCCCCTCTTTATGTTCACTCGGTGCCGTCCTATTCAGTTAATGCGCCTTTATCCTCGTTGCATCTGTTCCTTCACATTCTCCTCTTTATCTGTCGTCATGTTCATTTCGGTTCACAGCTGCATTTTAATGATCACTTGTGCGACAGCACCGCAAACGAAAAAACAACAAATGGCTCGCTCCTAAAACGCTTTCCGTCATTCGCTTCTTGTTTGCCGTTTTGCGTCGCTTCCTATTTACGCATGGGTTTGGCTTAATGTCTTTGATTCGTGTATTTGAGAGTTAAAAAGAGTTTAAAAAATGATGACTTTATTTTATTTGTTGAGTTTTATGTTAATTACATTTTTTTTTGTTTTGTGTAAAATGACAAATGTGTCTGTTCCTCTTTGTGTCTGTGTTCAGGCTCTGGATCTGAGGGAAAGCTGCATGTGTCCTGCTCTACCGGCTTCGGACCCTCGCGTTGTCTTCTCCAAGAGTGTCAAGGTGTTACTGGACAGAGCCAAGGATCAGGGCGGGGTCGCACCAAAGGGGGCAAACGAGCCCCACCTGCCCCAGCGCCCTGCCTCACTACCCACCGCACCGCCTGCCGCTCCGCTGCCCCAAACTCTACTTCCTGCTTCTCCACAGCGGGTTCAGCAAAGCACAGGTCCAGTCCCGGCTGTAGCCTCTCCTGCTCCTGAAGGCGACCAATCACAGGACGGGGAGTCAAGTCCTCTCTAACTACTGCAGATTATCACTGACCAGACTACGCTGGACCATCACTGCTGCTGCATGACATTTCATCGTTTTATCACCTGTCCCATGAGCCCCCCCCCCCCAGCCGGTTGGTTCGGGTACTGCCCCGATGGAGGGCGGAGGCGGGAGCGATGGTGGCCGGGGTCATATCAAATTATTGGAGAAGATTGATGGAAAAAGTCCACGCGAATAAATGGGGGGGAAAAAAAGGTTTCCATGGGCTCCCGCTAACCTTTCCATCCGCGGCGACATGTTGCCGTCTGAACTCACAGAAGATGTCACCCATGCCGAGCGATGACAAAGAAGCCACATTAATTAGATAACCTCGAACGAGGGAGAGCCCAGTTAATTAGCCATACTTCCATACATTGCCAGATTAATATGTGCATTATTCATCGACACACGTCAGCGCGACGAGAGTAAGCACTTTCAGTGTGCGTGTTGGAGGATGTGTCCGTGGCAGGCGGAGGACGTCTACATTCTCATTACGACGACTACATTCTCATGCCCCACACACACACACACACACAGACACTGCCCTTTATACATACTCCATCCGGTGGGATTTCATGGTGTAAATTTATGCTGGGTTGTTTGTTTGTTTTATAATAAAAAACACAGCCTTCCTGCACCGGAATGCTGGCGTTCCCCCAGTCAGGCTTTGAGCAATCTTTCATGGGATTTTTTTTATTTTTTTTGTAAAATCTTATTTAACAAGGCAAGTGGAGTGAGAAAACATTCTCGCAGCAGCAGCAGCAGCTTGCAGCAGCGGTAGTCGCACAATGCGGAGGGGAGGGCAGTTCGCATCTTGGTAATCTGTGTGTGTGTGCCAAAAACCAGACGGCGCGCTTGGTTGTATTGTGGAAATCAAAAGGGCGCGACTTTGTTGTTATCGTTAGAGATAAGTTCATTTATTTTTGTGTCATGCGTGTCAGATGCTGGATCTGTATCAGCCGAAACCCAGCTAGTGTGGAGGCTTTGTTTCCCTGCAGACAGAGTGGGTCTGGAGCGGAGGCTGTGTTTTTTTTTTTTTGATTTTTTATTAGCGGAAAGTAGCCAGTGATTGGTTTTGTGAAAAACAATACAAAGAAAAAGCCCGGGTGATATTGGGGTTTATTTTTGCATATCAATATCTCAGCAGAAATGGGCTCTGTTTGCAAGTGACAGGAAAGAAATTAATTTGTGCCAAAGAAGAAAGTATTATTTTGGCTGTTTTCCACTGCAAGTCCCACTTGCAATTCTTCCATTGGATGAAAGATGTACATTTATCAACAAGAGAAATGATGATTATGGAAATACAATGTATTATGTGGCGCGCGTGTGCGTGAGAGTGTAGGAGACACTGCACCAGCACATCAGAACACTTTGGTCTTCACACTAACCAATTAAGACGGGTTGAAAGATGAATTTCCTTCTGAAGTGTTTTGTCTGTGTGGGTGGGTGGGTGTGCGTGGGTGTGCGTGCGTGGGTGTGTGTTGCTGCAGTAGTTGTAGTAGTTACTCATTGATGTTGGGCTCCTGGGGAATTTCCTGGCTGGCACCTCACAGCTGATCAGAAGGATGTAAAGTCTAGAAATCCCACAGAGGAGAGATTACACCAAGTCAGTCGTGTGAAATTTGACGCTACGAGAATTGGAATTAGTTGACCTCACCCAAGTGCGTGTGTGATGTCTGCAAACTCTTACGCCGTCATCGTTTTTCGAGAGCGAGATCAAGGTTGTTTTATCTCCATCTATTAAAGCCCATTAGAGCACCATACACATTCCCTTTTTGGAGCAGGGACCCCCCTACGTTCTGCTGCAGCAGAAACCAACGCGGAGATTGATTGAGGTGCTCTTCCTCCTGGTGGCACAGATTTGACTGTTTTTAGATTTACAACCTTCAAATGGGAGGCTTCCCATATCTCGGGCCACATGGTTTAGGGCATGCTGAACCATCTGGATGCAGCTCCCCTCACCACACTGAGAGAAATTGGAACATGGGCAGGAAACAGATGACGCGCGCGCGCCCACACACACACACCCAGAGGTAATTGTAACGAGCGTGATACACTACACACACACTGCGCTGAGTAATTGTAGCCCACTGCCGGAGTCTAAACAATACGGCAACAGAGGGCTTAATCAAGGAAAACAAAGAGACAGCAGTCAGATGGATGGAGAGGACAGAAATAGAAAAATAGACAGAGTGGAACCAGGAGGATTGACAGGAGATACAAAAAATTTCAAAAAACGTTTCATTTCAAGTGTGAAAGAGAGCATCCTTTTTTGGTGGGATTTTCATTTCAGTAAACATTCGATTTTCAACATGCTGAATGGGGAAGTCCTGTTCTGTGTGGGTTTTGTTCACATACGTAGCCCAGGGCAGGTACGGTGTGTTCCACGAGTGAGAAATCAGACGGCTGTCTGTACGTTGACCTCAAGTCTCAGATTGTCTTGTGTTTGGATATTCCTCCGCCCACCGGAGACTTCAGTCTGCTTCCGAGACCTTTGACAAAGTGCTCGCAGGTATTTTTCGAGGTATTGACAAGCAGAGCGGCGTCCGAGAGCAGAAGGAGCAGTAAGCGCATCACACCCACCATGGTGAGAGCAGAATACAGCACGCGCTAGACTGCAAACTCAAGACGCTGTTTCTCCGACTGAAAACACTCCCAGAGAGAGTCGGGGCAGTGGGAGAGCAACCCGACACATCTGCTGTGTAGGTGGTTGAATGATGTCCCAGAATGCAGCCTGGCTGACCTGTGAACCTCCTGTGGAGTGCTGCACAAAGTGGCTCCTCCGCAGTTCCATTTCTTAGACCAACCTCCGCACCGACACAAACACACAGCATCTGGCTGCACCGTGTAGGGGGAATATGGTGATGGAGATGTGTGTGTGTGTGAGGGAGGGAGTGTGTGGTAAAAGTTCCTGTGTCCTTCCGCTGTGCATTAATTATACATGTGGCATGTGGGTGCCTGATTGAAATGAATATTTTACTGCTTTTAATCACTGCCATTGCCAGAGTGATGGAGCATCTGGCTGTGTTACCTGGGTAATTAAAGATGCGGTCTCACACGCGCACAAATGCAAGTCTCAGAGGCCGTGTCTGCGGCATGAGACACAAATACACCGGGGGCTTACCAATGGGTCGGAATTAGATTTAAGATGTTTTAAAGCAATGCAGCCCATGGAAAAAAAAATTGATTCCTCTCTGATTCTTATTTTGTTGGTTTTTCTCGAATTTGATTAGGAAAAAAGCTTTTGAAAAAGGCCAGCGGGCAATGGAAACCTGATTTTAGGTCATCTGGCCTGAGTGTCGGGCAGGGTAGCGTCCTTAAAAGTAGTATCTATTTTTGAAAAAAAAAAATATATATATCTTACAAAGGCATTATTTTTATACCTAAAAAAGATAGAGCTTTAGATCCGGACTTTAGTGTGATGAAATTGTTTTGTTTAGTTGCTGAAGACTGAAAATCAATACACTCTCTGGTCAGTCTCCAAGGAGACGTTGGTTAAACAGACGTATTAATATTGAGCCCAGGAAACGCAAACCACTCACCTGCCTTTAATAACATTGTACAATGAAGACAAGCTCCTACACTGTCTCCCTGAATAACAAATTCCAGTAATTACAGGTTACAATTAACCAATCTCGGGCACTGTCTTGACAGTCATTCTGTCGCAGTCATTTAAATATCTGTGACCACGGCTGTAAAAGAGCATCTTTAGTTTCCCGCCCCATCCCCCCCACCCTAACATACCTGGTCCCGAAATGTATTTTTAGCAAATAGGGCAATGCTGTGGCTCTCGGGTTGTTTGTCTGTGGTGCAGTCTGGTGTGTGATCTAAGTAGGTTGATAACACAAAAAAGCGTTTTGTTTTTTACCCACGTAGAAAACCTCGTCGAGTGCAGATTTGATGTGAGGCAGTGTTTTTATGGGTAATGTCTGCGTCAGTCAAGCAACACAAACGCTGAAACACAGGAACCACGGATAAAAAAGTTTGAGTTTTTTGAACAATTTAAATGATGACAGTTTAATACATGTGACTTTTTGTCATGCCTTTTAATCTCTGGTTTTCCAGGGAGCTGAGCTTCAGTTGTCGTTCTGCGAACCACAGTGATGAGCAGAGGCCCGGGGGTCATTGAGGCTATCTAGGTATTCTCTCTCAACACAATACAGGTCTTCCTCTAATGGCTCCTCATGTCCTCTCCGTTCGCCTTATCGATTTGATCAGCGCCGGCCCGCGTGTTCATGGTTGAGCTGGTGGAGGCCCTCATAGTCTGGCTGCTCTGATGCTATTAGAGATTAGGATGTGAACACGGTCCCCCATCTGACTGCCATCAATCCCAGCCCTCGCATCGGAATCACATTAATACCAACAACGAAAGAACTTGGTAGCCCCCCCCCCGCCTCTCTTTACAACTGCTTCTCTGTCAGTGCTGATTTAAATCAGAAAAAAAACAGCCTTCTTCCTGGTCTTTCAACAAGCAGCAGGTGCAATGTAATGAAGGGGACGAGCCGAGGAAGATTGCAGAAGCAGAGGATGTGGAAATGAGATGAGATGAAATGGTTTTAAATCAGTCCTCCTCAGGTGCTTTGACACCGGTAGCGTTCGGTGGTTGAGCACATACATCATGTTACAACCCAAAGGGTAAGTGTATTCAGATAGTGAACAAGTTCTTTTTATGGACCGGTTAGTGATGAACAAAACGCAGCGTTGAGTCCAGGAGAGGATGTGGAGAAGTGAGATTAACAGCTTGTGGATGGTGAGGAAATCATGTCAAAGAAAATGTAGGTTTAAATACATGTTCAAAATGTTCTTGTTTTTTTTTCTGATCTCTGTGTCTGTTAGTGAAGCATTGCGTCACGTTCGTCCACTCACCACCTCTGTGATGTCCATGAATACCTCAAAACAACATGGGAGCCAAGAATTCAGGCCAGGACACTTGATTGGGTACTTAAACCTAAAGCACTGAAGAAGTGTGCACAGTACGCGTGTCTTGATTGCGTCTGCAAAAACATCTGTGCTACTGCCGTCCACACTTTTTCTCAGTGACGGTCACATTTACACAATCCTCTGTGAAGGATAATTTTACTTGATCATGTATTATTATTTTTTTGCTTTGTTAGAAAAAAAAATATATAGTGCCGAAAGCTCTGATTTCGGAGAATCTCAAGACAAACGTTCCATTTGCTAAAGAGCCTGCACCACACGCGTTGTGTTAACAGGATGAGCTTGTTGTCGCCTGATAGCTGCAGGTATCTATGTAATTATGTTTTGACTAAGCTTGGTTTGTCTGAGGCACCCTTCAGTCCGGCTGTAATGTGTGTGGAGAGCTCAGGTTGAATTGCCATTGTGTTTGCTGCCACTGTGGAAAAATAAATATCTTTGTTCATGGATTAGGGCATCTGCCAATTTTATTTTCTTAATTAAATGTATTATTTGGATTAACACTCATCACAAATTGTATGAACATGTTATCTATTCTAACCCAATGTTAAAAAAGATAAAAGTATTGTTACAAATAATCAAATGCATAATTGGACACCACTATTTTATAATAAAATGCAGTCAAAATAACATAATTTGCAGTGATTGTGGTTTGGAAAATAATGAGGTGAAAACAACTTGTCCCCCACCCCCACACACATACACTGGAGAGGGGGACATGTCAATCAAGCAGTAGCTTCCTGTCCCCGCCCACACAGACCGGATGAGCTCCAATCAGTAGCCCGGCTGAAAACACCTGTGAAGGATAATCATGGCGCGAGCGACTCTACGCGATGAATGACTCAGTTAGCGCCCGAATACTCTTCTAATATCTGCATTTGTGATGAACTATGACCACAAGTTAGCAGCAGAAGAGAGGCGTGTAGAAATATAAATGATAAAAGTGAATATAATGGACCCACAACGTGTTCCTCAACCACCGATAAACAGCAGCAGTAGAGGGCCCCCAATGTACCCGGCACAGAGGGACATCGACCCGGATAAAATATAACAAAGTAAGATTTATGCTTTTATTTGAGAAATTATAGGTTTCGTGATAACCGGAGGAACCGCCGAAAACGAAAATGCCTATGCGGGATATACTTTTAAACGTCCCGCTATGTTTAGCCGATTCATGCTAGCAGGGATCTTGTGATCAAGTTTTTTTTCTCCCACCAATAACGACCAGCCTCATGTAGTATTAAGTATGTGGATACCGAGTCCAGATCTGTACTACTGCGGCGCATTAAAAAAGGTTTTCCCTGATGTTGTCTATTTTATAACAAAGTAAACTATGTGAAAATAATTGTATATGGCTGATTCCACCTCACCGCGGCGTAGTTTTGATTTTTTTTGTGATGGGCTGCCGTTAATTCAACGAGCCTCTCTGTGATGTTTTGTGTCTTTGCAGCGACTACGACTCTTTTTTTTTTTTTTAATCCGTGTTGAAAAGCCTCTCCCCCAGTGTGTGGCCCTTCGGTCTTGGCTCGCCTTGCCTGGGTGAAATCGCTTTATTCCCGCTGGTTGTGTGTTTATCAGGTGTCGTCATCACCCGTGCGTTTCGTCTCGCACCGTACCGTTTAGGTTGTGGTGGTCTATGGTTAGGATCACGGTGAGCGGACGGTTTTGGCCACAGCTCCGAGATGAATCATTCATGGACAGCGTTACGGCCACATAAACCTATGTATTCACTACACAAGTCTGGGCAGACATGGATGACAACTGCAGCTTGCCTGTTTGGGGCAGGCACGCACGCACCTGTAATAGTTTGTCATCTTTTATCTGTCTAAATGAGACAGGAATGGTTTTATTATTACTCCCCAGTTGTGGTTGCTGAGGGACAGGGGACTTGCTTGAGCTGTTATTGTATATGGGAGAGTGTGCGTGTGTGCCTGCTTACAGCTACTTACCAGGGATATGATGAGGGCTTAAGCCTGGAATAAATTAGAATAATTTCATATTAATCCTGGTGCGTTTTTGTTTCTGTGATGTTTGTTTTAAATTTGACATTATAATTCCAGCTTACTGCCAGGAGTAAACCAACGTTACATCGAACGAAACCTTAATGCCCGCCACGTCAACTACCCGCTGTTAGTTGGGTTTAACTAAATGCATAGACTTGGTGCCAAAACCTTAGTGGCTGGGAATAAATGCTTTCTGCTGGTTGGATTCCAGCTGAAATCTGGAGGATGTACATGTTTAATGACAAACTTTGATAACTAGGGCTTGCAAATTGTAATGAAAATCCCACAGAGCGCTTATTAAACCAAAGCTTTGACTCGCATTATGCCTCAAAGTGCGAGAAATCTGCCAAAAAATGACTTCCAGTGTGCTTGAGTGAGTGTGTGTGTGTGTGTTTCTGCCTGTAAGTGCTTTATTCAAACATGCATGTAGATGGGGAGGGTGTAGAAAACTAGTTTAGAGAATCTCGTTTTTGTTCTCCGACGTATCTCCTCTCCTTCACTTGTCCTCTCATAAAAAAAACCTTGTGTATCCGTGCATCCATCCAACCTCACTCGGCTCAATCAGTGGTGTCTGTTCGCTGTCTCGTTGCCATGGTTGCCATTATGCTTCCTGCCTGCTCTGGTTTGAAGGATAAAGAGCTGATGATGGGTAGTATTCAGAGGAATGGAGAAACAATGGAGTTAAACAGTGAAGGGTATTCTGTACTTTGTGTGACTGCTCTCACTCGCACACATACGCGCAGTAGCGTGTGCTTCCATTCGCATCCCCTTGGTTCCAGGGAAGGTTGGAGAGCAGCTTTATGGCAGCCCTCCCCTTGGTGTCAGATATGTAGCTCGAGCAAGCCTTATCTTTTAACTGATCATTCGCATGTGGTACAACACTCTCTATGGGACAGGCTGCTCTTACACAGGTCTGCACCGAACCAAGTCAGCCTGCTCCAGCCTCTGTTATGCTCCTTTTATCAAGGATCTGTGCTGCAGTACAGGAAAACAAGGATTTCCTCAGAGAAGCACTTGATGACTTTAAACACATGCAATTGTGCATATGTATGCAGGCATGTTCGTTCCTTGTGTTTGTATGGAGGCTGTCAGACATTAGGCTAAAAATTTGGAATTTTTTTTCGTTGAATTGTGGGGACTGTTCTGGAGCGTGTGTGTGTGTGTGTGTGTGTGTGTGTGTGAGAAAATAGAGAATATATAGAGAGGAAGGAAGAAAGAGCTTAAACTCAATTCATTTTTAGCCACACACATCACATACCCTCTGCTGTATGATTCCCCCCCCCCTCATTTCCCACCCCCCAATCTTATTGTATGGTTCTTAGGGCCTTCCTTGACTTTTAATAAGACTCTTTAATAAGTCCCCAGATCATGGCTTGGTCGGTCAGGGCTCCTATTTCAACGCAGCTCTGCTTAATCTCACTCTAAAATAGATTTGCTCCCTCTCCTCTCTTACGCTCAGCCCCTCTGCACTGTATTTCTCCACAAGACTGTAAAAGTACTTAAAAAAAACTTCTGGAGGATCAAGCAAGGTTCTGTCAACCCCTGTGGCTTGTGTATGTCAGAAGACTGGCAAAGGTGTATATGACCAGGCCATGCACCAGCTTTATTTCTGTTAGGTAGACTCATGAACACAGGAATGAGAGGAAAATAGTGTGGTTTTGACCGGAGGGAATAATATATTCTATTTGGATTCTATGAAAATGTTACTGTTGATTATTTCTCTGACTGGACTCATTCACCAACTGTAACAAAATGAAGCATTTCCTAGGATGCGTTATTCTTTCTTGGAGTTCCCAGTGTCCACAGTTTGCATGGCGATGCTGTGGTGCATCTGTGTCATACTTTAGTTTCAGTCTCTTTGGCCTACTTAGGCATGTTGTAAGTAGCACACTGAGCTGCTTCTCCTTTCCCCGTGGACTCAGGCTGAATAATTGAGTGGTGCTGAGGCAGAGTAATAAGCTACAGTGCTGCTGTAATAACCTGCTGGACAATGTGTGTGTGTGTGTGTGCTTGGGTGCAGTAATGACATCTATTAATCAGGGATAGAAATTAGCACCTGCCAAATGTGGGTGATTTTATGTAGTGGTGGGTGAATTTGACTTCGGCACAAATTGCAAATAAAAGCAGGATATACAAACAAACAAAGTAGTTGCAACAGTGATTTGTGCCCTTCCACAATGGCCTGCTGAGGTATCTTGATCATTCAACATGAACTAGACGGCACATTAAATAGAATCAGGTCAGGTTGACAAACCAAAGAAATGTGGCGATACATGGAAGGGGTCAAGAGGTTTGACGTGAAAACCTCCAAGGAAATGATGCAGGTCAAAGTGGTAGAGGTCGACATGTTTTTTTTTCATGATAGGTGGAGAAAAGGTGACGGAGAAGAGTCCCCAAGAGACAATGTCCTGCTCAGTAGGCCATCAACACTAATAATGTCATTAATTAAGTTAATAACCTAAAATCAGTGTCTAGGAATGTCTATATAATCACAAAAAAGGCAATTTTCAGTTTACAAATGACAATGTGTATGTTTTGGAATTGATTTTTAAGATCTCACTGATGACTTTTAATTCTCCTCAAGGTCTATCCCCTTGTTATTAATCTGACCATTTAGTACCTATTCCCACTTAGTATTTTAAGATCCTCGGGCCGAGGCTTATATCTTTACCAGGGCGCTTGTTGAAAACTAAACGTACAGTGCATCTGCACTCAGTATATTATATATATTATATAATCTGTATATATAGGGTCTGCGTTACATTTTTATATCATAGGCTATATATATATATATATATATATATATATACATACATACATACACTGGTTGCGTTTTTCTGTTGTATTCAAGTTAATTTATGTAGCCATTATTAGTTCTGGGTGAAGCATATTAAAGAAGCTGTTATCTGCTAAAACATACTGTACTTTATCTAGCCACAATTTCAATTGCAGCGGTGTTTTTCTTTTTCTAACTGGGAGAAGACAAGATAATCATAAAACCAAATGTAAAATAAAAGCTAAAATGTCTTGTTTATATCTCCAAAGCTGGGACATGATTAATGATAATAAGCGGAATCCAAATGTAATGCACACAAGCCTCTATCTTTTATATGACCCACCTTCTGAAGTTATGTTCTTATTTTAAAGGTAGATCTACTACTCCGACTCGGGTCCCTACCACTCGTGGGCGTCTGTGTCTGTGTGTGTGTGTGTTTGAGAAATGCCCCCCACTGTCAAATGGTACACACAGCTCAGCGGTCCCCCCCCCCTGCCAACCAGCAGTATCACTCTACAGCTGAGTGAACCCCTCCCCTGCTGTAATCTCAAACCAGCATCACTTAGATTCCATCAATTCTTAATGCAAACTCCTAAACCTGAAGTGCTTCTCTCACTCTCCTCTTTCACTTTTCCTGGTCCCCTCTCATTTCTCTCTTTCTGGACGGTTGACTTCCCGGCTTCCCGATTCTATTTATTTCAAACGTAAATAAGAGTATTGCGGCGCTCGTATATCACACCCCTTTGATGCTGCTGTCCTCCCTCCTCTTCTGTCTTGAACCTTTTACAGATGAAGGCAATGCTTTGATTAGTGAAACATGACAACGCAGTGGGGGAGTGGGGAGAAAAGCCACTCATCAAAAAGTTGGTTATTTCAAACGTAAATAAGAGTATTGCGGCGCTCGTATATCACACCCCTTTGATGCTGCTGTCCTCCCTCCTCTTCTGTCTTGAACCTTTTACAGATGAAGGCAATGCTTTGATTAGTGAAACATGACAAAGCAGTGGGGGAGTGGGGAGAAAAGCCACTCATCAAAAAGTTGGAGTTGACAACTGTTTTTTTTTTGTTTTTTTTTGCTGTGTCGTTGGTGAATGTGTCGTTTCTGCTGGCTTTTTGTACATTTTGAAGTGCACCTCACTTGTTTCTTTTGTGGATATGAGCTGTATCCCCGATTTGGGGAAACATTTGATTTTTGGTCCATGGTTAATGGTCTGCATTTAGGTACGTGTAAACGTGCCCAATGACATAGTGTGTATGTTTATGGTGCTCGTGTGTGTGTGTGAGTGCGCTGTTTAATTTCTCAAAAAATACTTAGCAATGTAAGAAAAAAAAAAATTAAGACACAAGGGCTCACTTCCTTAAACTCGTACTGTTTCACTTGCTCACTTAGACATACACATACATACACACACATTCATATACACACAGACGCACACAGACACAGGCCCCTAGTGGCCGATAAAGACCTTTTTGGCAGAGGCTCTCCTCTGTGCTGTGGGCTCATTAATGCTCTGAGTGAGTCCCTGTGACTGAGGACTAAGCCCTCATCTCTTATCAACAACACCAGGCTTGGTCGGACACACACACACACGTGCACATGCGCACATGCACGCACGCGCACACGCACGCGCACACGCACGCTCACACAATGGATTATGAAGAGTGTGGATAAGTCTACAACATCAGTTCAGATATCCCCTTACAGGACAATGACAGACTACCCCCTCTCCCTTCCCACTGTCACAGTCATGGATAGTTTGTGTGACAATTGGTCGGAAAGAGGGTGTGTTGCTTTCCAATTGATCCATTTGTGTTTGTTGATCCATCTGGACACAGTTGCTGTCATGGATAGGTCAGAGTATGTGAGTGGTGTGAACTTGTGCATTGTAGGGTGTGTCATCTCAACACTGGAAGACATAAAAGCTTACTCCTACCCTCCTTGGTGATATGATACACGCGCACACACCCACCACACACACACACACTGTGGGGTTATTTGCATATTTATTACTGTGCTGTTCTTGTGCGCCACAAATTGATGGGATGTGTGTGTGTGATTAACTGGGTGTTGGTGCAGAGTAACGGGTTCAGTGAGGACTTTGTGGGCGGCTGGTGGTTTATGGCTCTTTCAGATTGGTGTGTGTGTGTGTGTGTGTGTGTGTGTGTGTGTGTGTGTGTGTGTGTGTGTGTGTGTGTGTGTGTGTGTGTGTGTGTGTGTGTGTGTGTG
>JAFBJU010026075.1:196680-213345 GCA_016785305.1 Colistium nudipinnis | reverse complement strand
TATGTGAGTTAAAGTGGGAGGCAGGACTACAGTCAAATCAAAACTGCTTCTGTGCTTGCTCCCTGAATCCCCTGTCGGTGAAAACTGAGTTTGTATGAGACCTAAAAGAGACTGGTGAATTATTAAAGCTTGCTGAATCTTCACTCATAGAGAACTAACAGGCCACTGAGACACGCACATGCACGTGCACACGCATGCACGCACACACACACACACATACAGAGAGGTCAGTCCGATGAAATACCCGCAGGGTGCCATACTCACAATGGCTACAGATAAAAAATGTTGAATTTTCGTGCTCAGCAAAGCTGGCGGATTTCACCGTTTGCAGGTTGCAGATGGACTGCTGTAGGCCTTCACACAACCAGGCACCCACGTTTTTGCTCAGATTATTATATTATAGGCGAATTTTCCCACAGCTCACAAATATAAACCCACATGGCTTTGAAATGAGTGGGTTGTCCTGAGAGCCAGAGTCAGACAAGACGTACGAGGAGCTGTTGCTGCTTTGAACTCATGATGGCATTTACTAATATTAGATAATGAATGCATGTCAAATAAAATACATTCATTGTGGGTTGAATCTTAACTCTGTAATGATTGGTACGAGTGAGACACTAGCAACCTTTTCAGGACACACATAACACAGCCTGGCCCTCGGGAGTAATTTTGGCATATCTTATAACAAGATTGAAATTTTGAGCAAACTCTGAAATCCAGATGTGCTAAACAAAGAATGATATTATGTTTTGTCTGAACATCAATTTATGATAAACTAATTCATCATCAAACGCCATTCAAGGATTTATTTCCATAATTAAATTTGACCAGCGTGAGTGAATGGGCCTCCTTTGGCGCTATAAATTTGTTCTTTTACAGAGCAATTGCGGTAAGAATATTTAATATTTTCCATCTGAGAAGGGGTCAGCAGACAGAAAAGCAAGCTATGGTCTACCTTGGCTCGTGGTTTAATTAAGCTTCTGAAATGGAGTCCATGCCGTGGGTCCTGAGCAGGAACATGAAGTCATTTGTGCCACCTAGATGAGCTGATGATGAGCTGATTCCTCCAAGTGCCATCTTCACTCCCATTCTCATAATAGAGTGGTCTATTCCAACCCCCGGCTCCATAAATCCACTGTTTGCCTGCCATGTTGGCCCCTGCTGCATTGCAGGCCAAAAAAACAAACCGCTTTCTCTCATGGTTTATTCAATTCACGCCAATTCATGAACCATTCATTATTAATGGCATTTCTATTGCCTGATCCCGCATACCTATATTTCAACCGGTCATGTATGTCATTACGAATAGACCTGGCACTGAGCATTGGCATTGAGCGCTGATGCAAGTGTGATGAACATGGCTTTTTAATCGCGTTCAAGCTAAACCCAGCAACGTTTACCGGATAACCTCTAAAACAGTTTAAACCCCAAGGCACTCGTTGTTTAGTCCCTCGTAACAAATGTCACCCAGCTGCTCTTCCTAGGAAGGTTGAAACAAATGTGTTCAATTATTGGCTAATGCAGTTTGATCCAGGAACTTTTTCCCCGATCAAGGACTATTTCCGTTTTAATATCATCCTTCGAGGGCCATACAAAAGTACCGAACACGTGCATCACCCTAACATCTCTAATGTGACGCTTGGAAGTCCTTCTCTTTGTCGAGGTGTCAGATGGTAGTGGGGACGATGACGTACCTCGTACCTGTAATTTTACTTTAGTTTGGCCTGTTTGATCACACATACGATACTGACTTATCTTTTACCTCATCAAAAAGTACTGCTCATCCATTTCCCTTGCAAATCTTCTTTTCACAGTAACATGTAATATCCTCTTGTGTTGTGCTGCTGTCCGACTCGCTCATTGTACCTCGTGCACTTACAGTGATGACAACGAACCCATTCACTTGGTCACAGGTCAAGCCCCCTGGCCAATTAGCTTAGTACTAACCCAAATGTGACCTTATTCAAATATGACCCCCATTGAGGGGGTTTTCCTGAAGATGTTTTTGCCTTTTTAATATGAGAAATATAAATTGATTCGTAAGATGCATTGGGCATCAGACGCTTGGCTTGTGGGTGAGGCGGGCACCGTAACGCTACCCCACCCTGCAGCCAAGCTATTCTGGCCACACAGTGGTAAGTTGCAGCATTATCTGCTGTGTGTGGCATCCTCCATTGACTGCTGCTCATCAAGCTGGCATTCATTATCAGGCAGGTAATAACACAGAGCGCTGGGTCCAGCTCAACCGGCAGTGGACTCATTAATATAAACAGGACCCTAAACCCAAACTCAATTTACTTGAAAGCCTCTTTGGTGTTGGGGTTCAATGAAGTGTATTTGTGTGTCTGTGTGTGTCTGTGCGTTTCTGTGTGTGTGTGTGTGTTTAAGAAAGGTATTAATCATTCCTCTCCCACAGCACGCACGCACGCGCGCACACACGCACCAATACACTAACCGTGTCGAGTGTGTGTATGTGCATTACAAAGCCCCAATTAGATAGTTGATCAGTAGTGTGTATATTTAAATAGTCACTCATCTCTCTCGCCCCTCTCCGACCCCCACTCATATCTCTGCCATTAATGAGTCCAATTAGCGCAGGCAAATATTTACTCCTAACTAGCATTTGTGATTTATCGCACTGTTCACTCTTTAAAACAAACAGTCTGAGTCATTTTTTTGTGTATGCGCGAGCGTGTTCATGTGTGCATGTGTGCATGTGGTTTTTCTCTCTTTATTCATGAGGGCACGTAAGCTCATTAGGGCCTCCTGCAGAGTAAGATCATCAGCTGTGTGGGGAGAGGAATCAAAAGACAGTGTAGAGAGGAGGAGAAGGAACATCACAATATTCTTCACTGTTATAATCCGCTATGCAGACACACATACACCCCCACCCGCCATGTATCACTCATTGATTTAGGGTGTGCAACTGTAATGGTACCACTCCACCACCATCAGATTAATGACACCCAGACTTCGCAGATGGCTTTGGCGAGAGGAGGGGGGGGGGCGGCTTGAATAGATGGAAACCGAGAGATGCTCTTTTCAGGAGTTACTGCTGAGAGGTACTTTAATGTGCTGCACCTAGCATTTTAAAATATCAATATGTCATTGGCAAATGCGTTATGATACCTTGGTAGACGTAAATAAAAGGTTGGCTCATGGAAATGCACATTTTTCTCAAAATATTAACCTCTCACCTTTGCCTGTTTGGTCTCCTCTGCCGCCTTTCTGTTCCAAATCCTCCATTTTCTGCGCAACATTTCTCGACGGAACACAATATAAAGCACGGCGGTGCCGTTAGAGTTTTCTTCGTGCTTCTAGTCTAACAGACATTCTGTCTCAGAAGTAACGTGGAGGGCATTTATTCCTTTGAAATGCTGTTAAAGTTACTACTCCAGCTTTTTTTTCCCCAGCTTTTTTCTTGCTTCTCTCCATCCACCTGCCTTGGACTCTCCTCACCCGTTACCCATTCTCTAGCAAATGATCTGTCCTCTCCACCAAGTCACCCGTCTATCTTTGCTTGATCTTAATCTTTAACGCACTGTTTTGTGCCATTGCTTCCTTTAGAGCACTTTGATTCCCTCAACGCCCCCCCCTCTATCTCTCTATCGCTCTCACACCCACACACCCTGACAATAGTTGGACTGGCCATGTGGAGCACCGCAAGTTTCTGACTGCGCATGTTCCAGTCATGCTTATCCGAATTGAGCAAACAGGGACTTGGGACCTTTACATGCCTACTACCTTTTTGGAAGCTGAATTTGTCCAAGGCTTTTCTTTCCACTGGTGTTCACTCCTGCCTCTGTTGTGTCAGCAGCCACTTGTCCAGCAATGCCGCACACTTTCCAGGCACATTTGCTCCTAGATAACTAAGCGTGGTTAGGTTTGAGGTTACATTATCACACGGATGAAGAGGCAGCAGTGATAAACCGTTATTCGACAAAGATTTCCACCACTGTTTTTTGTCTCGTCTGTTGTTGACCTTCACACCCCGATACACCGCCCCCCCCCCGCCATTAATTAGCTTGTGTGCTGCATGTGCATCCTAGATAACTAAGCGTGGTTAGGTTTGAGGTTACATTATCACACGGATGAAGAGGCAGCAGTGATAAACCGTTATTCGACAAAGATTTCCACCACTGTTTTTTGTCTCGTCTGTTGTTGACCTTCACACCCCGATACACCGCCCCCCCCCGCCATTAATTAGCTTGTGTGCTGCATGTGCAAATATGTGGTGTCACTTGGTGTCACCAAGATGAGCACATCTAATGCTCTTAATTCCTCAGCATAGGCATTATGAACAAGATATTATAAATACTTCACTGTTTGCAGTAATGCTAAGCAATGACTTTAAAACTTGGTGGAAAATATGACATTCATAATATATGCACTCATTTCTTAGCTGTTGGGAAATCTTTGGGTGAAATCTTTATGAATGCACAGCAGTACTGCCAGTCTGTTGGTCACCAGAGAGCAAATATGTGGGAGTTTAAGGGAGCCCAAATCAAACACTAATATATTCAAAAGGGTGTACCAATTACTTTTTATGATTATCCCTGACCTGGAGGTGGGTGTGACGAATGGGAATTGGTTTCTCATGTCCCACCACGAATGTGATTGTACCCGATGTGTGTTTGCATGTATGTGTGCGCTGATTTGATGACTGCAGCATGATCGTCTATGTTTTATTCATCTGAGAGTTTGTCACACGCTAATGGAAAAGGGAGGTTTGCGAGTGCAAATGCATGTGTGCTTGTACCTGCATCTGTGTGCATGCGTGAGCTGGAGTGAGGGACACAATGAGTGCTCGCCCTGGTCCTCTGATAAAGCGGAGATGTATTCTCCGTCGGCCTTCTACCGACGACGATGCACTGGTGGCGTTTCTGAAAGTTGTGTTGCGCGCGTGAGTGGGGAGCTGTGATTGGTTGAAACACGAGGGCCAACAAAATTACAGGCCTGTAAATTTTAAAAATACATTTATGGCTATTACTTCCATCAGTTTTTCTTTAATTAAATCCGTTGGATAAAATCTAATTTAGAAGCAGTTTCTCGTAGTGTGACAAAAATAGTTTCTCTGGTTCTGGACCAAGAATTTATTTATTTTAGGATATTAAAAATGAGACTAAAACTAAAGTTACGTTTATTTTTATGTCAGCTATGCAACTAACCTTCAAACTAAAATTAGCCCACATATTCAGCACCTCCCCCACGGATTTTCGTTTTGCCGTATAAGGCTTAAATAATGCCCTTTTAGATCTTCCTGTGTGTTTTTCGATTTTATGCTGTGTGAGTTCTTTTTTTGCGTGTCTGAATGACACTGTGTGAGCAGCAACATTTACCCTTTGATCTCTAAAGCTCTGCTTGCTGACTGCATACTTCTCCAATACAAACCAAAGGGAGATTTTTTCTATTCAGTGACATCTCAGATTCAGCATTCCACCAGTGCACCCCATCCACTTTCTCACCCATCCGTCCCCTCACCTCACCCCCAACAGCCTCTCTCCCCTCTTTTCTCTGTCGCTCAGCAACCATCTGTAATTAATGAGCTTTTACAGTTCGATCTGATCTGCCTCAGGATTGGAGACGTCTGATAAGCCGAATGGAAGATACACACAGGCCTGGCTCTCTCTGCTCAGCATGGCCTGGAAATATAATTACTTGAGTATGAATATACACACAAACACACACACACACACGCGCGCGCACGCGCACACTTAAACGAAGAGACTGAGTAAGCCCAGGTTAATAGCAATCTTTTTCCTCTCCTCTGCACTAATTAGAAATGTTCTGACGAGAGTCATTTGTTTGGAAGTTGAATGCTCCGTGCACTTTGTCGTCATTATTCTGAGACTCCGAAAGTTAGATAATTAAATCTATTTAATGACGCGCTTTAGTGAGCGTATGTGTGCATGTTAATGACATGCTCTGATGCTCTTAATGGGGGCGTGACAGTGGTAGAGAGAGGGAACAGGATTCCATATAAATATGCTGTTCAGCTCCTTGGTCCTTGCATGCAATCTGTCTCATCTCTGCCCATTGACAGTTAACACACTTGGTTATCAATCTATCCCTATGGCCGCACTCGACGGCTGTCAATAGTGCGCTCAAGTGGCTCTTCTGAACCTCATCGCAGAGAAGTGAACAGAAACTGCATTTATTCTGACTTGATGGCACGATATTTCCCTTTTTTTTGCCTCTGTGAGAAGCCTCGATACTTTCTGGTCGATTAAGAGTGATGCAAAGCTTGTGTGTTTCCTTCCAGATTTGTCAAAGTAAACAGGCAAGTGTATAAGCACATCCTCTGCACGCACTCGTTCAGTGCGGAGTGAGGCAGCACAGTCAGCTTTATTGCTTTCCGTGTCCATAGCAACAGCCACGAGTGGGGATGGAGGATTACATTTTTTTTTAGTGGTGATTCACCGAACGTCCTTGTCTAGATGAGAGAGGAGAGCTGAAGGATGAAAACAGTCATTGTGAAGTCAGAGGCTTTCCTTCCTATACTTTTAACTATTGGTTCCATGCACTGGCAAAGACTCTGTGAGTTTGCCATTTTTCTTTCGCTCTGCCCCCTTGAACACCGATGGCTCATGTCGCGATTTGAGAGCCATGCAACAGCAGAAGAGTCGTGATTTTTTGGCTACACATCAGTTGGGGACTGTGAACGTGTTGCTCACTAGGATATAAGTTAATGGTTCACCAACGCCTCTCTAACCTAAGCCTGTCTGATACAGTGGCTGCTGTCTCCTCTTTTTCCAGCTCTTTTCTCCCAATGGGGTGACTCTCCCCTCCACCTCCCCACTCCCACTGTTTATGTGTTCATCTCCTCCTCCTCCTCCCCCGTGTGGGTGTCTGTATGCGTAGTCTGTCTGGGGCTAATCTGTGTGTTAGGGAGGGCTGAATAAGCCTCTCTTTGTCAGGGCATTAGGTTCTGAGAGGATGAATACATTAAATGATAAATGTTGGAGGTGAAGGTGGCATGTGGATTTAAATTCATCCGAGTACCCACCCCTCTCCCATTATGTCAACCCTGCTGTCATGTCTGCGTTTATGTTGTGCATTCTTGGGTTTAAAGGGTCAGTTAATCCTAATTACAGAAATATTTGGCCGTTTACTGTCTACTCTATCAAGTCACGTAGAAACTTTCCGTTTCACGCTGTCGGTGCCATTTCCACGAGGGTTGTTCCATCATTAGAAAATGAAAACTGCCAGCAAGGTCTGTGGATTGTTTTGGATAATTATGGACACTAGATTAAGATTGTAAGCACCATTTTCAGTATTTTGTGCAGAATAAATGAACATCATTAAGTGAGTGTAGTGTATCATTAGAGTGAGATAGACAACTTTATCCATGAAGAATCAATGAGGATCAGACCAGACATGCTTTACTCCTATTAAAGAGTACTTTGGTTAACTTGTGACATCTGTGGTGATTGAAGGAATACTTTCATACTTAAAATGAAACCTATAAAGTCATCATTTTTGGTTTTTCATTCCATGTCCTTAAACACAATCACCTTTGCAATTGTGATGAAATTGAATAGGAGGAAGGATGCAGTCCACACCATAGTTTAAAATAATGTGTTGCTTTTGTAGAGCAGAAATCACTGCGCTCGAGGGAGCGCTCATGGGAACATGAGAGCCAAGGATGGGAGTGAGGAATTTGTCTCCAGTTAGGAGAGGATTCTGCTGTTAGATGCAACGTGGTAACTGTGAGAGAGTGAGTGAGCGAGTGCGAGGCAGAGCGAGTGCAGGAGGGAGGGGGGGGCGAGGTTGCTGACTCGGAGCTCTGCAGCGGTGAGCTTTGAGCCGGCGACTCTCGGAGCTCCATCACTGCGTGTGCGTGTGTTGTGTGTCCGTAGGCTGCTGTGGTGCAAACTATAGCCTAGCTACATTTAGCCTCTCTCTGCCTCTTCCACAGCTGTCAGCCGGCAGCTCCAGTCTGCTTCAGCTCTGCCGCCCCCGAGTATCTCAGCGGAGGATTTTGATGCCCTTGCACGGAATTCTCTCTGTCGATCTGGCAAAGCAGAGAGCGGAGGAGAAGGACGGAGAGTGAAAGAGGAAGACAGGAGGAGGAAGAGCGCCAGCAGGCCAGCAGTGACCTTCGAGGTGTGGTGGCGAAGCAGCAGCAGCAGCAGCAGCAGCAGCAGCGGAGGAGGAACCAGGAACCGGCGTGGGATCCATCAGGTGTGTGTCAGCACTTCAAGGCACGAGTAAAAAGTCTGCTGCGGTGTGTGTTCAGAGGCTTTTTGCATGAAACAGCGGGAAGGTTCCTTTATAGCTGAAGTTTAAAAAAATATATATATCTATTCGAGGGAGAGATCTTTTATGTTGAATGTATTGCATAGATTTTAACATAAAAATTCAGTGCACTTGTTCGGGTTAAGAAAGGCAGAGCTGAGTTGTCAATGGATAGATCCTCATAGATGCTCACTGAGGAGGACATACGTGTGTGTGGATGTGTTTTCTGACTGGCTTGGACTTGGCTAGAAAATGTCTGAGAATGGACCGCTGTGGGCTGGGCTCTGCCTCGAGGCTGCCGGCTGGAAAAGCACAGCTTCGCAGCACTCAGGGAGTCGGTCTGTATTGGTCTTTTTATGGGTTCTCATCTCCTCATCGGGGCATTTTTTTGTTGTTGCCACTGATGGCCTGGGGTCTTCATTACATAAGCGCCTTCAAGTGAGGCAGTTGTGTGGTGTGAACGACATCTGCACCGATAAGGATTTATTGCTTCAGCACTTGAACACAATTGATGGCAAAGGAGGATGCCATCTTTACGTTTACAGAGCATCCAGGGTGCCTATTCTTATACGTCAGCCCCTGTGTCCTGCTGGAGAAGCTTTGAGCAACTCACTGAATCTTTCCACCCTCAGAATGTCGCTAAACCTTCCTTTTGTTCGGTTGGACGTGTTTGCTTTGCTCATCATCGTCTCGGAAAAGATAGACTTTGCCCGACGGATTATGATCTCAGCCCAGTGTCGCTTACACTTCTGCTCATTGTCTTGAGCTTTAAATTGGTCATTTTTAGACATTCGCCGATCAGTTTATAATCCTGCTGCAATGTGTACGTCACGGACGGCTCAGTCTCGGAAGAATAGACAGGAAAATAGCAATTCAAATGTCAAAAATACAACCCGCAAGTCATTGTGCAACAGTCGGAAGCCAGAATATACTTTTGCTTGCGTGTGTGCGTGCGTGAGGGAAAGACGGAGAGAGTGAAGTCGATGTTTAATCTGCATGCCTTGGAGGATAGTCTGTTTCTGTAAAAGTCTGGCTCCCCCCCCCCCCCCCCCCCCCCCCCCCCCCCCCCCGGCAGCGGGGCCCCCCCCCCCCCCCCCCCCCTCACACCTCGCCCTTTCTGATGTAACTACTAGACATTGACCTACTGAGAATTAAGCTTCACTCATGGTAATCCATTCTGGACTGTGTGTGACTCAGCAGCACGCACCCACATTCACATACACACACACACACACCCACACACACACACACAGTTGTGAGGTTATTAAAATTCTGGTCCTGCGCTTGTATTGTCATGGGGCAGTATATTGACTGTGAATATTGGTGCTGATACAGAGGGGTTGCGAGCAGTAATATTACTCTGTTTGAAAAATAATAAAGGTCTTCTGTATGGTGCTGGCAGTTGTAATATCACAGCGTTCCGCTGCCGTCTCTGTGTACAAGAGTGTCAGTGTATGTGTATACAGGTGCTGTGCATCGCTCATAACTTTCCACCTTCACTATATCAAAACATCACCTGTTAAACCAAGAGGGGAAAGAAAATCCAATTACTTCCTCCTTGCACTGTCTGCCAACGAGATGAGAGGCGGGCTTTTTATGTCTTTGATTTTACAAATCTCATGGAATCACGAGATGGGCCAGATGTACGTAAAATGGTGTGATTTTATTGTAGTCACTAGGCATGCAGAACAAGTGTGTGTGTGTGTGTGTGTGTTTCCCACAAAGGATAAGTGTATGATCTATGTGGAGGTGAAAGCTTTTCCCTGATAGATCCTGACAAAATTCCATTATCCATGTAGGTATTTTCTATATAGCCTCTCTTGATGGAGTTTCGTTTGAAGCACTGTGTGTGTGGGTGTGGGTGTGCGTGTGGGTGTGTGTGTGTGTGTGCGCGCGTGAAGGAGCAATATAAATGCACATATTTCCTTTATATTGTGCATGTGTGCAAGGATAAATCCAGGCTATATAAATGCACATATTTATTGTTTATCCACAGCATGTCCTTTTGTGTCCTTTGTGTTAAGAACCCTTGGACATGGTAAATGAGGGACGGAGGGAATGCAGCCAGGGGAGCGTCGTCCTCTCATCTCTCCCTGGTGCTGCCTGGTGATATCATGGCCGTAATGAAGGCTCATTTATCTCCATCTTGGTGCAATCTCATCATTCACAATGGGAGCGCAGTCGCTGTGGAATGAGAATGAGCGTGTGCATTGTTTAGGGGATGATCATACATGTGTTTGCAGTAGCTGGACGGGTCCTTGAATGTAATCGGGGATGCGGGAGCTGACCTGTTGATGTACCTGTTGAGTAGAATATAATACCCGAGAAAGGGACACGTCTGGCGCATGAGGGCCCAGCGTTGGACCAATGAGCACAGCGATCCCATTGGCCAGGTCAGGTTAAATAAGCATCCGTTTGAGTTGCGGAGCCACATCCTCACCCTTGAGCTGAGGAGGCACGGCGGGGAGGAGGAGGGGAGGGCAGATTGGGAGACCGACACACACAGATAGAGAGGGACGTGTGTAGAGAGATAAAGGCTGTGTAATGTCATCATAGACCCCATATCCTCCACATTTGATTAAGAGCCTCTCTAAGCGCTCCCAAACGCTGCGCTGTGATAGGCCAAGGTCACGGCGAATCACGGCGCAAGGCTGCAGATTGCTGCGTAACTCCGTCAGGAAAAGGCAGAATCTAATTTGGCCAAGGGGCTTCCTCCCCACTTCAGATGAAGAGGACAATTCCCCCTCGCCCTAGGGCCCTCCAATGGAGAGTGTGTTTGTGTATATGTCTGCTGGCTTGCAGCCTGGCTGGGTGTGTTCAGGTTCTCTCTCTGTGTTTTATTCCGTCTCACGTTTGCACATCTGTAGGGGTGTGTCTATCAAAACTGTTCTCTTTAGTGCGTGCGTGCGTGCCTGTTTCTCTGCTCTGTCCTTTGCCAGGTGTATGTTGTGCCACATTTGTCAGCATGAGGTTAAGACGAGCATTGTGTGTGATTGGCAGGCCATGATATTAGTTTGGGAATAATAAGAGTGTAATAAGTCGGTGGCCTTTGCCTCCCGAGAGTGCGTCCTAGGTATCATCACCTTTACACCACACAATCACTGTCTCGCACGCCAGTGCTCCGGACAGGGCCATGCTCTTTTTCATTTCCTCTTATGAATGTCATGAGCTCTGGTGTGTATGAAACGTTGTGTTTCCCAGCTGGGTTATGAGTGCAGACAGCATGTGGAGCTAAAACCTAACCTCAACAGGTCTGCCTTTGCAACAGAAAGGTTTGGCCTCCCTCCTAGAAAAAGTTAAGAAATAATGTGGGCGCAGCAACAAAGTGCATCGTCACTGCTTTTTCCCCAGACAGATCCGAGGGGCTCTTGTCGGTGAGAGGCAATGCAGCAGAAACTTTTACATCAATTATGGTGATGGAGCATGGCGGGGCTGATTGTGTCGATGAAGGCATATCTTATTTAAGGAGAAGAGATATCTACACTGGAGGCGTGTCTTTTTATTGGAGCAGCAGCAGAGCGTTTTTTGCTCATGTTCTAAGTGGACTCGATCAGTTATGTTTTTACTGACGAACAACGGGGAAGCGTGATAGCCAGTGTCATGACTCGTTTCCCATCTCATCTCTTCTTTTTTTTCCCATCTTTTTGAGATGCAAATCCACCAACGAGCATAGCCAGGGACCGCCGCGTCTGTGTTGGATGTCATCAGTGAATCGCAAAAAAAGCGTACAAGAAAATCAGGGCTGCCAAGAAAATTCAGATTATAGTCACGATAAATGTTGTTCATGCCAGACACAAAATGTGATTGTTGGTCTAAACAAATGACACGCTGTGCAACACTTTCACAAAAAAGGCAAATATACACAAGTGACTGATGAAGTCACGCAAGCGGCTGCCCGGCCAAGTGTTGACTGTTGACTGATGACTTTCCTTATTGGCTGTTGCTCTCCCAAAACGAATGGGCCCGAACGCTTTCTACCATGTCACCAGGGGCTGTTTAAAGCGTCAGACCTCTTTAGCCGTTTTCATTTTCACAAAAAAAGCCCATAGGGGCCCCGGTTACTTTCCCTTAGAAGAGAGTAGTCAGCGGTGCCCCGGCGGGCATGAGGTCAGGCTCTCCCTCCACAGGGACGCCTCTGCCTGTGTCTCATTCACCATGACGGCCGACAATTGACCCGAATGAGCTTCTCCCTTCCTCCCTTGCCTTTTCGCCGAGGCGGCGTGCCCAAAATCACAGCACAGACATTTTCTGGAACTTACCAGAGGGTAGTCTTTCTCTCATTAGAGCTGAGAGGCTGAGATTGCGTGTGCTCTGCCATAGGCTGGCCACCTTTCCAGGGTTCACCCTGACTCTTCACCAAAGTCATCTGGGATTAAATCTAGCTGCCCCTAGGACTCTCAAAAAAAGGATAAACGCTATAGTGGATGGGTGGGAATAAATAACGAAAGACCTTGGTGACTAAACGGTTACCATCGCAGTTGAATAATTCAATGCTCAGTAGCTCATTGATCAATTTCCGCGTGCCGCCAGCGAGGCTTTACATATAAAAGTGTCCAGAAGTGAGTGTACTCTTTAGAGTTATTGTTTACTGGCGAGTTCACAAACCCGCTGCTGGGTTCATTCATCATTCATTCAAAGATTCGATTGGAGTGACCCAACTCTAACTCCGACTCCTGCTAAAGGTAAATTGTATCTGCAGCTGCTGGAAGTGCTTCGTTGTGGTTGTGCTTGTGCGGCCAAAAGATTTCTGGACCACTTCAAATCTAAGCTTTCACTGAGTCCACCTGCAGTGTGAATGTGTTGATAGCTGTGTGCAATGTGAGACAAATGAATATAGTTTGTGTGTTATCTGGTGACTCGGATTATCAAAGCCCAAAGTGCGCCCATGCTTTTTCTTTGCCTCCATCAAGCATGGGCAGGGTTTTGTTGCACTGGTGTGTTGTGTGCTGGTCGATTCAGCGTCTGCACAAGTTGTAAAGTTATAGAAAGTACAAAAGTACAGCGGTGTAGCACTGGTGAGACAGGAAGGCAGCAAGCAGCAGAGAGGAAGCAGTGGAGGAACACAATATGGCTGAGCCCCCGGATCGATAATATACTCTCTGATCCATAACATATTAATAGGTGGGAATACATTATTACTGTTAAGAGATGTCAGGTGGACAGGGGGCACTCACACGCACACACACGCACAGTGCTGAGCAAAGGTGAGGGATGCATCTTGGCAGAAAGCCATACAATAACCCTTAATCCTCCCCACTCCTCTTCACCCCACCTTGAGAAAGAGCTCCGTCTCCTGTCCTCCTCCTCCTCCTCCGCCGCCTCTCTGTCCATTTCATTTCCTCTTTTAATATCCTGATTGAAGTGGTCACCTTTCCCTGTTGTAGTTAATGAGCAGCAGGTGTCTTGAGTACAGCGCTCTGGACCATGGCTGGAACCCAGCTTCTTTGGCATTCTGGAGAGAAAGAGGCTAAAGTCCGCCCTCCCAAAGCATTTAATTGTTTTTCATTAAGGCCTTTGGAGATGAGTGGAAAATATAAGAGGCACAGAGCCAGGGTTACATTACATTGATCATTTAAAAGGAGATTAACACTCCTGTAGTTGTTTTTTTTGCATCGCATCCTCTTTAACTCGATGAAATTCACTTTATTTTTTTATTTTTTCTATCATTTTATAATCGTATGCACATAATTTAGGACCCTGTCAGTATAAAATGCACAAAATATTAATCCATTAGATACATTTAAAGATTTGGGGACGGAGACGAGTTACAGTGGCGATGTCAAACTAAAGATGGCAGTCACATTAACCCAAAGGTGACCCAACAGTACTTGTGTTAGATTTCATGTGACAATTGAGATTCAGCTTTTTGATTAGCCATGTGAACAAACACTAACTACAGCTATTTTAGGCAAAACGTAGAATAAAAACATAACAAATAACAACTTTAAGCTTAATAAATGTGGCTCCAATTTACTTTTTCGTTGATTTGCAAACACTCTCAATCAGCATTGTAGTCATCACTACCACAATTACGCTGCCCTTGCTCTTAACTAATCAACCGTCCTCAACAAAACACAACAGAAGAGAACAAAACAAACTGCCCCGCTCGAGATTGATCTTACTCGGAACTTTCTCCATATCCTTCCTCTTTCTGCTTTTCATGTTTGCAAATACGTTCCTCTGAATCACCATCACTGCCAGAGTTAGTCAGCATCAGCAGTGCCATGGATCCCCACTCTCTCCCACTGCCGCCCTGTGGAACTACTGAAGGGACTTCAGGTTGATCAGGGACTGGCTGCCTGAGGCTCTTTGACGCAACGTCAATGGCAAACTAACAAATAATGACAGTGCACACACCTTTATCAAAATGCTGGTTGTTTATTCAAGGGAGAGAAAAAGAGAGATATGTGTCTTAAGATGAAAGCAAACAAACACCTAGTGTCCTGTAACGTGTGAACCACTGTTGTTCTACTTCCATGGTAAGAATGGAATTTGAAATAGAACTGAATTCCATTTCAACATCTTTTAAGAAATGTAAACATTAGTCATGTTCTTCATATGTATGCAGTGCACTGTAAGAGTTTTTTTTTTATTGTAAAGTATGCCTTTTTATATATATATTTTTTTCCATTTCTAATCAATTCATTGAGTTAGTTACGGCAGTATGGCCAAAAAGGTTTAAAGATTTTAAAATCAGTTAATATTGATAATTGTCACAGTAGAGGATGGATAATTTAATATTGATTGATTTTTTTTTTTTGCTCCTTAGTGAAAGTGAACAAAAGCAGCAAATTATTGTATTTTTTTTCCACGCAAAACATGGCAGGAATCTTTGTGCCTGTTGTTGGAGCGCATGTCTTTGTGTGTGTATTTGCTGTAGGGAAAAGGGCAAAGCGCGGCAAAGCAGTTATCAGTGTCCTCGCCCTCGAAAACCCAATGATGTACCCTTGAGAAAGTCATTTAACCTCAGCCATGCTCCGGTGAACAGCAGAAGGCTGACTATAGATAGAGAGCGCATCAACACGTGTCTGCGTCTAGCAGAACATAAGATGAACGGCAATTAAAATGCAGAACTGTAGTCCACTTGCGTGAACAGGCCGATAATCCAGGATTTGGGCTTCATCCCCATGAAGTGCCCCACCAAAAGTGAATGTCATTTGATCAAGTTGAATTCTCCTGTTGTTGACTTGGCTTGATAAAATAATAGTTTATGTCTATTTTGGACGTTAACATTTTAATCTAAGTCATAGGGCTATTGTCGAGAATGTTGTCAAGGTCATAGCTGTTACATAATTGCAGTAATGTGGCATCCATTATGTATGAGTTTATGTGTGACCTTTGATAATCAACTTTCTATTTGCGACCATATATTATTTAATGAGCTTTTAATAAAATTATTGACAACAATGTACTCGTCATGATAACAATTACCGGCGCTGATTTGGCCAAAGTGACACCTGGATTTTAGCAGCTTTTAGCTTGTCATAGTTTGTTATATTTTCACTTGAGATGTGGGAAAGTGCCTTTGCCAAGTTGCTCCCATGGTCTGTGTAGGTTTTACACATAGTTTACCGATAGGCTTTGTGTTTTTTTTTTTTTTTTTTTGTGGGCTTGTCCTTGTCTAGGATGTTTTGATAGATAGTGTACTTCAGTAGGAAAGTAAAGGAAGTAAATAAAAAAAAAAAAAAGAAAGAATGTGGCTGTATACTTCTTAAGGCACTTTCCTGGACATCACACCTCCGATTTTATTGATCCAGTGGTGTGACACTGTCGGAGCCAACCGGTTAGGTGTTAATGGATGGCCACCAATTGTTTGTCATAAAAACACACATACACAGTAGGTCAGTGAGGCTTCCAACCTACAATGTCACCTTGCTGGCAAAATGTAGAACCTCCGGAATATGCCATCTTTATGTTTACAGCTAAAAATACACCCACACACACACACACACATGGACACAAGACCGGTGTCAAGAGCCTGGGTCACAATTTCTAGGTGATGAGCATTCATACAGTGGGTCCACGTGGAATGCACAGATCGTTATATACACTTTGGGAAAACAAGGTGTGTGTGTGTGTGTGTGTGTGTGTGTGTGTGTGTGTGTGTAGGGAGCATTAGAAAGCACTGAACCACAGCCATAAATTCACTGCTGGTATTAAAACAGGCTGATATAGATTAGTCTCTGTTTGTGGACTGCAGCGGAGATGGGAGCAGGACCCGCTGTATGCTAATTTCTGGAGACTCTACCTCACACATTACTTACTGCACATTTGCATTTGGACTTTTTTTTTTTTATTCACTTACCGTGTATTTATAGTCGTTTTTTTTTACTGATTACTTCCTCTTTTTCTATAGTGTGTTGTGCAATTGTAAAACAGGAGTTGCCCTTCAGGGATCATTAAAGTTTTTTTTTTTTTTTTTTTTTT
>JAFBJU010026075.1:0-190222 GCA_016785305.1 Colistium nudipinnis | reverse complement strand
GTGTGTGTGTGCGTGCGTGCGTGCGTGTGTGTGTCAAGCGTGCATGCGAACGTGATTATCAGTCTGTTTGAGAACACTGTGACAAGGATAATTATGTTTGATTGCTAAAGACCCCAGTGAGGGTTTGCATTATCAGCCACTGTGCTCCTTTGGTATTTTCCTAAGCCTTGATGGTGAGCTGCCATCGCTGTGTGTGTCTTTCTGATAGCCCGTTCTTATTCCTCAGCCACTGGACTTATTAAACGGGAAGTTTTGCATAATAAATAGAAAGTTGGAATTGGTGTAGCATTTATTTAAGGATATCCTTTACACCACAAAGCTGTGGCATTCTGCAGTGGTGCAGGCTTGCTGTGACTAGTTTGGTCTCTAATGGGTGACAATGAACTTCATTTATACTGGACTTTTACATTGTATACAGACTAAGTGGAAGTCTTCGGTCAGCTAAAAGGCAGTGGATAAATCAGGTAATACTACGAAATAAATTAACAAAGATAAGAGAAGGAAACAACATCAAGAAGAGGGGCAAGGTTAAAGAAAAGTCTACATTTTAAACTCTTGTCAATAAATCTATGAATAGCTGTTTTTAAATTATTATAAATTACTATTTGGTTCGTCTTTTATCGAGCAGATCTACAGCAAAGCTGCAAAGTGGTCCACATGGGATTACATTTAATTGAGCAGATGATTAAGATCTGAATTGGCCAGCTTTAAGCACTTGTACGAATGATTCTTTAAACTCGTTCCATTGCCGTTCACATCAAAAAAACGAAATATGAGGCTGATTGTGGAAAAACGCTTGAACATCAACCCAGGTTTAACATGCTTCTCTCGATTGCAGCGAGTGTTAAAAACAAAAAGTCTAAAAACGAAATGAACCTCCAGCCTTGACTGCATGGCCCGATCGTAAGTGATCTCGAAGCTCTTTCGAGCGAGTTATTGTGCCTTTACAACTGCGCACTTCACTTCAAGTCAGCACTGTGGCTTGGGATGGTTGTCGTGTTTTTTGTAGATGTGTTTGCGCCGCTCAACCAGACATAATAGAAGCGGAGGTCAAGCAGCAACGCAGACTCTGAGGTCAGGAGTTGCTTGGCAAACATTGCATTTTAATGACGCCGCAGGACCGGAGCTGTCTGTGGTGCTGAAACTCACAGCCTCTTTGGTTGCACTTGTGTGCGCGCCGCGGCCGCAGCATACTAAAGGGATATCTGGTGGTGATGAATAAAGATGCCCTGATGCTGTGTGAAGTCTGATCTGGGTTATCGTGTTTTCCATTCTGCAGCTTCTTTTTGTTTGTGTATTTTCCAAAGCGTGACTTTGAACCGCCTCCTCCCAGTGTGTCCTACTGGCAGACCTCAGGTCAGGCCTGCTGGTCGCTTAAGATTGGAGACGGCTTTAGCTTCTACGCTGTTGGAACAGCTCGGTCCTGCTGGGCCATTTTCTCATAAGTACCTCCCAGTGTCCTTTGCCGCTGGTCTGCTGTGCATGCCTCCTCCTCCTGCCGGTCTTTACCTCTGCTCGTCTTCTGGTCCATACTTCCTCACTCTCCCAGACTGTGTGAATAACCATCTGCGGTCTGCAACTCTTTGTATTTTCACACTCCTCCGGTACTCGTTTGGCTGCTGGATGCGTCGTTACTCTCACAACTGAGGCCTCATGGAAAATGAGGACAGTCTTGCTATGACCTCGCTTTAATGTTCATTCTGTGCTCTCCAAACCTCATGTGGACTGGGTGGGGCAGAGGAATGGGAAGCTGTCACTTTGTGAAATGTGCAGGCCTACGACTTGTTGTGTGTGTGTGTGTGTGTGGGTCTTATCTTAGTTATTAGTTTATCTCCATGACTATCTGGGGTTCGTAGCTCTACAGCCTTTCTCCCGATTACCCCGCTGCAAAAGCCTAATCTGCTCCCTATTCACCAGCTCTATCTGGCGAAATTTCACAGAGAGTTTAAAGGCCATAGATAATGCCTACATGCTCTTGTCTCCGGTCACACTAATTGAATAGACAAAAGTTTTTGTACACCAAAATCACACTCAGCCTCTTGTGACATTTGTTTTGCCTTTGTTTCCACCGGTACGACTCAGCCAGTGTCTCTAAATGCAGATAATACTGTTGTGATTTCGGCAACTAGAGTAACCTGCGCATTCACATGTGTTTGCTTGTGTGTCTGTGCTTTTGTGACACATTAGGCACTGTTAGGGTGTAGTGGGTTAGCCCTCCTGAGCAGCGAAATCGGCTTATTTCCAACAGCTTCTAAAAACACCACAGAGGTGCCCTAATGAAGGACCAGCAAAGGAGGATGAACACTCCTCTAATCCTAATTTGCTGGTGCTGCCCCCACCCACCAGACGCTTTCCCTCATTTCCTCTTTAAATTTGTCACTTACCAGATTCGTTTGAGCAACACTGTAGAAAGTTTTATTATGCAAGTGAACCAGTGGTTTGGAAGTATTAACGGGGTTAATTCCTCAGAAGTATTTCCCTATTAAATGGCTAATGTAAGCTGTGATTCTGGCAGCGTGCCGTGGTCTTTTGGCCGAGGTATTTAACAGTATTTGGTGACATTAGACTTATTTTTTTTTTCTGCCTTGGGGCCAACCAGATTGGTTTTTGCCAGACCAATTCCATCTCTTTTCTTTCTCTCCCTTTCCTTGCACTGGCATTTCCTTCATTTAATGAAGCATGGCAAGTTCTGTCTGTAACTAAATAAATACAATAGTAGATGTTTGAGAGAGAGAGGGAGAGATAGAGAGAGAGAGAGAGAGGAGATGCATAATACAGAGACAAAACTGTGGGGGTTGAGCCATGGTGTTGCACTGTGAGCTTTGGGGCAGGCTTATATTTAATGGCTGGACTGGGGCTAAATGAGCTGAATTAATAGGGTCTGCTCTGAACACTTACATGCCTGCTAAACATACATCTGTGTGCACGCGTGTGTGGGTGTATATGTGTGTCTGTGTGTGTGCCGTTATTAATTGGGTCATCGTTCAACCATTTCATGCTCACCAAAGCTAGACTGAGTAGATGTGGGTGTGTGCGGTTTCATGTTACCCATGTCACAATCTCTCTTTTTCTTTTTCTTTTTAGCAATGTTAAAAATTTGAAAATGTGTCAAATGATTTGTTTCCGTTGACATTTCTATGATTAGAATGTGTACGTCCTATTAATGTACAGGGTTCAGGAGTATTTTTTGGTCTCTTTGTTCCCCCTTTTTCAAATTTTGCAGACATATGCAGGATATCAGTCACCCCTCTCCCATTCGTCCCTGGGTGTGCGTGCGTGCGCAAGCTGAATGTTGGCTTAGAATTAAAGGGTCATTCCCCACCGTGTTCAATGAATCAGTCTGGTGCAGGATCACTACTAGCCAAATCTGCTCCACATCCCCCACCGCCTTCCTTCCTCTCTCCGCTCCAGCTCATTAACCCCCCCAGATTTTCCATCTACCATCTCTTCCTTTTGCCACAAACTGGTAGCAGCATGCATCTCTCATCTGTCATCAAGCCCCCCCCCCACACACTTTCTGTGCTGGATTGGTTCAGTCCAGTCGGTCTCAGCAGGGCACTGACTCCCCACAAATAAGGCCAATCATTCTGACATAAAAGGGTACAGCCTTGGAAGAACAAAGAGTGGTGTGTGTGTGTGTGTGTATGGATGTGTGTGTAAATACGGCATGGATTTGTTTTGTGTTTCTGCTCCGTGGGCTTGTTTTAAGATAAAGGCGGCTGGTGTTTATTGAATGTGCCAGAGGTTTGGCAGATGTGTGGTTATCTTTGGCTGCCTCCTCATCCTCTTTGGCCTGGCATGGCCACTTCAGAAACGATGTGCGGGTGGGAAGGAAAAACCCAGGGACAGGAGGATGAAACTGAGCTTTGTCACAAAGGAGGATCAGTGTGAGTTAGACTCACAGACTCCGTCTCCTCTGTCTCCGTCTCGTTCCGTCTCCCACTCTCCAGGGCTCTGTCTAGCTTCCCTACTCAGATGACATTGCCTCCAGGGTCAGTATTGGACAGGATGTTTTCAGACCGAAAATCTAGACGGTGTGAGGACCGTGTTAAAAGGGAGGGTCATCCAGACCGCCTTGTTCGATGTATTGGCAAAACACAAACGGAACAACTGTGAGTCACTCTGTGTCTCAGTGGGAAATCCTCTTGATAATAACACAACTCCTCCAGCCTGCATCCTGCACCTCAAAGCACAGGAAACTGCAAAAACACCACAGCAGGGTCGTGGGGAGCTCACAGCAACTTCATCCTCACATACACGCACTATATACTGTATATATATATACAGTACAGTATATATACCTGTCTCTTATACACATCTAGATGTGTATAAGAGACAGCATTTCATGCTCACCACATACAAGCACATGCACACACACTCCACGTGTTGTGCAGGATATCGTACAAGTGTTTCCTCAGCAATATATTGTCTGATTAGGCCAAATTAATGAGACCCAGTGGAATGCTAAAACTCCTCCTTTGTATCCTTCCTTCTAGTTATCTCACCGTCCCTTCATCCTCCAACTCTTCCTTTCACATTTACTTCACCCCACAGCTCCCTACACCCCCCCCCCCTTGTGCCTGCATTTCCTCCTCCTTTCGTGCTTTATTAAACTAGGTGCAATCTCCTATACTTTGACCTTTTCATTTCCTTGATTGTGCAACAAACTGATTGTCATCTTGTTGACACACACACACACACACACACACACACACAAACTCATACAAACATACCCGGATTTCTGGAACTGATGTTGTACTTAGAGCAGTGTTTTTTTGCTGCACGTTATGTTTCATCTCTGCACATAAAGTGTGCGAAAGTGAGGAGGAGCAGGAAGGCCAACCATCTGCCCATTGGAGTGTGGGAGAGAACATGTGAGGCACGAGATTCCCTCATGCATCCCACAGTCTGCTTTACTTATTAAACACACACTGCATGTCAGACTCCCCTCACGCAGACAGCACCTTGTGATGAGGGTGTGTGTGTGTGTGTGTGTGTGTGTGTGTGTGTTAATTTGCAAATCTACCGTGAGATGGGAGTTGTTTACTCCTGTTCGGTGATACAAAATATACTGCACTTCATTATGAGTGACACCATGAAAGCATTTGAGTGTGTCTGTGAGAGCGTATGTTTGTGTCTGTATGTGTCTTTCTAGTTGCGAGTGTCGGTTTTGGTTCATTCCATTGTGAAGGCACTTTGATCGGTCCTTAACACTTAAAGGGGCCGTTTGAGGCTTCAGACCTGGTTTCAGGGTTAGAATCTGGATTAGGTTAGAGTTAGTTGGGATGGATACAGCTAGGGTGCATACGTGCTTGCGTGCATCTAAACAAAAAGATCTGCCATATTTGTGTGAGGAAGAATGCTTTAATTGGCTCAGTTCTAACAACAGATAACAGAAAAAGTGATGCTAATGACAGTGAGGGGGCATCCAGGAGCATCTGCCCATTTCATTTGGTGCAGCGGGGTCAAAATAAATGACGAATAAATTGGTGACCAATCGCTATCCGCTCCGCTGCCACGTGACTCAGCTTTTACTTTTTTTAAACAGTCCCTGCAAGTAGAACAAATGCTGCCCATTAGTTTCAGAGTGGCAGTGTGTGGAACATATTACTTTATGACTATTTGGTTATGGCTGTTGAATGATTCAACAGAATGCACGACATACGCAAGTTGTAACCAGTCAGATTTATGAGCGTGATTTAATTGAGGTGAACGCACTGGCTCTGCATGTCTTGCCTTTTTAGATGTAGATATTAAATCAGCTGAAGGGAAAGGCTCTCATACCGTGCTGTAAAAAGTCTTCCAACATAAACACCCATATAGGTCATTTGTCCTTACCCAGAGTGCACCGGTAGCTGGCGTGCAGGTCCTGGTCACAATAATAAACAGGAGTTTTCAGCGAAAGGAACAGTTTTGTTTTGTTCATACGTTTTGTGTTAAGTTGTGAGTTTGTGCTAAAAGAAATAGTACCTAAATAAATGTGTGTTGTCATAGTGACAGATGCAAGGAAACAGCAAAGATTGGCCAGGTTGAAATATGAAATTAACAGTGGTCTGTTGCTGCTTTAACAAGTGACCTATAAGGCTGTGTTTTTTGAAAAAAAAAGTATTTTTACAAACATATCGACGAGGAAGATCCATTACTCATTAACTCAGTTCAGACGGATTCAGAGGCATCATTACTAAGAACTCAATGCGTCTATTTAAGTGTTTAAAGTCTGCGCAAATAGGTTGACCTTGAGAAAATAAATGTTGGGTAAACATCACGCAAGCATGGAATTATAGATGTGGTTATACCTTAGATTGAGATCTCTGTGAAAATATAAACATCTGACTCGGAACGATTTGGATATCCAGATTACTGAAGTCCACAGAGTGAACGCTCTTTATTTATGTATTGGTGAGGTTGGTCATGTTTTAATCTGGAGTTATGATCCCTTGCATTTAATCTATCACATTTTATAACACTCACTAGAAAATGCTAAATAGCAAGCCCAAATAAAAAAATCTAAGTGTTCATTTTGTTAGAAAGGTGCGTTTGGCAGCGCTATCCCTCCTTCTTCGTCCTCTATGCCTTCACTTTTTGTCCATTCCAATAAAGGAGTGTTGGATGATTCCTCTGGAGTTTAGATTAATAGCATCACATTTAATTTAGGGGACCTGGTGGTGAAAAGGCGGAAGAGATAAATAGAGTGGAACAGGCCGACGGGTGGAAGGAGCCACTGAAGCCCTTTTGTGTTTCTCTGTAATGACACGTCGAGCCGTCAACTGTTTTTGAGGATAAATTGATGACCCTGCATCCCTGGAACGGCTCCTCATGCAGTTTAGTTCAATTCAGGTCAATAGTCATTTTATGGGGTGATTTATTTTTATATTTTTGAAGAATCGTGTGATGAGTGGGAAGGATATTTTGTTTTGCATCTTTGCACCGTTAAGTTGCAGAAAACTCCTCCGATGGACTCAACCCTCTTTTGTGTCTCTGCATCCTGCCTTCAGCTCTAGTAAATGTAAGAAGTACAAGAACCTTCTAAAAAAAAAAAAAGGCAGCGCAGCAGCTGTTATTTATTTATGTATTTAATTTAATGCAGAAATGGAAAGTCCCTTATTTATTGATTGCTGTCATGAGACTTCTCTTCCACGTTATAAATGAGCCGATATGGTGAGAGCCCCGTCATCACATCTGTCGTAGTCTATCGCCACATTTTGCTTCAGGTATCAATCTTGGAACTGTTCGCTGAAAGGGATGCTGTGAAGTGCATGTAAATATCTGTGCGTGTGTGTGTGAGAGAGAGAGACAGAGACTGAGAAAGAGACTGCACACACGGAGGTGAGTTAATTTGAACGCCAGCCAACAAACATTTAATTTTCCCTGATTCTCCACCTTCACAGTCACTCCACTAAAGCAGCAAACGCTGTATCATTAGCAGAATGCATTAGTCTGTCCTTGTCAGCTTGCCAGCTAAAACGCCTATTAATATTCACATCCCACTCTTAATTGAATCAGAGGTGCCAAAGACGGCATTGTTTTCACGGAAAAATGAACTGCCGTCCAGTTACTCAGTCGGCTCACACCGCAGACACACCGGCGCACGCTTCCACACACATTCCGAACAAGCGCACACAAGGTTAGACCCAGATGCATCTCTGTGTTTAGAAAATGAAGTGTGTGGGTGGGAGATCAGATGAGAGAATAGACTTATGGCTGGTGAAAATCTAACCCCCTGTATATGTTATGTCCCAATATTATTTCCTCTGGGATGGAGTAAAGTTCTGAGATGTAAGACGGAATGAATCAGCAAGTTGCACCTCCCACATAAAGTAGAGTTGGCCGGCTCTGTAAAATGTGTTTTTCCTGGATGCTGTGGAAACCGATTGGAGCTTTACTAACCCAGCCACTCCGCAGATCCCGCAACCATTCATCTCGCTGCCTGCATTCCACCAATTCTCTTTTCTATTCCGTATTGGTCATTCAGGATGACCTGAAACCCACCTTTTATTTCGTTTTTTTTTTTTTCTTTTGGAAATTTTTGTAACCCGTACTGTTGTGAAAACATAATTGAGACCTACATTATTGAAATTATTGGTTCGTTTTCCCCCATTTTCCCACCAAACTCACCTTTTCGCTCTGAGAGAATAAGTCGATTTTTACATCAAAACTAAATCCGTCGAAAACACCCAACCACTGGTTTTGCTCTGACTGGGTCACCTCAGGTTCCTCTTACCACCTTCCTTAAAAGGAAGTTGTCTGCACACGTGACCACATGTCTTCTGCAAAAAGGCCTCTGCCCTCGGTTCCCTGTCTTGACGGATGGTTTGGGCCGGTGGTTCGATGCAGATAACAAACGGGGGAGGACTAAGACACTCTCCCTGTCTGGTTCCTTTTCCGCACACTAATCTCTCGGATAAGGAATGATGCACATTTACCTCTGCACCACCTGGTCTGCAGTTATTCCGTCTTTGTTGCCTTTGCTTATTAGGGACTGCCTCCGTTGCCACGTGCGTGTGTGACTTGACATGGTTGTGTGAGATCAGGCATGTCCCGTAGCCCCGCTGTATGGATTGTTTAGGCAGTTTGTCGCACACTCACGGTGCGTGTGACACCTTACTGTGTGTAGTGATTTGTTGGGTGAGAGATTTGCAGGATACAAATGTGTGTTCATTAATGTTGTTTACTGGAACGCTGGTGCGCCGCGTGTATTGATTGGAACCAGCCCCTCTGTGTGCATGTGTGTGCGTTGGTATTGATCTCCACCACTCCCAATAGTGTTTATTCCTTCAGCAAGTCTGTCAAAAGCAAAGTGCAAGTAATCCCTCTCCCCCACTTGCCTGTTTTTTTTCTGGTATTCCGCAGTTTGTCTCACTCAGTCAGATTCAAATACTTTAAATTAGGTTTAAATTACTTTATTTGAAGGTTTTTTCAGTCTTGCACTCTTGCATTTATTTAAATTCTGTCAGCACTGTTTGTGTATTTTTATGTTTTCGATTCCCTTTCTCTGATTTGCTTCGTCTCGGCTCAGTAAAACCCCAAATTGTAGTGTATGGAAGTTTATTTATTTGGCTGGGTTTATATGTTGTGTAACCAGCCAGCTTACTTTGCGGAACGTGAACACAATGTTGCATCAAATGTATCTGGCTGCACCCCTGGACTAAATTCCGCAGATGCATTTCTGAGTCCTATTTGCTGTGTGGAGTGGTTTGTGTTTGAAGCTGTGAGGCTCAGTCTATCTCTCTAATTGCTTTTGACTTCCAGATTTTCACACACATTACCATGACAAGGCAGACACGGCACCTAAACGGTGTTGCAGTCGTAAATTGTCAAAGCTGCTGTGTGTCAGATGAAAGCACAAGGACACATTCGCTCATACGCGCAACGGCGTTCGACACCGCCTAAACGCCACCCGCCACCCCTGCGGTGGGTTGCATGACTTGGTTTTAAAGTTCACGGGGTTTACGATTTGTTTACTTGACGCCAACTTTGTTGCACAGCAGTCAGAAAAGCGCGGCGGTGTGAGATCGTTTTTCTCTGTCATCTTTCGGTTGACGGTGTAGAAATGAAAGCGGAATGTGGAGGCAAACGGCGTGGCACTTTTGGGAGCCCCCACCTCCAAAGTGTGACGGAGCATCGCTGGGATCAGTAAACGGGATCATGACTGAGCATTAATGTTAGAAATACCTGCAGAGCAGCACCCGCTCTGGGAGAGGAGCAGGCTACGTCAACGGGGGTGGTAATGTGATCTAAACACGCGGAAAGAGGAAACCCATTCACTCAGAACCTGCCGAGCTCACCAGACGGAGACCTGCAACCAAACCTGCCCAGGACGGAGAGTTCCTATTTCCCACAGGCCACCCTTAGTGAAATGTATGCACTCCTGACGAATGGTGGGACAGCTGAACAGATTCCAGTGGCATTGGCGCGGAGGGAGAGGGGCTGTGGGGAGGGGCGACGGTTGAGGGGAGAGGTGAGATAGTCATAATAAGATTGGATAAGAAAAGGGAGGGTGGTGATGGAGGGGCAGCACGGGGTGGGAGAAGGGAGGAGAGAGGTCGTTCAGGCTTGAGCAGTGAAGCAGAGAGGCTGGGGTGTGTGTGTGTGTGTGTGTGTGTGGGTTTGTGAGTAAGCATTTGTATGAGATGATGAGTTTTCAACCCCAGAACTTAAGAAAACCAAGCGTCCTCTCACCACCTCAAAGTGACTTTCCCCTCCTCTTTTCTAGCATCTTCCCATCAGCCCAAAGTCGCACGCTCTCCTCCAACTTCTCTTTGACACACACACACACACACACAAACACACACTCTCGCTCTCTCGCTCTCTTCAGGGGGTCCAGTCAGCTCTGTCATTAAGATTCACCCCAAAACTCCCACCCATTGATCAAGGGAGTATGACGAGGCCACTCTCTCCTCTCCTCTCCTCTCAGCTCAGGCCCCTCAGTTAAAAACACAATGACATTTTTGCACCCGATGCCCCATTTTCACGTGCCGGGAGTGTGTGTGTGTGTGTGTGTGTTTTTGCATGTGATCCTACACACGTGTGCGCCGTGTCTCTACTCTTCTCTATTCTGTGCCGGCCTTGGGATTGCACCTCATTTCTAAATTTATCCTCAAAGTGTGCCACCTCTCCTGTGAGCCGCTGTTGGGATTCCGTAGTGAGGGGGGGGGCTAGCCGGTGGGGGGCGGGGGGGGGGGGGTGGGGGGAGGGGGAGGGGGGGAGGGGTGTTGTTGGGTGGATAATCTGGGAGGAGGGAGGAGAAGAGCCGTGAATGAGAGATGGGGGGGGGTGTTTGTTGTATGTATATGGGACACAGTGGCTCACATCTTTTCCAGCGCTTTCTTCCCCTTTTCCTTATCTCTTCTGCCATCATACAATCTCTGTCCCCAGGCTGTTGGGTTTATTTGGGTGGATTATCATTTTGAATGTGTTTGTCTATGTTTGCGCATGCTTAGTGTGTACACAGCATTTGCACTCTAGTTACTGCTTGTATGCATCTCTTTACGCTATATCTTTGATTTCTAGTTTGTTTCTTGCATAGAACTATACTGCTAAAACGTTAAATTCTCTCTCTCTCTCTCTCTCTCTATCTCGTGTGTGTCAGTGTGTGTGTATGTGTGTCTAAATGTCAGATGAAGCTACGCACAACACACATGTACAGCATATGTAGACTGGACCCTGGAGGTGCACAGTAATATGCAGTCCCTACATCAAATCATCTATGCTGTTATGTGCTCAGGGGATTGTGTGTGTGTGTGTGTGTGTGTGTGTGTGTGTGTGTGTGTGTGTGTGTGTGCGTGTGTGTGTGTGTGTTCACTTTTGCTTCAGTCTCCGTGAAGACCAATTTGACTTAAAAGAACTTGCCCAGTGAGGCCATTTTGGGGGGAAAGAGAAGAAATTTGGTTCGAAGGCTGATAAAGAGACATGTCAAGTTGTGGATACCCAGGAATAGAAAATCAATATCCTCGGCACGTTTAATCTCTCTGCACACAGCACAAGGTGTGCACACACACCATTTTCTTGCATTGTACACCAATAAGTGCTACGGTAGTGTGTGAATTGCATTGTGTGTGTCTGTGCATGTTTTGCACAATCGCTGCCATGTGTGGTTAATCTCTTTGACAAGCTGAGCTGCCAGCTCTCGGGGGCCCACAGGCCTGGAGTAAAGCCTGGGGAGAGGGGTTGGAAGTCACCCAGCCAGGACTCAAGGGACTTGGCTTGGACTGGCTCCAGCTCTCCCTGTGTGGGGACTTTGGAGGGGGTTGCAAGGACACTAGTATTCTGCAAGGAGGACAGCAGGAGAGGAGACACAGTGAAAGGACGGGGAAGCAGATGGAGGTGAATCGGAAGGGCAGGGAGCCAGGCAGGGAACTGGACTGACACCTAGTTGTGGCAATGTTCCCTGTGGAGTTTTTTTTGGGGGGGGGGGGCAATCAAAAATCAGAAAAGACAGAAACGTCACCTTATGTGTGATTCCAGCCATTTTTGGTTTAAAATCATTGCATGGAGCTATGTTTAAGAGAGATGGCTCATTTGCATGTTTGCTGTATCATATTTGCATATATCTGCAATAGTTCGAATTTAGTCAGTGGATTTCAATATTCGATTTTCTGTCAGAATTGTTTATTGTTTATCTATCAGGTCGACTTATTCACTATAAGCACCACCGGAGCTAAACTCGCCACGGTGGTGCATAGGTGCGCAATTTAAATTTGCAACAAAACCTCATTTGTAAAAGTATTCACCCAGTTTCAAATGGGCTTAATTGCCTCAATTAAATAACCCTCTTGACACCAACTGTAAAGATACAGATGGTGCAATTTCATTGAGTTTCTGTTCTCTAATTTCCCCGCTGACAGCGTAATCTTAGAAAGAAAGAACACATTCAAAGTTCACCATCTGTATCTTTACGCACAGCGGTGAAGGGGCGATAATTTAAATTTTCTCTGAAAGCTCAGAGACCGCACTCAAATCTCATTTAAAATGGATCACGTTTCGATTCATGTTCTGGAATAATATGGACTTGAGTCTGTGCTACAGCTCAAGCTCCGATAGATAATAATTAACTTGTATTATGTCAAGCAGGAGAGACGGAGTTGGATTGTTTAAAATGTGATTGAAAGATGTGTCTTCGTCAAAACTATCTATCTATAATCTAAATATAAGTGGGAAGTTTTTTGCTTGGATTAGTGGTCCTCCTCTGCCTCTTCTTCGTCTTCTTGTCGAAACTATTTGCATGTTTTTACTCCAACATCGTCCTTGAAGTTGATACCTACTTTAATACCTAATGCATCATCTCTTCTAATCTATTCTAGCAACAAAGCCGTTTTTTTGGGGGGGGGGGGCACATAGCCACATACACACAACGTGTAAGCACACACACACACACACACACACACACACACACACGCACATACTGCAGAGAGAGGATCCGTGTGAGAAATGTATTTTCAATAAGACCAGGAGCTTAGTGTATTCTGCGTTAAGGGGAGCGCAAAATGAGCGCGCTTTCTCAGAGGAAATATCTGGAAAGAGATTGGATGTCGACAGCACTATCACCGATAGTGTGTGGTAAATGAGCTTAGACTGTGTTAGTCAACAGGAAGATAACTCTCTCTCCACCTTCCTCTCCCTCTCCACTCCATGTTTTTTCCTATTTTCTCCCCGGCTCTCATTCAGTCCATCCTTCAATATGATGTGCACTGCTTTTACTGTTTATCCGTCTTGTCATTATTTTCTTCTTAAGAGGCGGGTGTGTATGTGTGCGTGCGCGCGCGCGCGTGCGTGTGTGTGTGTGTGTGTGTGTGTCTCAGCTACAGAGAGAGGCGTGCACATACTGTGTACGCCAAGCACATGCAAGTGTGGATCTGTGTACGTTTATGCATGACTTCCTTCCAGGCTGGGCATAAATCATCATTAGGGATGGCAGGTGCGCGCGTATCTGTGCACGTATGTGATGGTGTGCGTGCGAGTGTGTGTGTGTATGTGCACACTCAGTACCCGACTGCAGCAACTGTAGCTCTCCGTGCTCAACAGGCTGCCGTCTTGGTACACCTGCGCCGCTCCACTCCGTTTCCAAGGTTTCCAAAACCTGGGACCGCCTTAAAAAAAACACATGCAGGCAGAAACACACAAACACAAGAACACGTGCACAAGGACACACACACACCCGCAACATGCATGCACGCACTCACTCACTGCACTGTCTGTGGGATTGGGTGACCTTGCACGGTGATGAGAGACTGGTTGATAAACTCTGCTGAGAGTGTGCACCCTGCCTCCGTAAAATGGCTCACACCCGACTAGCAGGGAAGTGGCTGTGTGTTGGGGGACCTGTGCTTACGGCCTCTGCAGAGGAGCCATTTTACCATCTGACAGCTCAGGAGGCAGAGGCATCAATTCCCGCCGAGTCTGCGCCTTGGAGCCTACATAGAAAAACAAGGGTTAGGCCATAACTATATTTCACACCGGAGCCGTGTCAGATATTATTAATTCTGAGTTTCCTACACTAAGTTCCGTGCCAGCTTCAGGTACAATCACAATCTTTTTGGGTCCTGAAGTGGAATCCCGAGTAACCATTGTGAAGTTCAAATGTATGGCTCAGTTCTTACATAGGTACAAAGGTATTATATGACTATGGAGGACTAAAATAGTCATAATTATCATGTCATTATTATCAATGTCTTTATTAATATATAATAGGGTTGTCAAAAAAATCGATATCAAATATTTGTATCCGATTAGTATTATTACGTGCCTCCTCGGGTCGAAACGATGACACACATCATCGCTACAGACACAGTCACCAATGCACACACACGGCCACTCAAATTCCAGGGAATGTTTAATGTGCTTGTAATGAACTATATATTTATTCGTTGTTTTTATATTGTTTTATGTAAATCCCCTTTTAATTGAAATATTATTTAACGATTGATTCATATTTTATTTGGAAGTTCTTATTATATTTTTGGACAAAGCAAAGCAAACCTCCTCTGTCTGTCGACTGATCTTCAGAAGAGGCCAGGAAACGGTCACTCAGCCACTCACTCACAAAGTGATGGATGACGCTGCTGATGCATTAGGGGAGAACATATGGTTAAGAGTTGGCTGGAGATTATTAATGATCATTTCCTGCTGCCCTCTGGTGACTGCAATCAGCTTCATTGGCCAGGATGCTCTCTGAGAGCGAGGGGGGAAGAAATGGGAACCGTCTCTGATTCTTCTCAGTTCCATTTTCTTTTTTTTATCTGATTTGTTAGCCAGTGTCATATGCTCCCTACCAGTCCTCTCAGCATGCTGGCTTGATATTAATATGTGGTTTGTTATCTGTTGGATTATTCTCACCATTCAGAGCCCTGGCTATCCCTCAGCTTCTGGCTTCATTCACCTGGCAAACCCACAATCATTTGACTGTGTGTCTGTCTGTGTCTCTCTGCCAGGCTCTGTGGGGGGAGCAGTGTTTCTCTTAGGTTTACTGCTTAGTGGGTGGGGGGGGGGTGCTAGGCAGTGGGGGGTTAGGATTAAGATGGGTTAATTATATTTCTCCCCTGTTTGTGTTGCCTACATAGCCGGCAGAAGATTCCTTAAATAATATTAAAGATTCTTAAAAGAAAACTGAAATAATTCCCCATTGATTTTGTGTATACTGTATTCTATTATTTATTTATCAGTGTATTTATCGATGCCAAGAGGAGTATTTTTTTCACCGACAGCCAAGTATGGTCAAAGCCTGTCATCCTGTGACCAGCAGACCTGGGCTGCTTGTTGGGATGTGGTTTCATCACTCCGGCTGGTCGCAGCAGAGCTGACATTGGCATCCCAGGGGCCAGCTTCAGGCTCTTTGTAAAACACCAATCATTTGGGTTGAGTAGAGGCCGACACTTAATAAGACAAATAACATAAGCGTTTAGTTTATGCGTGCGTGCGTGCGTGCGTGCGTGCGTGCGTGCGTGCGTGCGTGCGTGCGTGCGTGCGTGCGTGCGTGCGTGCGTGCGTGCGTGCGTGCGTGCGTGCGTGCGTGCGTGCGTGCGTGCGTGCGTGCGTGCGTGCGTGCGTGCGTGCGTGCGTGCGTGCGTGCGTGCGTGCGTGCGTGCGTGCGTGCGTGCGTGCGTGCGTGCGTGCGTGCGTGCGTGCGTGCGTGCGTGCGTGCGTGCGTGCGTGCGTGCGTGCGTGCGTGCGTGCGTGCGTGCGTGCGTGCGTGCGTGCGTGCGTGCGTGCGTGCGTGCGTGCGTGCGTGCGTGCGTGCGTGCGTGCGTGCGTGCGTGCGTGCGTGCGTGCGTGCGTGCGTGCGTGCGTGCGTGCGTGCGTGCGTGCGAGGACACGGAACAAAATAAAATCAATGGTATTAATTTGCGGAGGCAGTGGTGTGAACGAAGGCAATCTGCTGCTTACTGAGACACATACACACACCAGCTCACCTACATACTCGCGCACGTACACACGTGTGTATTTGCACTGCTTTCCGATGACCAGACTGACGTATAGACGCAGCGTGCAGTTAAGAGATTTGGAGAAAAGTGAGGACAATTTGTTTATTCAGGTCAGGCTTAGGTTTAATGCAGGCAAGACAGATTTACTCTTCGACCACCGTTCAGACGTCAGGGAATTCTATGGTGTGTTACAAAGCAACGGTAAATGGTCCTCACCCAGAGAGATGTGGACATGTGTGCATGCAGGATTGCGCATGCACCCGTACACACAGCACTTTTTCTTTTTTTTTGTTTTACAGTAGTGCAGGTAATTAATAGGCAGCTGGCTGCTCCATAATGAGAAGAGGGAGGAGAGGACTGGAGGTGAGGGCAGGAGAGGGTCACCACCACCCACAGGCCACACACTCCCTCTGCCAACACACACACACATCAGTAGATCCCATTTCTGTACTTTCTGAATGTTTAAGTCAAAAGTTGGGAACCGTTCTTTGTCCTGCGCACATGTCAGGAGATACTACTTCTGTCTCCCTCTCCAAGCTATAATACAGACATCCACCTGCCACCAACTCCAAACTGAGTACATTATCATCCTTTAGGAGTTATTAACACCAGCATCATACACCCATTTTTCATCGTGACAAGATAACCTGCATACGATGAACTCAGTGGGACATATTTCATATTTGTTTTGAAGTCTGATGATCTCAATGAGGGTCCCGATGAATGTGTCGTTAGGGCCGGGCTGCACTTGCTTTGTGCACAGCCGTTTATTATGGCAGTTAGGATGCATTTGCAGTTCTGTGGTGGATGTTTGGAGCATTTACAAACGAAATGAGCTGCCAATCTCCACCCGAGCACCAGCATTTATCCCAGGATGTCTTTCACACAAACAGGCTGTGATCAAAGCCCCCTTTGTCACAGCTATGAGATTAAACTCACACGCATGCAAACTGCTATGAGATTAAGGTACACAAACAAAACACACTGCTCTCTCTCTCTCTCTCTCTCCCCCCTCTCCCCTTGTGTCCAGCAGCACACCGGACAAGACTAATCCACTGTAGAGTATCTTAATCCAATCAAACCTGTTGTCTACTCAATCGAGACACATGGGGCCACTGATCTGATATTGTCAAACAGGTGCATACAACATACAGACATTTTCACTCAAAGCCCGCCCTGGCATTGCTATTCATACAATAGGATAAAGAAGGATATTGTGTTGTGCCTGCATACTATTTTGTATATTTGACTATCTGTTATTTGGTAGATACTTCTATTATCTGCCATACTTACTGTCGTTGTGGAAACATGTCGGTTCACTGGGAAATTAAACATTATTACCATTATTACCAAAAAAAAAAGCATAAAGGCATATAGATTAACATTATTTGCCATATTTGGCTTAATGGTAGTTATGTCCCTTGCTCTCAAATCTTTACTCATTTACTTTGACGATGCAGAGAGCAAAGCAGCAACACAATTAGCCGGTGACACATTGTGTTTTTTCTCACCACAACCATTCAACACCATTGGCTTCTAATCTAAAATAGACTCTATTTTATGCTGTTTTATTGTCTGCCACGTCTTCTCCTTCATGTTGTTGGCCACCGATCAGTAGTAAATTGGAACCGGCTCGTCAGGTGCGTGTGGCTCCATTAGTCCGTTTAGAAACAAGTATAATATATTCATCATGTTGTCATGTTGTTTATTACTAATAGAACCAAGTTGGCTTTAGTGCTGTGATGTTTTGGCATAGGCTGCTGTTGTGGGCTATTTTTAATTCGCCACAACATGTCACAATGACAAATGTCAAATATCAAACTGGTTCAAGCTCTTACACTGGGCTGGACCAGCGAAACCTTCATTTATATGATTGTTTTATGTTACATGTTCCAACTTGATGATTCAAGCGATTGAGGTGTGAAGGCAGTGAAACACGGTTCCTTGCAGTTTTTTGTTGTCTGAATCACGGTATGGGTATTAATCCTGTGTTTTATCACCACTTGTAGGTTGATGATGAGGATGGGTGGGTTTTCATTTCCCCATTTTATGGAGGAGTCATTTGGACCATTGAAATCATGACATGAATATTAGGAAAACATTTTTAGGTTTTATAACCTAACCATTTTCATGGGAGTTGGTATCCTGCTGCTGATCTGGACCCAGATGCATGGTTACACACCGTTTCATTGACTTTGGCTTTTACTTTAAATAACTCAAATGATGCAGAGCAGGCAGGTGGTGACTGTGTGTGTGAATTTATTGCGCACCTTCATCTCTCATTTAGTGTTAACATGATTTTGTCTCTCAAGAGCCGTGCTTACATTGTAATTCAAAGCTGAGCACTGATCCTTTCCCTTATCTTCTCACTTCAGTCATGAGCCTAGACAACAAATATACACAAGACGCACATCGCACCTTACTGTTACACTGCAAAATAGTACTGGGATAATCTCGTTGGTAGCTGTTCTCTGTCATCTCAGCCACAGAGAAAGGGGATCTTTGCTTTAATCTCAGGGACTTTAGATTTGTGCCTGTTATTGAAAAGCTCAGGAGTCATTTTCCAGTCCTTGTGTCGGGCGGAAGAAACTCACGCAAGACAAATGGTCCAATTCTACTTTAACAGGCCCATTCATATTGTAATAGAGGGCTGGAGCAAAGAAAAAGAGCCGGGACATTAGGAATGTCACAGTCAGCCCTATTCACTGCGCTTGACTGTGTGTGCGTGTGTGTGTGTGCGTGTGAGAGAGAGAGAGAAAAAAATCGAAAGACATAGGGGTATGGAGAGAGAGAGGATTTTCTCTTTAATTTTCTCTGTTGTAGATGTACTACCTCAGGGATATTCTGCCATCTGATCCACTTTAGTACTGTGGCAAACAGCCAGGGCATCTTTTCAATTACAGAGAAATGGATAGTGTGTGTGTGTCTGTGTCCATGCAAGTGTGTGTGAGCACACACAGCCAATGACAAAGACACAGAAAGGCAGGGGAAGAAATCGGAGGAAATAAAAAATCTGAGCAGACGTATGCTGCGTAAAACAGCAGAGGCGTGAGCCAGGAGGGGCCTGTGTTTGTCCATCGCTGTCTCGGGGCTCGTCAAGAGAGACGAGACAAAGAGGGGGATGAGGAGAAAAGTGGGACGGGAGAGAAGAAGAAGAGGGATTTGCCGTGAAGGGAGAAAATACTGCTCTCCTTCTGTCTTTAAGCCGAGCAATAATTTAAAGCCTCGGCCCTCTGAAGCCTTGGATCCACATTGACTGGTCATCTTAAATCAAATCAGGGCACTAGGCCGGCCCTTCTCTGTGTGTTTGTGTGTGTGGGTTCATACACGAATACCCAGAGAGCCCCTGGTCTACTCTGAATTATTGACGCCGGAGAATAATTGATTGGTTCACCTTCAGGCCTATCAGCCCGCTGTCTGAGTGCACCACCTCATACCAGCATGCCTCGTCCTGTTTCACTCTCACTCCGTCACACACTGGCCTTTCTTTTTTATTTCCCTTCTTTCTTCTCCTCCTCCTCCTCCTCCTCCTTCTTCTGATGTTTTTTTCTTAGTGTTTGATCATCCAACAAACAAACTCATCCAAAACTGTTTCTCACTTGAGCCGCAAGAGATAAGTTTAGTTTTGACAGGTATAGGAATCTGACTTTTGAAGTGCGATGGGCAGATCTGTTGGAGTGGCGCGCTACATGGAAAATCGGAAATACTCCTCACCGGTGTGAATAAAAAATAAATAAAAAAAAGGAAAAGCAGGATAGTCCGCAGTCCTTATGTTTATAGATTTTATGGAAACGGATTTGGACAACTGGACATCATTGTGTATATTTGGGTGCATAAAACTTAAACAATCTTCACACTTCAATACCAGAAGACCTTTTTTTTCTCAGTGTGTGTGATCTGTGTGAACCTTTAACTCTCTCTCTCTCTCTCTCTCGCTCACTAACCATATGTGACTGCTACTCTCTTCCTTATTCCTCATCCTTTCCTCCGCCTGTGCTCCGAGGCGCTGCGACAGCCTCGTCCATGACACGCTGTGCTGCATGTGATCAGTCACAGCTAGCTATAGTGCGCTGGGACATTCATCCAATCAATAACATGATCCCGCTGGCAGCAGACGGCCATGACATACAACTGCTGCCCTGACATACTGGCACATACACGAATAACACACACACACACACACACACACACACACACACACACACACACACGCAAACACACAGAGAGAGGTGCAGCCGCGTGCCGCGCTGACATACAGCCCCGCTGGTTTGACAGGGCGGAGATGAGGTGAGGATGGATAGATAGATAGATGAATGGTGGGATGGGGGGATGGAACAAAAGCAATGGAGAGAGGGGAATGGTGCAGATGCTCTTACTGGTTCAGTGTCGGTGACGATGGAGTCCGACCCACTCCATCCCGCTGAGGGCCTGACTGTTTATGATAAGTCTGGAGGTATGGATTTTTTTTACCTTCTCCATAACTCTGGTGGCTGTAGGGTGGCGGGCCTGGTGGGTCCCGCGATTTAAACCCCAACGAAATACAGAGCTCAATTACCAGCTTACTGTGCAAATCTTCCAGTCACAGAGTGCTCACCGCCTCTCCTGGGTTTTTCCTCCATCACTTCCCCTTTCGCCGTTCCTCTCGTCTACGGCGTAAATGCCAACACAGCAGACGATCAGACCTTCTGTTGCAAACCTTGTGTAGTACAGATGCCATATAAGTGCAGTATGTACTGTACCAATGACTGCGTAGCCTGTTATTATTAAATATGTACATACAGTACATATTAATAATTTCACTTTATATGTATGCTTGTAGCATGGGCCCTGTGCCCATTCCACAGTTTTATTAGAAATAGTTCACACTCCCCAAGTACACAAAAGCACATGGCATGTACTGATTCAGCATTTTGCTGCAGTTCTTTTCAAAAGGTTGTATACTCTGCATTGAGTGCTTGTTGTGTCCGTATCACTGTTGTGCTGGTGGGACACTTGCATTACTCAGGTGTGTTATGCAAATATGTGAACCTGGATTAGACAAATGGGAGAGTTAGGATAATGTAATCCTCTCTCCCGCACACTTCATTATCATATTCATGCCACAGCCGCAGAGGCCTCGTCCTGTCTAATAATCCCTCTGACTCGACCCATCTCAGAAAGGGGGAGAGAGAGAGAGAGACGCCTCCTTCCACCGTCTCCTCACCCACTGCTGACTGCATCAGAATTACCTCCCAGCTAAAGGAGAAGTCAATTAACCTGCATGCATCTCTTCACCCTCCCTCGTTTGTAGCTTTGGGTGTGTGTTCTGAGTTGTGTGCATCAGAGTTGTGCATGGATTTGTGTTTTTGACTGACAGGCAGGGAGGGTTGCACAAATCCTGTTGGCTTAACTTGCCACACAGTGACGGACTCGCAAAAGTCCAGTCCATTTTGTCCAGGATAATGAATCACTGAAATGTTATTATACAGTATTTTTCGCTAACGAGCTCCTGCGTCACACTGAGTCCTGCTGCTTCATGCTTTGCTTTTGCTGTCGCACACTGGCCGAAGAACAAAAAATCCTGCATGGGATCAAACCGTGAGATCTCGGCCTCAGCTTGGAGTCTCTCTCCTAACTGTGACAATATGGAGATGGGGCGCGGGGGGAAGAGAATGGGTGAGAGAGAGAGAGAGAGAGAGAGAGAGAGAGAGAAAACACGCCACCAGAGGTAATTAGCAGAGCAGCTGTTTGAGAGGGGGGGAAGCTACAGCGTGACACTGCAGGAAGGAGCTGGGGGAATAATTAGCCTGTAACACCCGTCAAGCTTTCACAAAGAGGAGATGTGTTATTCCACTTGTGCCGTCCGCTGAGGACCTCCACGCACGGTCCAACACCCTCTGACTTCCGCCCTGCAGATCCTTATACAGCGCTCACGTGGAATGGGCTGTCACACAGGGTGTGCTCCATTGGCCATATTTAAAGCATGTTAATTGGGTATTGATTGTAGAAAAGTTGGTAACGATGTACACTGGTGCACAGAGTCCTCTTATGGATACATATGTACTGTGTGTGTGTGTGTGTGTGTGTGTGTGTGTGTGTGTGTGTGTGTGTGTGCGTGCGTGCGTGCGTGCGTGCGTGCGTGCGTGCGTGCGTGCGTGCGTGCGTGCGTGCGTGCGTGCGTGCGTGCGTGCGTGCGTGCGTGCGTGTGTTCAGATACTACTCATGTTGTGGGGACCTACGTCTGTTTGCACCCTGATATGAAGATGTCCTCCTGATAGGGACAAAAGCCAGGTCCACATAAGATCTCCTTTGAATGTTGATGTTGTGTGCATGTGTGTGTGCTGAGTTGGTGTGGGTGTGTTTGCGGGGGTGAGGGAGCGCGCCTTAACTTTTGTCAATATCCTCACACGATAATCAAACCTCCCCAGCAGAGAATATTTTTAGTTTCTCTCTACACCTCAATCAATTCACCCCATCTTAACCGAGCTACGCAACCAATATTCAGTTTAATATACCGCAGCACAGAGGCTCCGGGCAGTGACATTTCGCTCTGCCTTTTTCGGTCTGGATAGGTCTCCAGTCTATTAGAGGGCTCTTTTTCACCCTGTAGCTGAATAGAAGAACGGTGGTGTTGCGGTGGTAGCAACAGGAGAAATTGTGTCTCCCTTTAAAAAAATAAAAATAAAACGGCTTAAATTGAATTCATACAAATATATAAAAAAAAAATATATATATATCATGTCGTTTTTACGGCGCACTAACGCGGTACGCTGTGAGTCCTCCTTGCGTGGCTGGATTGATGTTTCAGTCACTCTGCAGTGCAGGGAGTCCTCCCTGAGGACCTACTGTAACTGCACGGAGTTTTCAAAGCTACTGTCATCTGTCTCCATATATCCACCACTGTAGCGGTAACCTGGTTAAGGTGCACCTAAACACAGCCATGTCATATCCCCAGTGCCACGTTGCCTGCCTCGCGCACACTCACTGACTTGTTGAAGAGCACTTTCAATCTCTCTTTTTCTGCAGCGGTCCTAGAGCCACTAAAACCATCAGATTAAGAACTCATTTATAGCGAAATGGGGATATTATTTAAATGCAAACAGCCAAAGCACAAAATGAAAGGAGCGACACATGTTTTTATTTGTCAGCCTGCACTCTCACAAATTAGTTTTCACACAGCCCTTTGAATCAAAGATGTCCTGAAGGGTAAAGTTGATTGGAATTAATGGAATTGGAATAAATTCTCAGCGATGTACGGGAATGTAATATGCCCCAACTACTGTGTTTGTGTATTTTCCTTAAACTAAGGCAGGTTGTGTACACTAAGCAACAATTACAACTGGCCAATTGAATTGCCGTTGTATCTGCCCTGATTTAACAGTGCTCCAGTGGAGGAGGAGAAACAGAAACATAATCCAAAGGACACACAACAAGAACCCGTCGCATGCTAAACCTTTTAGAACTTGTGTTGTGTTGCTTCCTTCTAGTTACAAATCTCCCATTTTGCCTGTGTGGGTAGGACAAAATCGTTTATTTTCCACAGTACGCCGTCACCGAGAAGAAGATCCCAGCTTTGTGGTAGCTTATCCTCCTCCTCCTCCTCCTCCTCCTCCTCCTCCTCCTCCCTCTGCCGCGTCTCATTGCCCGTCCGTATTGTGGATATATTGGCCCTCTCCATTTCGGCATCCAGTCTAATCATGAATAGGCTCCGTGGCGTGTTGACTCTGCCAGAAGGCCTGTCACGTTGGTGCGCGCCGTGAGTCCTTTTGACTGTGTTGCAGCATTTAGCAGCTGCTCTCTTGGTCCCCCCCCCCCCCCCCCCCCCCCCCCCCCCCCCCCCCCCCCCCCCCCCCCCCCCCCCCCCCCCGCACACCCTCGCCTCCTCCTCCTCCTCCTCCTCCTCCTCCTCCTCCTCCTCCTCCTCCTCCTCCTCCTCCTCCTCCTCCTCCTCCTCCTCCTCCTCCTCCTCCTCCTCCTCCTCCTCCTCCTCCTCCTCCTCCTCCTCCTCCTCCTCCTCCTCCTCCTCCTCCTCCTCCTCCTCCTCCTCCTCCTCCTCCTCCTCCTCCTCCTCCTCCCTCTGCCGCGTCTCATTGCCCGTCCGTATTGTGGATATATTGGCTCTCTCCATTTCGGCATCCAGTCTAATCATGAATAGGCTCCGTGGCGTGTTGACTCTGCCAGAAGGCCTGTCACGTTGGTGCACGCTGTGAGTCCTTTTGACTGTGTTGAAGCATTTAGCAGCTGCTCTCTTGGTCCCCCCCCCCGCACACCCTCGAGTGTGTGCGCGTACATCCGCGCCCCTGAGCACTCTACCTAAAGATTACACTTCGTTTCGCAGTCAGCCGCTAGAGCTGCTGACGCAGCGACTTCCTTCAGAGAAACTTTGCATATGTATTGACTCTTTGTGTGTTTGTGCGCGTGTGTTCGTGTGTGCGTGTGTCCCCATGTCTCTTTCTTATTCCACAAGCTACTGTATGCCGTGCCCCTTTGACACTGTCACACTTCTTCATTCCATTCATCACTCCTCACATTCACCAGAAAGATTTGTGATTACTTTGCTTTGCACTGTGTTGCTTTAGATTGGTTAATATTGTTCACAAGTGCTTTAAAGCCCTCATGTCTCACTGGGGTGTGTGTGTGTGTAGGTGCGAAACAGTGGACATGTGTTTGTGTGTGCGATTGTGTATGGATAATGATGCTGTGGGACTGGTTTTATTCCCAGCACTCTGAGACAGCAGTCAAACGGGTCATAAATATACAGGAGCATCTGTTTGAGGTTCTCTCTCTCTCTCTCTCTCTCTCTCGCACGCACACACACACGGACACAAACGCACGTGGAGAGTCCTAGCAACCGGAAGGGTGTTTTTTTTTTTTTTTCTCTCCCCTGACAAAGCGGACACCTCCTAGTGGGAGCCTGCATCATTATGGCAACTGGGACAGTTGGATTTGCATATTCATGAATACTAATGAATGTGCCGGGAATGGAAATTGAATGTTAAAACTTTTTTTTTTTTTCCTCAGGCCATATGGTGGACAGTGCTCAGGGAGGGACTCGGGGTTCACTTTGAATTTGTTTATGCATGTTGTTATGGGAAGGATGAAGGGAAGGAGGACACTTGTGCTGAGCGCATGCATTTGTGCGCCAGGCAGCCGATGACGGTGACAGAAACCAAGGGGAGGCTAATGGTGGGGTCAGAACGCAGCACAAATATTTTTCTTTCGTCTTGCAGTCGTCGGACACGAGAGTTTAGACTCAGCTCAAGCTTTGCTGCGCGGCTTCGATGTTTTCACCGTGGGCTTTGATCGCAAACCCCTTTAGTCCAGCAGAGTGTTGTGAGTCTTGTTTCGTGAATGATTGCATGTGCTGTGCTCCCTTTAAGCCAGCCATATTATAGCTGCTTATATTTATGTTGTTTTTTTGTTTTTTTTTTAAATACAAGCAGAGCACCCGATATTACCACAGTTTAATTTAACATTCTGCAGGATCGGTGCAACCAAGCGGACGACTCTTGTGCTATCCGGCAGGTCTCACCCTCGGGGGTGGGGGGGGGGGAATAATAACAATAATAATAATGGGCAAAGCTTTTTTTAAAAGGAGCAAAGACTTGACTGAACAGCAGTTACAATTAGGAAAAAAAATCTGTCCCACAAACACATTCCCTTCCGCTGCCACTTTGAATTTAGCATTTCTTATTTTTAGCCTTTCTTGTTTTTTCCACAACATGGAACTGCGTTAACAATACTTGTTTGTCCTCATCTTCCTGAATCTCTCCGATTCCCTGCCCCCTCCTCGTTTTCCCAGCATCCTCTCACGCTCAGGCCCACCTGACAAGACAAGCTAAGCTCATCAGTGTCCTGGGGCCCCCCCCCCCCGACTACTGCTTTTAAAAGTCCCACTTACTTTACATCACAGTAATAGCAAAATATCGTCACCTCCACTGAAATTATAATTGCCTCCTTTCCGAACTGAACAAAATAGATGAAAGTGCCCCTGCAAGCCTTCCCCTTCCTCCGTGCACCACACAGGCGCACACACGCATACAGAGGTTTCCCTGGAGATTGTTGCTCCTCAAACAGGAGACATTTACGAGGGTTCCATCTCATCAGCCCCCCCCCCCCCCCCCCCCCCCCCCCTCTCTCTCTCTCAGCTCCACACCATTAGAGAGGCAGGAATACAGGTTAAGTCGTGTGAAATCACCGTGACAGCCCATGCAAATTCACCACGGCCCACCCACAATGGCACCTGTCAATCCAGGCGAGTGGGAGTGTGTGTACGTAGGTGGCGTAGGCGCACGTGGGTGTGGGTGTTGGCGTGCGCCTGTACTGTATGTCCCCGATCGCTTTGGACCGCTTCTCTGTGCCGTCGCGGCCTCTCCAGCCCATATCTCATCAAGCCCGTCGTAGCCCCCGTCCTTTCTTGCGTGTTCATTTTGTCACTTGTGCTACGGCATCTGTATGTATGAGTTGTAGTTTTCATGTTTATGCAAACCTTCCTTCCTCAACAACATCAAACACATCCCTGAGAGCCGCGTTACTCGGCACAGTTCGCTCCTCACACTGCTTCTCTCTCTGTGTCTCTCTGTCTCTCTGTGTGCGAACATTTCTCATATTCATACTTTCAGTGGCTGCAGGATTACTTGGGCTCTTGAAGCTTTTCCTGAGAAGTATTCTTGATTTTTGGCAGATAATACACGTTGTCTTCTCTAACTGCTTATGTTTCACCTCCCCCAGTTCTAATCTCTACTCGGCATAATTGTGGAATCAGATGTATTTACAGATGCACATGAGGCTTACTGGCACATCATCCTCATCAAGCATATAATCATCTACTTCTGATTCACATGTGGTCCAGGGTTCTTCACACTTCCTTCCACACGTTCAAATATGTCTGTGTTTAAAACGTAGTCGGCCACAGTGACAAGGGGTCAGGCAGGTCAGAGCCTCCGTTGTCATAGCAGTATTCAACTTATCCACTGCGGCCACATGCTGGAAAGTAGATCAAGAAAAACTGTTACGGACCGGTTTCGGAGAGTAGGACCTGTCGGGATTAATGTGGTTCCCCACAGACAGGAAGTGTCAGATGCAGCCAAGGAAGTTTGGACGGAAGGGAAGTGTGATGTCACACCTATTATCACACTGTCCCACAACGCAGTGAGAGTCACAGCAAGTCTCAGCACAAAGGAACATGCTGCTCATGAGCGCACGCGTTATCATGAAAGTCAGACACACACACACACACACAATACTCACCCTGTGCAGAAGTACATCTTGTGTCTTAGCACTCATTTGATTTATATGTGAGCGTGTGTCAGAGTGTGATTCAGGGTACAGCCAAGTCCCCAGCCTCTTTTATTTGCCTGTTTGGTGTTTGTTGCCACAAGCCCAATTTGCATGTTGATATCAACTCATTATGATCGTTAAATGAGTTAATGAATGCAGATTATGCATCGTGGTACTCATCTTGTTCCTGCAGCGGGCGCACGTGTGCGTACGCATGCATATACACGCACACGTACCCAAACGCATAGGAACGCGCGGGCACTTGGATGCTGAATGAATATGTATGTACTGCAGAGGGACAGAGAATGAGGATGAATAGTTTTGTCCCTTCCTGTCGGCGCAGAATAAAGTAGCGCGGAAAAGGAAGAGAGAGAGAAAAATTGCAGAAGGGAAGGTTAGGGGGGTCATTTGTTTTTGTGCAGCATCACCCACCTGGTGTTGCGTCTTTCTTTCCTGCTTTTTACCTCCTGAACTACTCCCACCTACTTCCCGTGTATCTCGGCAGGGATAATGAGCTAACGTGAAGGCAGCAGACGCCGCCATGTCAGGATTTCAAAAAAAAGTGGAATAACCCCAAAAAAAGATCAAGATTAATGGCTCCCACCATTTCCCCCCAAAAAAGTTGTTTCCGTGTCATTTCCCTTTTTATGGCTCTTAGTAATTATTGTAGAACTTACTTTCTCTTTTCCCTCTACCTCTCGCTCTCCGTGCCTATCATTTAATCATTGTGTTAGATGAAGTGATAAAAAAAAAAAAAAAAAAAAGCAGAGGCGGTGGAAGCAGACTGAACGAGACAGACAGGGAGAGAAAGAATGACTTAGGGATGGATTTAGAAGGTGTTTTTTAGGCCAGTGTACCCTGTTACCAAGCAACAAGCAGAACAGCCCTGAGTCACTGGGTTTCTGTGGTGGAAGCAGCTGACCTTACCGTGGTGCAGGTGAAAGGTCAACGCAGTCCCCCATCCACCTAAATCTACACCTTAGAGTCGCTGCAGAAGAAGTCTTTGAAATGCAGAACTGTCTTTTGAGCATATTTCTGAAAGGATGGGAGCAAGTGTGTCTGCATGCTGTTGTACACGTTTCGTTTAAAGTATGGGCCTATGCCTATGTATGTCCTTCGTGGCCGTCGGGTACGCAACATGTGCATCTTGGTATGTGCGTATTGTTGAAGTGACCGAGTTCACACCATAGCCTGTGAATCTGAATTATTCATAGAGTAAAAGCCCACGAGACCATCTTTCCTCAGTGTTACAAATGACTGCCTTCCTGTACGCGAACACAGACTTTGTGTTTCAGCGCGTGGGCGGCCGGAGTCGTCGCTTCATGTTTATTTTATGTTTTTACATGTGTGTAAACTTCCAAAGTGTCCAATTATGCACTGGAATATAAATGATGATATGATATTGATATGTTCGGGGGAGACTAATGTCAGAAAGATTACCATGATGGGTTGGAATAGGGTTGGGATCCAGACGGGAGTAAAACTGGATTCGCTGCTAGTGGGATCGGAGCTATCGATCTGTGGAAAAGGCAGACTGTGGGTGTATGGTGACTCAGCTGCTCATTGTGTGACACGCAAGTTGTCTGGCAAGTGTTGACTTTGTGCATCTGTGTCTTGCTCTCCGTGTGCCATGTTAAATCTGGGCAATGCTTCTTGCTGGTTATGTGGCCCTGGGGGCTGGTTTAAGGGTTGAAGGCAGTACTCACTCATAGCCCCACATATGCAGTATACATTTTTGTCTTCACGCGCGCGCACACGCACGCGCACACGCACGCGCACACACACACACGGGCATGTACAATATACGCCTCTACTCCTATCATGCACAGAAGAAATGGCTGCCACCCCACTGCTGTCGAGCAGCGGGAGTGAGGACGGAGTGAGGAAGACTGCCAGTCACAGTTAATCAAAGGAGCAAAACTGAGATCGCACCAGACAAGAGGCAGCGAATGATGAGACTCTAATGCGCTGTCTGTCTTCAAATCGCAGTTGTTTCATATCACCAACTGGCATGGGCCTTGTTGAGTGTGTGCCGTTCACGCGTGAGGGGGACGTGGAGCAGAAATAACTGGGTCAGAGACCAGTCTCTCGTTTACATAAAGCTGCCTCTAATCATCGTGTCATGACTGAAATTGTCCCTGTGGAGAACGAGTGCGGAGAGGCGGAGAGAGGGAGACCCCCACTGTCACACATGCAGCTTTTTTGACTTCAGGCCACAATTTCAGCCAAATCCGTTGTAGCCCACCACTTTGAGCTTTTTCATGCCGTCAGAAACTGCTTCTTTGAAGTCGTAAATAATAACAATTTACATATCACATTGTAAAAGAGGAGTTGTCTGGTGGATTGTTTGGCTTTTTAAGGATGAGGGATTTTTTGGTATCAAAATTTAAATGAATAACCATACTGTAGTAACTGAGGTTTAACTCAAATGATTGAAACAATGTTTTTTTATATGTGCTTTTTGTATGTTATATAATTATATATATATATATAAAACCATTTTTTGTGTTTTTGTGTTTGTGTGTGTGTGTGTGTCCGTGTGAGGGTGCAGCAAATGAATGAACATGGCTCTCGTAGCTTGGACATGGATATCAGGCTTGTAATCCAATCACAGGGCTGGTAAATCAAATTATGGAGAGCATCTAAGAGATGGGTGTGTCCATTCAGTGCCGGACAGAGAGATGGAGCTGGGCTCTTTGCCAAGAAACACTGTTACTTAGAGTTGTGTCAGCTCTCGTATTCAATTTCTTTGTCAGTCTGACCAAATTTATTGTGAATGTGCAGGAAAATGTTCCTATTTTCATGGCACTGGGATACAGAGCAATTAGTCATGAAACAGAACCCCCTTCAGGTTTACAGTTGCCGTTGGGTGGAGGAAAATAAATGAGCAGGTGACGGCACGGCTTCTCAGAGGAGAACACGAACGAGCTGATGAAAATGTCCTGAAATTAATCAGACTAGTCTCTCCGCTGCTTTGCCGTCTGTTTCCTTACGTTTGATTCACTTCTTCACGTTGACAAATGCGTGGTGTCACACGAAGCCTTTGCGTCTGCTTGTTTGTTACTATTTCAAATCCTGTCCTAACGTGACACCCGCAAATGGCTGATGTGGGAGAACAAGGTTGGAACAGGGAACGTGAGAGTTAGATGGTGGAGGTCAGAGAAAGTGGCCCTGCACAATTTCAAACGCAATCATTTTGGTACCATGCCAAATCACATCAAGTGTAAAAAATGATAAAAGCGGGGAGGGCGAGGGCATAGTGAGTAGGAAACGGAACGATAAGGGTTATAAAAAAAAAAAAAAAAAGAAAAAACAGGGAAAAACATTAAGGGGTTGGAATTTAATATAGGGAAGTAATAAACTGCGAGTGGCACTTAAATGTAATCATATTTTTCTCAGTGTCTCTGTATTTTCCTACGAGCTATATTCTCTGCCTCTTTCTTTCTTTCTTTCTTTCTTTCTCAAACAAACAGGTGCAGAAAATATTGCATCTTTATATGAGGCTTTGGAAATGGAAAATAGATCTCACTTGCGATCCAGGGTTGAACGAAAGACGTAAAAAAAAAACACCCAGTCACAAATTTCTCGTCTAAAAAAAAAAAGCCCCGGAGTACAATTAGCCAAGTGGCTGGCTGCTGAAAGGCTCCTAAGAGATGTGCGTGTGCCTCTGAAAAAGGTTAGCTGCTGCGATATGGCTGAATGAGGTTAGCGCCGCCCCTTGTATCTTTCAAAAACGCGCTTTGGTAATCATGACGTTTGTTCTCGGCTGAATGTTGACGCGTCGATGCTAACCCGGTTTCAGCCACGCTAGCGCTGTCTCCCAAATTAAATAAATTCACGGGAGGATCTGAACAATGAACCCCAGTGAGCGTGCGAGAGGGAACAGCTGAATCCAGTCGGGATACACAAAGCCTCGTCTGGCAGTGCGTACTCTATTTAAATGTCTTTTTATATTCTTCCTTTTTTTTTTTCTTTCTGGAAATCAGACGCACATTCACTCCACCTGCTGCAAAGATTTAAACAGATTTCGATCACTTTTATGCATCAGATATAATAGTTGAGAGGAAGCAGATAGATGTGTAACGAAATGGTGTGTGAGTCTGCGTGTGTTTATGAAGTCAAGTTAGTGTTATACACTAACTCAGTATGTCCTCGCCACAAGGGACTGGGTTGTATAATCTGAGGCCGTTTGAAGTATTCGTGCACGTCTCTCTGTACAGTAAATGCCTGCGCGCTCACACACTGCTGTGCCCGTGCACACGCTCGGCCAAATGGATTATTTGCTGTGTGCGAAAGATCCAACAGCCCCAGCCAATTCTAATGAACCAATTATAGGAAAGTCTTTTCCTCTTCTTCTCTTCCATTTGATAGTGAGAGTCGTACTGTGGACTAAGCAGCTTTGCTTTATTGCGTCTCATTAACTTTACCGAAACAATGTTTGAAGTCCAAATCGGCCGTTTAAAAAGGACACAGAATCCAAGCCATGACCAAGAGCCAAAGTTAACCGACGGACATTCACATTAGAGCCGTCCTTTTTTTCATTTTTACCAAGAATATGCTTCGTTGCAAATTTTGTTCATAGCAGTTTTAATTTTGAAGACCCAGGGCGAGTGAAAACAAAGGAGACTTCACATCAGACAAGATAAACGCCGATACGGACATACAAGATAAATATGTACATATAGATCTGCTTTCATCGAACAATACTGTCTAATAAATTTGGCAGACTGATGTTTTAGATTCATATGAAATTAGCTTTGATATTGAAATCATCCTCACTAATAATGTGCCATGAGGGACGCCTATTCATTTAACGCACCTATTTAATTACAGGCTCTCGCGTTCGCCTGCGTGGGTACTAGTAATTGTCACTGGTTTCCATTCGGTGATCGATAATAATCACAATTTGGTATTTTCACTTTGCGTCCAATGTAGAACGACTGAGGCCAGAGAGACGCATGACCTGCAGCAAATATGACTTGGGGAAAGAATATTTTTTGTCGCGCGTTGCGCTCTTCAAATATGACCGCTGGCCTGTGCTCTGCGTTGCTGTAGGAACCGCAAAGGTCAATAGAATGTCTTTTGTGTGGGTCTTTGAAGACTCTGCGTAGGAGACCAATGTACCTGCCTGGGCAACGAGAGGGACCCTTTTCACTTGCATTCCCTTTTTTTTTATTTTTTTTTATTTTTTTTACAACCGCTGGCCTGTGCTCTGCGTTGCTGTAGGAACCGCAAAGGTCAATAGAATGTCTTTTGTGTGGGTCTTTGAAGACTCTGCGTAGGAGACCAATGTACCTGCCTGGGCAACGAGAGGGACCCTTTTCACTTGCATTCCCTTTTTTTTTTTTTTTTTTTTTTTTTTTTTTTTTTTTCAGCCTGTTTTCCTCCTCTCCCCTCTCCCCTCTCCCCTCTCCTCCTCTCCTCCTCTCCTCCTCTCCTCCTCTCCTCCTCTCCTCTCCTCTCTTCACTGGTTTATAGACAGATTTCATCTCCTCACTTGCACCCCACATTGTACTTCCAGAGAGGCGCTCTCATCGACACTGGCAGCTATCTAATTGCCCTTGCATCCTTATGAATTGCGGTGGAGCGCGCTTGCACACTTGTGTGTGCGGGTGTGCGGCGGTAGCCCCCTGCACCCGGAGCAATTATCAGAGCTGGTTCCCCGCTAAATTGTGTAGTATTGCGTGTCTTTCCTTGTGCACCGGCTGTAGCCAGTAGTGCCACATCAACTTACAGCTCAATGGAGTAGTTTAGAATGGAGGGTGTCCATCACAGGGTGGGAGAGAAGGAGGAGGCGGGGGGGCAGAGAATGAGCACAGAGAAACGTTTTCTGCATTTTTGTGTGTTTAACCAAAATCAGCTTTCTACCAACGGGGGAAGTGTTTGTTAAATTCAGTCCAGTGTATGATAAAAAAAAGCTTCTAATTTGCGCGAGCAAAACATTTTGATAAGTAATGAAACGATCCTTCACATATGTGCAAAACCATGCACGCGCTCCCAAAATAAACGTGCACCATCTCCTGTGCGCGCTCACACACGCGTGTGCACGCGCACACACACACACACACACGCACGCACGCGGAGAGCTTGATGAGACAGATGGCAAACGGCTGGTGGATGAACCAAACTGTCCATGTTATCTTTAGGTGTAATGGTGCGGTTAATGACTCGGCTGTGCTTGAACGCTATAAAATATTACATAAATTACAACGTATGCATTATCAGTTAGTGCGCGAGACAGAGGAATTTATCTTAGTTTGAGGAGCTGTTCATTAGCCCTCTCTCTCTCTCTCGCAGGCATTGGGCGCTTTTGAGGGTCTAAATCAGCCAGAATGAAGCGTCAAAGTTTAGCCCTGAAACTTGGGTCTGTTTTTAGCCCGACCCGATTGGATTAGCTGGCTATTACTGAGCTTCAAGGCTGTGGCGTGTTTTATGTCATCCAAACCTCATAGTGGGGGAATTTCAGCTGCATGTCCTTGGAGAGGGAGACGCCAGGGGAGGTCAGACAGACTGTGTGTGTGTGTGTGTGTGTGTGTGTGTGTGTGCTGGCGTAGGTGTGCGTTTGCGTGTGCCAGTGTATTGTGTTATATTCAGTGTCTCTTTGAGGAGGATCAGACCAACAAACCTCCTGAGTTTATTGATTCTCTACTATCCCAGCTTACCCCAGGGACAAAAGCACACTGCATCACTACTTTCGGCACTTTTGTGTATCTTTGCTTTCGTTTGTGTGAGTGTGTGTGTGTGTGTGTGTGTGTGTGCTTGCAGCAACCCTACATGAGCTCTATCAGGGGATATGTTGTGTTCTTTGTTGCTACATCTCTTACATCCCCCTGGGAATACGCAAGGCACTGGGATTATCACGGCCAGTCTCACATCACCAGAACCAAGTCATCTGTCACCTGTGTGTGTGTGTGTGTGTGTGTGCGTGTGCGTGTGCGTGTGCGTGTGTGGGTTGGTTAGCATGTGTGTACGTGTGTGGTGGAACATGCACATATCATTTGTGTCTTCTCTCCTTTGTGCGAGAGGATTTGTGGACATGGCAAAACAAAGCTTCTAGGGGTTGATGCATGTATATTGTATATGTTTATTTATGCGGTTTCCTTTTTTCCAGCTTGTGTGGGGAATATGTTTTTGTTGAGTTTCTAACATGTAGCATGAATATTGTATTAAGGAGCACATAAACAACGGCATCACAGACTCCAGAAGGAAGCGACGTGTCCAATATTCCTCGCGTAGATATGGATCTGGAATAGTCTCGGTAGGAAAGAGCAAGAGCATGCGCTCTGCCTTTAAACCGATCTTCTGGGGGGAGGTCGGGAGTAGCACGCAGCCAGTCAGATATGAGGTCAGAGGGCGGGGGTCAAAGGTCAGGGCTGCGGAGACGGCAGCACACACTTATACCTCTGGCGGTTGGATCTCATCTAAATGCTGCGGCGGGGTCAGATTTATGATTGTTGCACTGGATAGAGGTTTTCTCGTCGGGGGCAGTGCACTGATTTGTGATCAGACAGAGAATAGTGATATATGGAGGTTGGCTGGAGGGGTAAAAGGTGAGATAAGGGCATGTAACCTGGAGATTTGAGGGTATTGGAGCCATGAATTTTCCCCCCACTGTTCCCCATAGGTTCCTGAGGGTACTGCCGAGCAGTCAATGCAGTTGCTCGACCTCAGAAGAGACAAATGATTATTTCAGAGAAGGCCACGGCAACCTCTACCCAACATTGGCAGATTGCGCTTTTTAATTGGCTTACGAGCATACGGGATAAATTAGGACGGAGGATATCAATTTTGGTGCCCATACAACTTCAAGTCCAATTTGTTTACGACCAAATAACTAAATTAAAGGGACTGAAATAGAAGTCCGTGCCCCGGCAAATTCGTTATACAATTTGGATCACTGCTTCGTTATATATCTCATTTTCTCTCCCTAATATTGTGGTGTGTGTAATTTCCCGGCAAATAGCCAAAAAAAAAAAGGGCATATTAGTGTTCTCAGGCTTCGGGCTCCGATTTGCGTTGATACATTTGAAGGTCAGACCTCGGAGAGGAAAAGGAAATAAAGAGTATAATTTAATCTCAAGTGCATTGTAATAAAACGAGACGCTCGAATGTATAGTCTGTGGTTTCAAAGCTAACACACTAATTGTATTGCAATAAGGACCACCTTGAAGGAAGAGAACACTTCCAGAGAAACATAATGAAATAGAAACTAAATGGATGGGGGGATGTGGAAGTACTTTGAGGGTGCGCGTGTGTGTGCGTGCGCGTCTGTGTGTGTGTGTATATCTGTGTGCGTGTCCGTCCACACGATGTCTGTGTGTTTTGAACTGTCCTGCTTTTCTCTCCTCTAATGCGTTTGCTGCTTTGCTGCTGTTTTCACTAGCGCGTGCCAGACTTTCAAAAGAAAAAGCGACGCCTGTTCAATTTGCACCTTGTCTTTAGAATTGTGTGGACAACAGTGAGAGAGGGCCTGTGCGTGTTCCGGAGTGTCAGCCAATCCCAAAGGGAATGCTCTTTAAATGTGACTCGTGAGACGCAAGCGTGAGGAAAAAAGGGAGGACCATTAGGAGGCCATCGTTTAGGAAGGATATGGCGGATTGTTCGAAATCTGTGGACGATCTGCTCTTCTCTGCAGTGTTTTCACCTCGAAGCTGCCGGTCAGGTTAAAAATGGCCGGCTCGTGTCGCGGTGGATGTGTGAAACGAATGGCCAAAGACAATTTTGTTCTTAATGTTGGTTATATTGGGCCCTTGTCGCAGACCCGTCGTCTGTCCCCAACCTCTTCATACATAAACATGGCTGCTAAAGAGAGATTCATGAATACCATCACAAAACCACAGGCCCAGACTCTGATCGCAGTCTGGGCTCTTACGTGACTGCGTTTGAGAATTTAAAGGTGATTTATTTATTATTATGTTTTTAAATATAGTCTTTCTCATCATAAATTCTATTAGTGTCTGCATGTATTCAGCTGTTTTGCCTGATCATCTCCAAATCCCTTGTCTTTCGTGAGGCTTTGTGTATTTATTAGTCCCAGCTCATGTGATTTTTTTTTTTTAACCACCACTGCTTCCTGTACAGGTACATGGAATCATGCTGAGCTTTACTGGCAATGGTGTCTCCCTTGTGACTGCGTGTGCTTAGGAAAGGCTTTACAAGCTTAACCCTTTGTATTGTGTGTGTGTGTGTGTGCGCGAGTGCATTATTATTATTTTTTTTCGTATGTGTCCACGTGGGTGAAATCTTTTAATGCACCAGTTTATCAGAGCGAAAGCCTGGGGGCAACAATCTTTTTGCTCCGTCTCTCTTTCTGCCACGCTCACACATGCCCTTTAATGAAATGTTAGCTGCTGTGGAGTATCTTTGTGTATCTGTGAGCCTGTTCCTTGTGAGTCTTTATTAATAGTGACTCCGTATTGTGTATGTTCAAGGGGAATCAGCTGTGTCGGACTGCATCTGCCAGTCTTCTCTTCATTACCCTGCACTGTAAACGAGCCTCGGCACGAGCCACCATCCTTCTCTAACTCTTTCCATGTGATGGCGTGTGCGTGTGCGTGTGCGTGTGCGTGTGCGTGTGCGTGTGCGTGTGCGTGTGTGTGTGTGGCAGCTGCCATGAGCATGCGTTCTAATCATCTCATGTGTCACTCCTCACGGTGTAACAGACGCCGTATCCTGGTCCCTGTCACTCTATCAGAGAGCCAACACCTTTCTCTTTTGTCAATCAACATTTTAATTGCACTCCAGAAGGTGTGTGTGTGTGGGGGAGGGGGGGGGGGGGAACACTATGCTTTAATATTTCCTATGTGTTAGTACAAGAACTTAATTAAACTTTTAATACATAAAGATATTTAAAAAAAAACCCATCTCCACATATTATGCGGGGGGAACACTATGCTTTAATATTTCCTATGTGTTAGTACAAGAACTTAATTAAACTTTTAATACATAAAGATATTTAAAAAAAAACCCATCTCCACATATTATGCAGTAGGCCACTGACAGCCAACATGAAGTACTCCACTTGCCTTGTGGCTTCAACTGCAGTAACTGGGAGTGGATGTTTGACGGTATGTCTTATTTTCTTTCCTCTCGAGTCCTCCTCACAGAGTTAAACAAAAAAAAAAGAAAAAAGAAGAAGCTGATTGGCAGCTTTTCCTTGTCATAGAGTCAGAGCAGCATTCTTTCAGATCACATTTAAGCTGCCCTCAGACTAACTTGTCAGGGCTTCATTCCCCAGCCGCCTGAAAGGAAATCTTCAAATACATCTTCTCACCGTTTGTCCCTGTGTCAAGTGATATGCCATAGTCCCTGTGCGTTTTTATTTTATTGTGTCAGATGTGTTTTGTGATTTCTATTCCATTACTGTCCCTCAAATCATTCTATCGTATTTTTTGTTGCCCTTCAACCGTATACCAGTGTATACGTTTGATATTTACCCTAACGGTCGTAATTTAGACGAGCAGAGGATGCCCAAACCATCCAATTCCAATTTTAATGACAGGACCAAATTTGGAATAATTTTGATTAATTGCTCTGTGGCTGGAAATATAGGAGATAATGACGGTGACTGGATTCCTACGTGGCCCCTTCTGTGACTGAGGCAGTGGGGCGGTTGGCAGGGTGTGCTCTCCGACAGACCTCTCTCCATCGCTGTCTCGAATATATGACTCCAGGTGATGCGCAGTCGCTAATTAAAATTGATTACACACCGACGTGCCCTTCGTTTGTCTCCTCCCTCGGTGCTCCCGTTTAGTCTATTTTTTTCATTTTACTATTTTTGACCCGGATTTATTTTATCCCTGCCTTTGTTACGAGCCAGTTGTCGATACATCTAATGATGCATCGGTGCACCAGGTGCACTGCACCCGATAGAACAGGAATATCGCCCCCTAATACACACACACACACACACACACAGAGGCACAAGGATTTCTCAGCATGACCTTAATAACGAAAAAAAAAGTTATCATTATTGTCGGAAAAAGCTAAATACTAAATACACCAGCGCCCGTGAGGACATTTCCATGACTTCCTCAATGAGGAGAGGAGAGGAGGTCTGGAAAATGAGAAACGGGCTCAAAGAACAACAACAAAAGGTGCAGGTGCTGAATGAGGCCGTGGTGCCGCAGAGATGCATGCTGGGACCTGTGGGCTGCAAATGTGCCCGGACAAAACTCTGGCCCCAGACACACATCAGATCCCCGTTCTCTTTGACCACCTGTATCTTCGAGCCATCCTATCAAAGACCCAACCGATGGATTGATGCTGGAATCATTTTCCTGCCGAGCCTTTCCCTCCATCTTTTTAATTTTATTTTTTTCCAACTGCCTAATTTTTCACCATCTTAGGCCGTCTTCCTCTGGTGGTTCGGTTTGCATCCTCTCATCTCTTTGCAGGATCCAGAGTGTTCACACAGTCCACGGGTTTATGCTAAGCTTTGATTTGTGTCCCCGTGGGTGTAGGCAAGCAGGTGATGGTGTGTGTGTTTGTGTGGCCGCTGTGTGCATACAGCGCCTGTAAGTGTGTGTGTGTGTGTTCCCCTACCTGCCCAGGCTTGGGATTAAATGTCAGAGGCTCGTAGATTGATGTTCTGTCTGATAGAACGCCACGACGGGAATGGATCCAGCGCAGTTTACAGATGGGAATAGAAAGGCGCGCTTAAAAAGAAACACATCACGCATTTTCCCCACGCATGCGAGTCGCCGCCGCACAGTCGCTAATGCAGCAATTTTTATATGTGACGCATTGCCACATCGCTTCGGCATTTAACTGCCGAGCAAAGTGGTGTCTTAACCGTTGATGGCCCGTATTCGACGTAGGACGGGGCCTCGGTGAGAAGGCAGCGGCAGAAAATGGCAGGAGGTTAAATACTTCCTTTTCCAGCACATACAGGGGTCGCACACTGGTAATGTGCTGTGAGTGGCTGGCAGTGCGCCATGTGAAAAGGGTGCACTTCTATGTTTTCAGTGAAGTGGAGAAGTGGGGGAGGGTCCGTGTGTGTGTGTGTGTGTGTGTGTGTGTGTGTGTGTGTGTGTGTGCGTGCATGTGCATCTCTGACTGTATGAACATGGCTGAGTATGTGTAAATGTATGTGCGCGTGCGTGTGTGAGATGATAAAGAGTAAGTGCCTGCTGGTGATGTACCTCCGCCGCAGTTTTGGCATACGTCCAAATTATTATTTTTTTTTTATAAGAACATTTTTATCAGACTCTCCTCTGTGGACGACCTCACTAATGATCTCATGTGCGAATCCTTGGCGTGATAGATACGGCCCGGGGTGCGGTTGTGTCGGGTCTTGCGCCACATGCGGGTGGAGGAAACGAAGGCGCTTCAGTTGGCAGTGTGAATAAGTGGGTGGATGGAAACTTGCCGTTTTGATGAGCCTTTAATCATGCAAAGTCTTTTAATCCATTGACGTCATTTATCGAGCCATTTTGTCAAGTATTTAGTAATTGCAGCTTTTTCCAAATGTGGACTATGCTACTGGTAGCTCGAGCCTCATTTTATTTAAATGGAACCATTCGGGCTTTGGGACAGTTTGTCCGACAAAAGGAGCAATACAACGACATTCCATTGGGCCCTGCGGACATTTAATGTGCCGCATGTAATCATCGCAGTTATGAATGTGTTTATAACGAGGTTCATGTTTTGTCTGGTAGAGTCTTTCCCTCTTCCCCCAGCCTCCCATAGAACGGGTTAGTACCTTCCCGTCACTGTTTCCATCACCACTGTCACTCTTGCGGGCCGTGACCGATGCCCAGCAAGCTCTGTTTATGTGCCGGAGCGGAGCCTGGAGGTCTATCGCGCCGTCTCTGGCCACTCTTTTGCCTTCACAGAGTATGATGAAAAATCCGGAATGGCTTTCGATTTGTCTTGAGGGATGTTTTCGGTCGCAGACAACGGTAATGGTAGTGCACCCTCAAGAGTCCCGCCGTTCCTATTAGATTCCTCATTTGCTGCACTGAAAAGGGCCTGCACGCTACATTTACCGGCATGAAGTCAGAACTCGTCACGCCGGAAAGTGTAATTCATTTCACAAAGTCCCACACGCTGGACTTTAGAAGTTTATACCGGAGACTCTCTGGCCTCTACGAATCCTCCGAAAGTGGAAGCGAGCTCGGCGAGCGGCAGAACTCACGGGAGGGTTGGAGAGCAGGAATTTACCAGCTCTGCTGAAAGTTTTCTCTCTCCCTGGTATATTCCGTCTCTCCCGCTCTGGCTTTTTGGCCAGATCCCAAATTTGTCGAAAAACAATCAGGTTTCGACACTGTCTGGGCGTTGGATGATCGCCTTATGTGCCCAGGCTTTGGAAATGTCTATCAAGCGCACAGGCCCAGATAAAGAGGAGGGAGCCCTTGGTTTTTCTGCCTTTATGAATACGTAGACGGAGCTGCGGGTCCAGACCCGTGCCAGGCATCGGTTGATCTGACGCCAGCTGTGGATCTGTGGGAAACTGATGGATTCAGCTCAGTCCACAGGACAACAAGTGAATGCAGCGTGCGCGTTGCATCACGGCGCTCCTGTCAGACAAAAAGCTCCTGCCTCCAGTGCTGATGTTTTATCGTTGCAGACTGGAATTGAAACGCGCTTTTCTGAGCGGTGTTGTTTTTTTTGTTTTTTTTTATGACCGAAGGGCCCACAGGGACCCATTACAAACCCGTTGTGTAGCTCAAAAACACACAGATTTCGGCAGAAAAAGTGTAGAATCTGGCAGCAGCAGTAGGTCTGTGCGTGAGTGTGTGTGTGTGTGTGTGTGTGTAAGTTTGAGTGTGTAAGTGTGTGAGCACGGTTAGAGGGGAGAGTTGGCAGAGGGCGAAGAACTGCCAGCTCCGTGCACGGGAATGTTGGCTCACATCACGCTGAGAAATGCCTTCCAGCAACTACTTCCTGCTGGTCTGCTTTCTGTAGCAAGTCAAATACGGCCTACTCGGGTAGATGCAGTGTACACACAGGCTCGTGCACGCACACAGACACACACACTCAGGCACATAAACACAACATCTTTTTCACACATCACTCCCTAAGAAAAGGGATATCTGCTCAAAGTGGGACTGTAGTACAACATCTATCTATTATATTAGTAACACCTTTTTGTATTGAGTGTGCTTGTGTGTTTGTTTGTTTGTGTGTGCGTGTTTGCTTCTCTGCTATAGCAGACAAAACTCTAAAGCAAACTAATTAACGGGCTCGTTAGGACTAAGCTGCTATCCTGCTTAGACCCCCCCCCCCCCCCCGCTGGCCCCCCCCCCCCCCCCACACACACACACACACGCTTAAGCATGCTGGCATACAAATAACACATATGGAAATGTATCTGAATGCACGGTCCAACACCACAACCACACACAATGACAAGAGGCTCACATATAAAGCTATACACACTGCTTGTATGATACAGAGCCTGATACAAATAATTGTTTTCATTCTTTTGTCCGTTATGAGAAATAATGGTTTGTTGTTCTACTCGGGCATTAATATAGGTCACGCATGTATATGAACAGAAGCTGTGATGACTGTCACGAACTCGCACAGTGTGCGATACGGCGCCTGAGCTCCCACAAAAAAATCACGTGGGAAACCCAGCAGCCTGTGCAGCCCCCCCCCCCCCCCCCCCCCCCCCCCCCCCCCCGAGCTCCCACAAAAAAATCACGTGGGAAACCCAGCAGCCTGTGCAGCCCCCCGCCCCCCCCCCACACACACACACCACTTATCCCACGCCCCCACTCCGTCAATGGGTGATCGCCATCCATCTACATATGCAAATCGCTCAAATCGGAGAACCCTTCATTATATTCTATCACACTCACAGAAATGAAGATAGGCAGTGGTCATCTACAGGACAGAGAGAGCAAGGTCAAAACAACCTGCCTGAAGATTGCAAATGAAAGCAATGAAAGCTCCTCTCTCTTTGCTGTCTGGATTTTTCAACTTGTGGCTCTGTCGGTAATAAAAATCATTTCTTTTTCAACTCACCGCCTGATGTTGTGGGCCCTCTGATCACACCCACTCCTTCATTACACCTCTGGATACAGACATAACGCACGCTGTAGTGCTTATGCTTCCAGGATAGCTCCTGTGCTGATGCGTTTGCAATGCTAATGTGACCCTGAATGACTTGTACTGGTAAATAGGTGTGCATTTAGATTCAGGAGGATGTGTTTATTTTATACCCCTCCTATTATGTCGAAAAGTATCTCTGTTGATTTGACTGTAATGTCTCTGACGGAATGATGCATTTTGAAGGCAGGGAGATTAAACTATGGCTTTTTATTCTCCCCGTGCCTGCAGTTATGCATGAATGACCGTTTAAAACGCGCACACAGTAACACGCACACACAAAAATAGTACAAAGGCCATTTGCTACCTGCTGCATTATATCTTCATAATGCCGCTCTCACCAGGTCACTTGCAAGTCCCACGGTTTTGCCCTCACCTCGCCGGCTGAGGTTGTTTTTCAATTTTTATTTTTTTTTTCCCATGTGCCAGCGGACCAGGCGTGAGTCATTCTGCAAGTTGCATATAGTAGCACCTTGATTTGCTCTATTGTTTGAGTCTTAAAAGCGTTTGGCATTTGCAATCACTGCTTTCTACTTGCGCTAATTACTGCATCTCACGGAGTAGGTGGTGCACTGACGAGGGAAAGTGCACACAGCGTATTATGACAAAAAAAAAAAAGAAAAAAAAAAAGGCAGGATTCCTCTTCTTTCCGAATAATCCAAGTTAGTCACAGCTGAAATGTGAGAGTTTAAATCCAATAATGATTAAGGCAGAAAGCTGCACGCTGGAGGTTTAGGTTTAGAGGGGGTGGGCTGGCTGGCCTGGAGCAAACCCCCGCATGCAGAAGCCTGGAGCTGAGAAGTGAGGTGAGATCGATGCTGCAGGTCTTATTTAGATTCCAATTACAGCCATTTCTGATCAATCGGCTCCTCTCTCCACCAGCAAACGGGGGCTCTGGCTTTGATCAATGACCACACACACGCACACACAGATGGGCTCCGACGCTCGGAAACACAACCATAAATGCACTTTCACTCTTTCTGTCTGTTTTCCGCTTGCTCACTCACTCACGCACATACACAGGCACGCACAGGCACACACACGCGGATGCAGAAACCACCCAAATGTGTTTGATCAATGCTCACTGGGCCTGAGAGCAGGATCTGCATTATTTCATGCTCTGTAGTTTTAATTGATCGCAGGATGAGATGGTTAGTGAAGAAATCTTTCATGTCGTCGTTATTTTCCCTTTCTTTCTCACCGATGCCTCCTGGAATTTGTGTGCGGCAGCGTTTGTCCTTGGATGTGTGTTTCTGTGATCTTGATTTTGATCTCGAAATACGCGCCGAGTACACGTTGAAAGAGTTTTGCAGTTTGCGGACGCATATTCTGCTCTGGGACTTGTTGAATTGTACCTAAATGAGTGTGACACGTTATTCCAATTTTTCTTTTTGTCAAACAACCTGTGGATGACCGCAATTGATTGTAGATTGCCTCACACACACACACACACACACACACACACACACACACACACACACACACACACACACACAGAGTAGTCGAGAATCCTCCCGCGCTCTCCTCCAGCATGCGTCTGTGCCAATATGTTTGCTTTGTTTGGATGCATCAGTTTATTTTGTTGACTTATTTTCTGCATCAGAAACAATCCTCGCAGAGATTGGGAGGGGGATTAATTTTATGCAAATACATGCAAATAGCGGTGACACACAGAACTCCATCCGCATCGGTTCTATGCAAATGATGTTTGCTAAACAGGCAGATTGGAAGGCCCCCCCCACTGTCCAACCCCCTCGCATCCCACCCTCCCCCCAGCGCAACCACCTCACCCTCACTCTCCCCCGCCAGCATTGCCCAGCTCTCTTTTTATCATTTCCCCTTTTTGTGCCCCCCCTTCACTATCCCCTAATCCCCTCTCCACCCTTTCTCTCACTTTGCCAGCCACTCTGCCTGGGCAGCTCTCACCACCCTCGCACCCACTGCAAACCCCCCCCACCACCCTTTCCTCCCTCGCTTTCTCCCCTCTCCCCCATAATCCTCCTCTTCATTCCTCCCCGTCTCATCCCTCTGTGTGCCGCATGGCTGTTAGTGGTGTGAGGAGGCACTAATGGGGCTCGGGGAAAACATTGGATTGGTAGTGGATGGAAAGTGCAGAGCCGGGAGCCACGCAGGAGGTAAACAACCTGACATTAGACTTGCTAATGGAAAGTTAGGAGGACACAGAGAAGACGGGATGGAAGGAAGGTGGAACATAGCGACTAGAGCAGATAAAGGAAACGGTGAGACCCAAGCGTTGGCATGAAGGGTGGGCAGAGCGAGGGAGACGGCGTGACACAGAAAAACAAGGGAGTGAGACAGGAAGTGGCCCTTCCAGGAGGGATGGCAAGTGAGTTCATCCTCTGTCGGCCCATCCTGCCAGCACTCGAGGGGGTGGGGGGGGGGGGGGGGTTATCCCCGGGGGGGGGGGGGGGGGTTATCCTCTTTTCTGGTTCCCCATTTCATGAGGAGATTGTGGCATCATGCTTCCCATCAAAGGGCGAGGGAAAGTGTGCACATGTGTTTGAATGTGAGAGAATTAATGAAGCTCCCCGTCCACCCCACCACAGATTTCCCCAGACAGGCCTACATGACGTGAGCCTCACAGCGGGGAAAGACTTTGCTCACAAAAACGTACCCGTCCTTAATTTGGTCCTTATCTGCACTAGCACCAAGGAAAATACCACTGCTCAAAAAAAACAGCATTTAACCTTTAAAGAGTTTGTCTCGCTGTGAGTGGAGTGCCAATACAGCATTGTGGCGACTTGTGAGACTGCACTGAATCCTTTGGTCATGGGGGGGAGGGGGGTGCGCAGGGGGGCGGGGGTGAAGCTTTTTCCACATGTGTGTATGTGTGCAGCGGCGAGCCACTGTCTCGCATCTAAATAGCATTTGTGAGTAATATGCTTTCCTCCGCCGCAAGTGCAAGCAGTGCAATACAGCTAAGTAATATCTCTCTGCAGAGCAATACTGGCTGTCAGCATTATATGGATGATTTGACGTCTGTGACGTGTGTGTGTGTGTGTGTGTGTGTGTGTGTGCGTGCGCGCCCGCCTGTCAGATCCATTTAGATTGCAGGTGTAGCAGAATGAACCGTTCAGAGAGGAAAAGAGTCCAGTGTTAGTTATGCACCATTAACATTTGGGACCAGTCGCATGTTTTTCTGTGTGTCATCCATTAAGAGGGAAGGAGTAGAAAGAAAGAGGGAAAAATTATTATTTATTTGTCTCAGTGCTGTATTATTATTATTATTATTATTATTATTATTATTATTATTATTATTATTATTATTATTATTATTATTTACAATCACGAAAATAAATCCATTGTATTCCAACTCAGGTCATATATTCAATCCCACAATAATGACTGTGTATTTTTAGATTGGGTGAAATACCGTCCTCGTGTTTTTAGCTCATATACTGTTGTTGGTTGTATGTGTGTAATGGAATATAACCTTGTGGGGTAACGATATAGGCCCATATTGTACACAATGCGCAGTGTCATGCAGACCAGATTATGCAAACTGAGATTAGCGAGATTTCAAGCCTCCGGAGCTTACGTGTCGTAAGATTTACAAAGACGAACCCGATAAACATTCATTTGCATGTTGGCCTCTCCATAAGGCTTAGCTGGATGCTCTCATAAATAAAACTGTCGGGGATGTTTATCCTGTCGCGTTGCCTACATTTTTCCATCAACCGGGAGACCGATGTCTGCAGTGATTTATGAGGAATACTTTTTTATTTTATTTTATTTTTATTATTATTACTCGCTGCCACCTCCAGTTGCTGGGATGTCAACGTTTACCAAAAAAAGCGAGTGGTGACAGTTTATGCGCGCCGCGCGAGACAGGCGTAGAAATCCGGGCGTGCGGGGAGCGCTGTGGCATGGACAGACGCACACCATCTCCAATTACTTTACAGCTGTTATTTTAAACTACATCGTGTTGCTTTAACTTGCGGGGGAGGGGGAAAACGTTGACCATACGAACAGCGTTGTCACAAACCGGAAAGATACTTCAACTCTCCCTGACCAAAAAAGTGGCGGTGCACGGGGGACAGCGGAGGGGCTGGTTAAACAGGCAGAGCAAAGGACAGAGAATGACAAGGCGGGTGAATGCACACACCCAGGAACACACGCGCAGACACAGAGGGAACCAGACAATACCGATTTATGTGGCAATACAATGGCCTGGCAGTGGGTGACAGCCATTGCGTTGACATCCAAACTCCAGCAGGCCCGGGGCTCTGTTCCTCGCGTCTGCATGTGCACACTCCAGCGTCTCCGGCAGCTCTCGTCTGTCACGGCTACAGATGGCTGCCGTGCCGCCGCCAAACGCTGCTCTTTGCTTATGAGGGACGTTTTGCTGCGTACATGTGCGTTTCGCCGTATATATGCTCTCTCTCTCTCTCTCTCTCTCTCTCTCTCTCTCTCTCTCTCTCTCTCTCTCTCTCTCTCTCTCTCTCTCTCTCTCTCTCTCTCTCTCTCTCGATACACACACACACGCGCGGCTGATGTCACAAAGTAGCTCCTGGATTGAACCGTTGCGCCTGTGGCGAGCAGACCAAACATAGACACCGATATGTATTGTTTACAACAATGGCTTGGCTGTTTCCTGTTGCCTGCTTTCTCCTCCCGGTCTGTCTTCTCGCTTTAGGAGAGGAGAGGGTAACCAAGTGAGCAGCGGTGGATGGTGGGGAGGGGATGGGTGGAGAGAGACGGTGCGAGGAGTTTGATTCCTCCAGTTGTCGGAGCCGCTGCATTATTGATGCGCGGAGGATTCCGCGCTGTCGCCGAGATTCAGTCTGTCACGTCACGTCCTGCGAGTGTGCGCCTGTGCTCGCTGTGTGTGTGCTGGTCGCACAAGTCCTGCAGGAGCGCTACCTGTCAACACCTCCATATTACAGGGAGTGTTGTCAGTGACAATGCTGTCTCTGTTGCGTTGACCACACGGGAGGGGCAAACACACGCACACTCGCACTCACGCACACACTTAGTGAGTGTGTGTGTCACGGCCTTGTGTTATAGTAAGGATTCTCCTGGGTCCCAAATACTCCACTAAGTTTCTACTCGCCGCATGGCTGTGATACGGTGTGTCACTCTGCATTACGAACTTGAAAGTAAGCCAAAGTTACTTGTGTGAGCGTGTACGTGTGTGTCCATGTGTATTTGTGTTGCGTGTCTGCGTGTGATGGCCCTTCTGCGCCGAGCTTTGTCTCATGAATTCTTTACAAAATCTCCTCAGCCAAACAGAATAACCGGGCCTGAGATTCAAACAGCAGTGCATGATCGATATATTCATGTCACGCTGCACTTGTGCATTAACAATGCTGCACATAACAATCTGTCCATCAAAGGTCAACATTAAAAAAAAAAAAAAAAAAAAGCACCTCCCGTGTTTTCCAACTCAAGGTAAAATCTTAATAAGGAAACCGTGAAACAGCAAATCCTCATAATTTAAAAGATCAAACCATTGAATGTTTTGTGTTCTTGTGCTTGATGATTGCCTTAAGCGATTATCTGACGATCAGTTGAGTTGTTGCCATTATTTTTTCAGAAGACTAATTAATCCCTCTTTTTTAAAACTGTGAGAAGAAAAAGCCCAGCGCCGTTTTGGAATGTCGTAACGCCTTCTCATCAACGCCTTCTCTGGCGTTGGTTTTCCGTCCTCCCTCCTCACCTATCCTTTGTGCGCCACACGTTGTTGTGCGGACCGCCTCCTATAAAGGAACTTTTATTGTGTATTTGATTTCAGCAGATACTAAAGCCGCTCCTTTTTATGTGCAGATTTAAAGATGCAATGCTAATATCAGCCGCCGTGGCTCATCACTTAACCGGAGTTGTTTATCCCTTTAGTCGACGCCGAGCCTTTTCTCTGCGGTTAAATAATATACATATTTACTCTACAAAACACTTTTAATGAGGATGAAAAAAAAAACATTAAAGCATTGTAGTCCTTTTATTTTTTTCCCCCTCCCCTTCACAAAATTTAAGTTCTCATTATAGACCCAGAAGTGCAATGCTCTAATTTATCGGTGAGGATTGATGGCACGTTTCCAATCCACTATAGTGATGTTTTTTTTTTTCGCCCTCTCTCTTTCTACTCTGTCTATGCTGCAGAAGCACATTAAACTGCAGAGAGATGAACCGTTGTTGAGATCCCCGTGCTTAGCAATTTCAATTAAATGCCAGTGCTCCTAGTAAGTTACAGCAAGTAGAGTAATAAATGTGTTTGGCTGGAATCATATTTCATCAGGGCTTCTTTGGCTTTTATTGCGGTGACCTTAAAGCGTAGATAATCAGTCCCCTGCATTCTGGGTCCAGGCGAACACCGCCGCCGCCACCGCCGCCACCGCCGCCACCGCCGCCACCGCCGCCATCAAGATGACACACAACTCCACTCTTCAACTTGCAAAACTCCCCCTGTCGTATTTTGCGTTTTATCGCAGGCCATGAATGTAGCTCCAGATTCCATTTTGCCGCCGCCGCATTGTGGGAACTGCAAACTTTTTTTTATGACAATTTGTTTCGTTGGCGAAAAGGCCTTCGCTCGGAGAATTATCTGCAGTGAAAAGCAATTATCTGAGAAAAAAACAAAAAAACATCATAGAAATCAAATGACAGATGTACGGATGAGAAAAAAAAAAAAGAGGGGGCAGAAAATGGTGGGAAAGGAATAGATGGATGGATGGAGAGAGAGCATTGTGCTGGCCATCTTCCCAGAATGTGAGGATCGATGGTGCAAAACGAAAGAGCCTCACTATTTCCTCTGTCTGTAGAATGAGCCGGGCTAATAATGAAAAGCAGCCATCATCTCTCCTTGCTCTCTCCAGCTTTCTTCTTTCCTTTGTTCCATTCTTCTTTTTTTTTTCCGGGAAAACAATCGCGGTCTCGTCAGGAGGCCGCCCCGCTCCCCCACCGCGATCTGACATTTGAAAAGCAAACGCGTTGAGCTTGAGACGTGTGGGCGTCCAGCAGCAAGGAGTCTTCTGAAACCCTGACTCGTGACACCTGAGGGGGAGCCGACACACAAATGCACAAAGACACGCACACGGGCCTACACAAGCAAGTGGTGGGCCACGGAAAATTGTCAAAACACAACCAATAGAGGAATCCAATTCCAATCAGGACTGTAAGTCATCCCGAGCTCAGCAACCTTTTCCACCACCCAGGCCCCGTTCATTCAGGAATTTGTATGCTGCTTGTCATTTTCTTGTGTGTGTGTGTGTGTGTGTGTGTGTGTGTTTGCCTGTGGGTCTCTCCTGTGGACGACCTCCGGAAGTATTCCTTTTCTTTTCTTTTAAGAGTGCCCTTCTGATTCTGGAGCTATCCAGATGTACCACTCTATTCATCCTACTAAACACAGGACTTATACGATAGTTTGTGTTTTTTTTGTCGTAGAGCAGCTTTAAACAATGAAGCCTGACAAACGCTCCACTTTGGGAGCAGCCACTGTTGTGACTCGGCACTGTGATGGCGTAACACAACCTCGGGTTCCCTGGGGCGGGGCTCAAAAGTCTTCGCAGGGGCCGGCTCCGCGTTGTCGTTTCGACGAGCTGAACGGCTCCCCAGGCCGCCAGATGCTCGAACGCGACTGTAAGTGTGCGTGGTGCGCGTGTGCGTCCTACCCATGTCAGAGAAGGAGCTGTCGTTCAGACAATGGGATCACAGCAGGGATGTGGCATCTAAATGTGACACGTGTCACAGCGTGACAGTAGGGAACTGTGCCGTCTTGACACGCGGGAGGCTGGAGAGGCCGACGGAGAGCTTGGGAGCAGAGGAAGATAGACGGATAAATAGACGGATAGAAAGAGACGCCTCCCTCTAACCTGCCACCCTCTTCCATCTGAGGCGTCATCTCCTCTTTAGATCTTTGCAGCTGTGTCATCGCTCCTCTTCCCATCTCGTCGTGCCGCCGCGAAAGACCAATACCCCTCTCCATCTCTTTTTTTTTCTTCTGCGTCCGTTTCTCCCCACCTTACTTTTGTCTCCCCTGAGCTTCTGCCAGTCTCTTCTTTTATTTGTTCCACTTAGCGTCCTCCTCTCCTTCCCATTAACTTCTTACTTCTCCTCTCCTCCTGTGTCTGCGGCGCGTTCGCCACGAGATTGCTATCTGGAGCACAGTGTGGGCCCATTAAAATTCAATAACCTCGCACGATAACTTTAAAGGCTGCTTTTTAATAAAACACTAATGAGGAGAACTTCCTCTGCTCAATAATCTGTTTGTTTCCTCGCGAGAAAACAGATGAGAAATTCGGTCGCGCCTGGCAGCTCCATGTATGGGTTTTTGTATATTGAAATTAAATACTCTTTACTTCTCACCCCACAGTGTGTTCGCTGAATGAATCTGCGAGCATAATGGCAACATAATGAAACCAATTTCTGCCCACCCCGCTTTTTCCACATTTATTCCATTTGGGCCATTCAAGGGGGGAAAAAAAAAGAGTGCCCTACGCCGGGGGCTTTCTTACGTGGTATATGGCCTTCGTGTCACGTTGTGGTCATTCCTTCTGTGGTGTGGTGCGAGCCGGGGATCGGGAAGGTTTTTTCGCCACCAAAACCAGCAAAAGCTCTCAAAGTGCTACAGAACTCCAGCTCCCTCGTCTAATTCGCTGCACGCCCTTTCTCTGTTAGGCAAATAATCTTTTTAATGCTCGGCCCGGTCTCGTAAAAGGCCTGATTAATGGTTTCAAATGCTCCTGCTTGTATATTAATTAGCACGGTGGAAGCTAAATGCAGTAAACGGACACAGACAGAGCTCATAGTTTATAGGCTTCTCTTGTCGGCGTTCTGCATTATATCCATCTGTCACACGCACGCCCGCACGCGCGCACACCTGTATTTGCTCACTCAGCACGCGCATGTTTACTTTAGCTATTGATTTAAGACGTACATTCACGCGTCGAACAGGTGGATCTTTCTTCTTTATTTGCAGACCATCTCATTTCATAAAGGTCCCGCTCCGTCAGTCGTTTGTTCCCTTGAACAGTTTCCCCCTCGTGCGGGATGTGCACGAGGCGCTTCCTCACCCCCTGGCAGGCAGGCGGGGACTAAACGGTGTGTGGTGGCGCGCGGGCGCGCATTTTGCGCCTGTAAGCGTGTTATTGTGTTGAGGTACGACATCCCACTGCTGACGACGGGGGTTTTAACTTCCCGTTGGAGGTGGACTCTTGCTGGCTGGTCTTGACGTTTACTCCTACACCTCCTCCCTGAGAGTGGGAGGGACGCTTCGATGTTGGATACGTTAAGAAAGACCGGGAAAGAACGAGTGGAGCAAAAACAGAGAGTCAGAACGCAAACAGACAAAAAAAGAGACGATGCGCTCAGCCCAGGGTGGGATAAAAGGAATTTTTCCAAGGAGACGTTGCTGGGAGCTGCGGCAAACTGAATGGACGGATACACAAATGGTAGAGAGACATGCAAGTGCATACGGACCGATGCACAGTGAGAATGGGTGGGCCGAACAGTGCAAACGCTGCCTGCCTGGCAGTCTCCTAATCTCAAGTTTGTGTGGGTGCTCTGTGTGTGTGTGTGCGCGTGCGTGCGTGTGTGTTGCTGGCGGGTTTTAATGTGAACGGTGGGTTTGGGGATCACTTAACTTCTGTCACTAGCTGTTGTGTCTCTCCCAGCTGGAGGGACGCAGGAGGAGATGGAGAACGGCAGAGATAGGAGAGATGAGACCAGGGGGCCTGCTGGGAATAGAACAAACTTTCCTTTTTTTTGGGGGGGGGGGAAGGGGGGGTTCTCACTACGTACTGTTCAACTTTGAACACGAGTGGGTGAGCAGTGCTAAACCCTCCTCTGCTCCAGGTCTGCCGCTGTCGCGATGCAGCCGTGTCGTCGTTTGAGTGAACGATAACGTTGGGATCACGAAATACACGTACTGTATCTCGCTGTGTATTCGAGTGCACAAAGACAGACACACATGCATTCAAAGGCTTTCTCTCTTGCGTTTGCCCACCCCACCCCCCACCCCCACCCCCCAACAGCCCTCCTCCGCTCACCCTGAAAGGTCAGGGCTCATCACCATGTCAGATTGAGTTTATTCATTCCTGCTCAACTACCAGCGTCACTCTCACAGAGTTGGCTGTCAGGGTGGCTGAATGTGGTGCGCCTGCACCCGGCCCTCACACGAGCCCCACGTGGATGTCCCCTTGGTTAACCTGCGCTTGCAGGTGAGAAGAAGAACAAAGCATGGGAGGAGATGTTTTTTCCCCTTGAATCCAGCCAATTCTCTTGACGCAGGGCTCCCGCCTTTCCCGGCTCCTCCGCATATTAGGAATGTTTCTCGAGGCTGCCTGTGCAAATGGGTTTGCCAGGCGCCGTGCACGCAAAGGAAAACCGCGACGGTGGCAATTAACGTCACCTCTTTACACGGAGCACTTAAAATCATTTCACTTTCAGCTTTAAAAGCACACGCTCCTTTCTCTATCCCCCTCTCCTGGGTTCTCCCAACGCTTTTTATAGGCTCACCTTAAAATTCCAGTCTTTGAACCCTCCTGTTGGAGCCGAGGCGTGTGAACACCCCGTGTCGGCACACGCTCCGGAAGCTTGTTAGAGGCGTGCTGGTGTCAAATTGCATTAAACAGGTCGGACTGAGGGCGACGTGATGTTGGCTAATTTAAAGCATTAAACTAAATGAACATAAATGTTTTTGCCAAACAGCCCCAAGCTATAGTCGAGACGGATTAGGGGTGGCGGCTGAGATCTGAAGCCGAACCTCCCTGTCAGATATGTTACAGTAAAAGCGGGAATATTGCGAGCCAGCAGATGCAGTTCGGCGCAGTGGAAGCCCTTAATTGCCCGTCTTGTGAAAAACCTGGTTTGAAATGAAAGGTTGGTGGTCGCTGGCAGCCATAATGGCCGTCATTAATTCTTGTCTGCTTTGCTGTTGTTGGTCCTTCAAAGCCTGTTGTCCTTAAAGTCGAGGCTAATGTGAGAGTGGCGTTTTGGGCTTACATCCCTGCCCTGCAGCCAATTAGAAGAACAGCAGCTTGTGTGTTTGTGGTCCAGTGGAGCGCGGGCTCTGGTTCTGTCCGACCCGAGCCCCCCAACCCCCCCCTGCTGTTGCTCCCTTACCTCCCACTGAAAACCGTGGCTCCATTGCGACCACTCGGTGATTTACAGGAAGGCCACATCTGTGGCCGACTGTGTCAGGTGTGACGGGTCCTCGGGGCGCTGTTCTGCCCAAGACTTGCTCTGGGCTTTCCAAGTGAGTTCCATTGAATGGCAGCAGAGGTGTGTGTGGGTGTGTGGGTGTAAGTTAGGATACAGGCACACGCAACGCGGCTTTTCCGTCTGTCAGTCCGGTGTTTTGATCGGCCCGAGTCAAAACAAACAGAAACGGGAGGGGCCGTAAGTCTCCGAGAGGGGCGGAGAGTGAAGGTGAAAGAATGGCAGTTTTCTAAAATGCTACGAGCCCCATCCTCCCTGTCGGCAAAGAAAACATGGCAGAGGCGGGGAGGGCGAGTGACGGCTGTATGAGGGTTTTTGAAATACCACGGCGCAAAGTGAGCAAATGGTAAACTGAAGTACATTTAAGTCTGCTTTATTGATGCGGTGGATTTGAGGCTCTGGCGGATGCGAGTTTCCCTTTCAACCTGCAGCGCTCGGCGGATCACAGCCCCAGACTCCCCGGGGAGCTACACTTTCCCAAACACACCACTCAGCTGCAGATCGAAAGTAGAAAATGACGGATTTAGAAAAGAAAAGAAATCCTATAACAAAACGGAGTTTTGGAAATAAATGTCTCTCTGCGTGCGACTCGTATAGGTCAGCGAACTTTAGAGAAAGTCCACGTTGCTCTTACGGGCAAGTTAACCTTTTCCGCAAACCAGCCAGTTCGCCGCTTGTATGTTTACCTCCGGAATCATAGTTTTGAACATGGTGCACGTCACGTGAGGCCGAATTGCGCCGTCATTTGTTTTAAGCACTCACTCTGTGCATACGGTGTTAGAGAGAGATACAGCCGGGGATGATGATTATTGCGGCTCTGTGTGAACAGCCTGTGCCGTGCTCCGGCTGTCAGAGGATATAGGGAATCCATGGGGGAAGCTCGCACCCACCCTCAATTACAGGCTCCCTCTGACAGCCGGGCCCCCCGAGTCCGATATCTCCTCCACCCAGTTACCAGCAATCGTCGCTATCTGATACACCCTTCTCGCTTTTCTTTCCTTTTACAAGAACAACCCAAAAGAAGAAATGTATTGGGACAACTTTCAATTCTAAAAATAACACCGGTTTTAGACCCACGTCGGCTTTCGTGAAAATAGCGACGGCCACAATAGATTGAGATTCGGCATAACTGACTTTTTGAAAGACTTGTTAACGTTGATGGTGAGTCCATTTCAAGCAGGAGCAGCAGAGGCTCGATAAAGCTTCGTTCAATCCCTGGCCATTTCCACTTCATCTTCGAAGCCGGTGAACTCACTGTTACCCAGTATGAGTCCCATGGACATTGCAGTATAGAAGTAGCATGAGTGGGTTTTAACACATAATTATCTGAATAAGTCTGAAGTTTTTCCTTTTTATTTTTTTTACATATTTTTTGTTGGACAGTACAATTACTTTTTTTTCAGATTTTAACTTGATATAATATAATATAATTAATGAATAACTTCTACCGAAAATCCTCCCGGACTAAACTTACCTTTTCGGAAATATTTGAAGTTTTGATCTTTTCCCCCTCTGATTCTGACTTTCAGTCTCTTTGCTCCTCTGTTCTGTCTTTGTCTTTATTTAAAATTTGTTCTCTCTCTCTCTGTCTCAGTCTCTCACCGTGCGCTCTGTCTTCTGGCTCCCCGAAGTCCTAATCACGGCGCACACAGACGCTTCCAGTACGTTCACTAATAGGGCAGAGGTCGGAGCCTGTCACTTGTGGCCATGAAGACTTGTGCTGTGGCTGTGACAGCACAAGGCTTATTCTGAGTAACCAGGAGATCCCGGTGCAAATGCCCACGGCGCTCGCTGCAACGCCGTTTGGACACGTCGAGGATAACAAAATGAAGTCAAGGACTCCAACCCCTCTCTCTCTCTCTCTCTCTCTCTCTCTCTCTCTCTCTCTCTCTCTCTCTCTCTCTCTCTCTCTCTCTCTCTCCGTCCCTCTCCCCTCTCTTTTGTAACTCATCCTTGGTCTCCTCCCTGGCCAACTGTAGGTGAAGCTCAGGTCATTTGAATATGTAGATATGAAATATGAATGATTAATTAGGGTAATGTAGGGGGATTTCAAGTGCTATACCTCGTCCACGAACGACTAGAGCTCATTTGCATAGATCTTAAACTCGATACCTCTTGTGCAAAGTGAACCGCACACTTTGTGTCATCGCTCATATCTGAAGAAGGAACCGGTGACACACAATCGTCAATAAAATGCTGATTGTTGACATGGTGTTGCCGTTCAACATTCCCATCCTGCCAAACTATCCACAGCCCACATGATCAAGGCACCGTGGGATTGTTGAGGAATGTCGGGGTCAACAAATGTGTTGAGCTGATGTATTAGCCCAGCTTATACGCTGACAAGTTACATACGCTACACACATGGGGTCAGTGGGATCGATCATTTTTCCAAGCCCTGAACAGTTTGATTTTCTCTCTCCTCTAATGGGCCACAAGGGAATGGCTCTGCGGGTAGATATGATCACAATGCCCTTTTATTGTGGCAACATGTCCCTGTAATGAGCAATTATACAAACAAAAAAGTAAGAAATATAGCACATGGGCATGAGTGTTTTTCAGCATCCTAAAAATGACAAGGAGTCGATATTTGTGTTTGTGTACACAAAAGTCTCCTTTTTTTTGCCCATTTGTTTTGGGGTTTTTTTTTCAAACTCCATGAGCAGTTTTTATAGCAATGTGGATGATTGATCTTGTCCGTGTGCCACCGTACAATTATTATTTACTGTCAAAACTAGCCCTGTGTTGGATGTCTAACATAAGACCAGAGGAGGAACAGCCTTTTTTCAGGAGAGCTGGTGAAAAATGCGCAGCGATGCTGTAATTGAAATGTAGTCAGAAAATATTTTTTTGTTAAGTTGAATTTGATAGCCTCCACGCTGTGGTCACATTTGCATATTTTTAATTAAATGTCTGCGGCTTATTTATTTCTTTATTTTAAACCAGCTTGTCACTTCCTATATTGTGACATTAACTAATACTGGTTGGCCCCTTATATGTCAGTGTACATATATCAGGTTTTGATTGATTTATATCTTGTCTTTTCTGCCTCATGAGAAAACTTCTGCAGTGTGTTGGTGTGTGTGTGTGTGAGCGTTTGTGTGCCTTTGTGAGCGTTTGTGAGTTTGCACTGCATTTACAGGTTATATGCAACACATTTACATACCTCCTCTCAGGAAACATTTCTCTGCACGCCCTTCCATTGACCAATTACACCTTTGCAGAATGGTTGCCATGACAGCCTGATAGCCTCGGCCTCTGCAGGGCTGCGGGTTGTTTTGTGTGTACGCGAAAGAGGGAGTAGTTGTCTGTGTGTGTGAGTGTACAAACATACTTTACATACTGCATTTTATGTTTCATAAACATAGGGCTTGACAAAAAGGAATCGGAACAGTGAAGAGTTCAGATAAGCCCTGTGTGTGTGTGCGTGTGCGTGTGTGTCAGGTACCATGACCAGGACATAAAGGAAAAGCTGGTGGAGAACCAGCAACCAGCCTGATAACAATCAGTTAACATTGTTCCTTAGCATACTTGATCAATATCACTTTTGAATTAGCTCCCATGAATATAGAGTTTTGAAGGAGGGGACATGTTGTTAGGCCAAGGCTCACTTTGTTTCGTGCTATTAGACGTGTGTTCTAGCAAGAATTGTATTTAATTTCCGTTTCTGTGTTTGGCTTCTGGTCACATGTTTACCTGTGCATGTGATTGAATTGCGTGTATGTGAATGCCAGAGGCTTGGTATGGGCTGCACTGGGGGAGACACATTTTTCCATCCGACCTCATAAATGTCAAACATGGATCGGGGAAATTATGCGTGCTTAGATTATTTAGATTCATCCCACGCTAATTCCCAAAGATATGCCGTTTTCCTTGTTCCAATTTGCCCCCCAAATACAAATGCGGGTACATATGAGCGCACGCACACACACAGGCATTTACACAAGGATACTCACAGGCTCACCTAAAGTCACAGCCATAATGGATGTCAAAAAGAATTGTTTGGTTTTCTCCCGAAGGCCGGGAGGCAAGACAGCTGAGAGACGAATACTTAATCACACGGATACAAGCGGCGGCACACGCGCGCCCCCACACGCACACACAGACACACACACACACACAGAAGATTAAGGGTATGGGGGGCATGAGAAGAATGTACAATGACTTGCAGGTCCAGTAAGTGTTGCAGAGGAAAGGAGGAGCACCAGAGTATGGGGGAGGTGTGGGCGTGGGGGCAGTCTGGGGTCAATTAGTATTCATAAAAGACAAATGAATCCATAGCTGTGGCCTAATACCAATTACTTTTGATCACCTAATCAATTAAAGTTGGTTTGGGTTACTGTAGCTAAATAGAAAATTAACCGCGACATTCACAATTTGCAGTCGAGATGACTTTTCATCAGCCACCACATCGGACATGTTAATTTTCTCATCAAGGTGGAGAATAGAGGGAAACGCTCCCCACCGCACACACACGCGTGAAGCCGCACACAATTATTGCACGCCCTTTATTAAATATCTCTGTGGCCCCTTAATAGACAAATAGCATCTGATTCTATCAGGAGGAAGAGAGCGAGGGAGGGGAGAAAATTATCGGAGTCCTCGGTGGCAGAGAGAATATGCCGCACGGAGCGACGGAGTAAATGAGTAATTCAGAACTGATTGATTGTACGAGAGAGAGAGAGAGAGAGAGAGAGAGAGAGAGAGGTGGGGGAGGATGAAGAACGAGAGAGCACAAAACAAGGAGAGAAATAGAGAGGGTGAGACGGGTAAAAAAAAAAGGGATTGGAAGTGAGGGAAAGAAAATGGAAGATAGAGAAGTGATAGATGGATAGCGAGAGAGAGAGAGAGAGAGAGAGAGGTGGAGCAGGAGTCTCTCTCCAAACCTCTGCTGGGTGGTTATGAAGCTAACACTCCCTCGATGTGCCATTTGTGCAGCGTTAATGCACCTTTTTCCCCATTCCCACCCCTAACCCAGTTTAAGTTCAGCCACCGCCGCGGGCTGGTGGCAGAGGAATGGCAGCAGTACCCGGTCATGTCAAGGGAGGGGAAAAGAGCCCAGGGTTTTAGTATTCCCCCGAGAGTCGGAGGCAGAGAGAGAAAGGGGCCGGTCCATTTTAATTATGGGAACTGAGAGAATTATAAGGGAGCAAGTCGTTTTACCGCACACAATATTTCAGCGAGGTAGCCGTCTTTTCGGGTAATCCATGTAATGCCAGCAAGTTCAGATGTATGACTAATGTTACCCTGACAAGCATTTGAAACTACAACTAACTGTTCGAAGGGGAAATACAAATGGGATTGAATGAGAGTGAGAAGCAGCGTTCGTTGCTGTTGTGGAGATGATGGTGCGAGATCTGAAGACGGATGAAATGGCTTTTGCTCTGATAGGCGGCGAGTCAAATCAGAGGCCCCACCGCCTCTTTGTGACTCACCAATTAAAAATTCAAATACTTGCGCAATATTTGCCTTGCACCCTGGGAAGCGGGGATCTGATGGAGAGGAGCTCCACAGGAGATAGTGACATGCCCAAGTATTTCCTTGACTCTACTCTCTGGCTCTGTCTTTGTTGACAAAGAGTTTATGCCTCATTTTGTTTTTGTTCATGTTGATCTTAAATGCGAATTATGCAGCCTCAAATTTTTGTTTGTTCAACTATGGACACCCATTTCTTTAAGTGACATGGCCGCTCGCACCCAAGACTCCTTTGGCTTTTAGACCTATTTTCCTGTGTTCATAGGTCTGTGAATCTCAACATAGCCATGTTTGTGCACACGCGTGTGACAAATACGGACTCTCCAGGTGGTCCAGCTGCTCACCACGCTGTAATATGTGGATTTATACGTGTGTCACGTCCGTGCCTCACGCCCAGACGAGCATTGGTGTGAATTCATCTTCATTCCTGCACATTTATTTCTCCCTGCACCCAACCCCCCCGCATGTCTTGCCCTCTCTCTAATTTGTCTCCCTCCCATCTTTTCCTCTCCACCTTCCTCCTCCTCCTCCCTCTGTGTCTCTGAAGCCGGTGGCCGAGACAGGCTCGCACGATGCAGTATTGATGTGGATGGATAGTTCGCTCTTCCTCCACATATAGTCCTTCCTGTCTAATTAGTGTTGAAAGAGAAGAACCTGTCACTGTGTGTGTGTGTGTGTGTGTGTGTGTGTGTGTGTGTGTGTGTGTGCGTGTGTGTGTGCGTGTGTGTGTGTGCGCGTGTGCGTGCGTGCGAGCGTGTACATGTGTGTTTGTGTGTGTGTGTGTGTGTGTGTGTGTGTGTGTGTGTGTGTCCTAGCCTCTGCTCTCTTACCTCAGAGCTCTCATTAACCAGGCTTTGTTTTCCTTAGCTTCATTAGCATTCCCACGGCAGTGCCCGCTACCTCAGTGCTAGGCTAAATGCTAGGCTAAATAGTTGACATAAAAAACTCACTCTGCCCCTTTTCATGAACATTAGCTTGTTTACACAGTTGAAGTGTTTGTAAGTGCAGTGGCACAGTTTTCCCTAATGGCCCCTTGGCTGGTATCTGCTGTGTTAAACCACTGGGAGAGGGAATCATCATGTCTCCTGCAGAATACGTTAGTCATGCTTTCACCTTTGGGTCTATCTGCTTGTCTGTGCCCATGAGGAGTCCCGGCTACTCTATTAACATGAAGGCAGCATCCTCACAGACATTGTTTCCTCCAGGTGCAGTCTCTAATATCACTCCCCCAGCCAGCGCGCAGAGACAAAACCGGAGAAGAGGGACAAACCCAGTCAGACGAGGGGGGGGCGGTGGGTGCAGGTGAAGCAGGAAAATGGAAAATGGATGAGTTCAGGGGGATGGAGGAGAGAGGGGTTTTAGGGGTCCCAGTGTATGTTCCTTATTAGAATCTGCTCCTCGCTGGGGGACAGCGAGGTGAATCAGAGGGAGATATGTAAAGATATGTACCTGGGCTAAGGCTAGTAGTGCAACTACCATCCATCTGTAATGATCGCCATGGAGACCATATGGCAGAGAAATGGATAGAGTATGTATTGCTTGGTCCCAGAGGACGGGGTCAAAGGCCACCCACTCTGCATGGTCTCCCTCTGCTCTTCGCTTTCCTCTGCCATCACCAAAACAGTACCACACGGGTCAATACTGGGGCATTTGCATATTTTCTATTGACTTAACTGTATATTCTGCTTACAGCCAACTACTGGCAATTTGTTTTTACAAGCAAAAATTATTTTATTATTATATTTTGTGATGCACTGCGTTCATATCCAAACATTAAAGCCTATATATTCCTAATAGGTCTGAGATGAGTTATAAGTTCTGGTGAATGTTAAGGTTATTTTAAAGAAGTGATTAAGTGCCATCTTCAGTGTGTGTGTGTGTGTGTGTGTGTGTGTGTGTGTGTGTGTGTGTGTGTGTGTGTGTGTGTGTGTGTGTGTGTGTGTGTGTGTGTGTGTGTGTGTGTGTGTGTGTGTGTGTGTGTGTGTGTGTGTGTGTGTATATATATATATTTTGCTGGAGCTTTTGGTTTCAACTGTTCTGACACAATATTGAAATTGTAGTCACTGCGGAGGCTGTATTTTGTTGACAAATCCCTGTTGTCGATCCAACTTGGCGTTAAAACGGAGCCAAAGGATCTTAAAAGGAGAAACATAAAAAAAAATATGCGTATACGTCAGCTTTACTGAACGTGTGAGTTCCGCCAGGATCAAAGAATGAAGCTTTCAGTCTTGACTCACATTTTGTTTGAGCGCTGGGGGAAAAAAAAAAAAAAAGCAACAGTGAGAAATCTGTTGAAGGAGAGGCAGAGATTGTTCAGCAGACAGTAGACTCAATCATCCGTGATGTAATGCAGCCACACAACGCGTGTTTTGAGGAGTAAGGGCAGCTCCGATCTCTCTGTCTCCTCAGTCAGATGAATATTTCTCGGGGATGGAGAGTGCTGCGACGGATGTGAGTAATTACGAAGAAAGCTGTCATACCTTCTGTCCGTCCTTCCTCACCCCTCCTCTTCCTCTTCCCCCCCAGCCCCCTCTTTATCACTCGTCACTCTCCAAACCACCAACTAAACCCTGTCTGTCAGCAGCCCGGTGCTTATATCCTTGCAGGAGCCAAAGTGGTCATTATTCACAGCTCAGGCGATGGTTGTTTTTTGCTGTGAAATGGCTGACAGTGTGCCAACATGCGTTCAGAGATGTCGTTAGCATAGTGATTACCGTTGCTTTTCCACACGTTAACCTATCTGCGCCTCTCTCAGGACCCCTACAGTCAAACCTGACAATACAGCCATAATGAAAGGTCATGCATTTCCATCATGCGCTCATGGAAAGAGAGCAGAGGGTGTAGTGTGTCATTCATGTAAGGAAATGGAAAGGAACACCCCCCCCCCATTCCATTTCAGCATCATGTATTCTTTCACTCAGTTTCACTTTGGCCTTTGGTCCACAATATGTCCCCAAGGATCCATTCAATAAAAGGACAAGCCCTTTCACTTGTGAATTTACACAGACTCGCGCACGCACATGCACACACACACACACACACACACGTGCACAGTGGGAACACAAAGTGGCAGTATAATAATGTTATTTCAACAGCATGGCCAGTGACCCCTCTAAAGATGATCCCTACTGTGGCTGTGTACACATAACCTTAATAATTCACACACATACACTGCTCTCCAACGCGCGCACACACAAACGCACAAAGAGAAACCCTAAATAATTCACTCAGAGAGACGTCTGGCCCCTAGCATGAATAAGTAAGCGGCAGCCCACTGGCCAATTGCGCCCCATTCTCCGCATACACAGTTTAATCAACTCATAAATATTACATGGCTTGCTTACTTGATAGCCCCACTAATTCTGTATTCAATTTTGCTTTCATTTAACTACCACTTACCGAGTCTACAATTTGTAGTGTTAAGAGACAGATCGGAGATACTCCATCACATGCTTTTGAAAAATGGAAGTCGGAGAAAAAGCAGATGTTGAAACTCATTGTCGCTGTAATTTCACACCACTAAGCTATGGTATGGGGCTCCTTTATTCAGATTTGTTTTGTTCTTTTCCCCCCTTCCCTTACTATTCTGGCTTTTAAGAACTCTTGACTAATTTACTATTTACTTACTCCCAGTTTGGCACTTTTTCTATATTTCAATTCCACACTACATTACACACACACACACACACACACGCACACACACACACACACACACACAGAGTGAGAGTGTTTTTTCAATTCTTTGATTTCATTTGTTTGAGGAACTGAACTTTTAAATATCCGCTTTTATTGTTTCATTGTTGTTATGCATGCAAAATATCACCCAATTTTCATACTGACCTATTTACAATGTCAATAGCAATTAAGAACTATCCCCATTTTCATTCAATATGCTGTCACATAAGTTAAGTTCAATACTGGACAAATGTGTATACACCTGTAGTCTACTATTTATTACAACTAAACAAGAACATAACCGGGGTGGTGTGGGAAGTGTAAATAGAAAAACAACAAGATTTCATATCCAGATTTTTAATAATACAACTATTAGTATTACAGTGCAATGTCAGAGTCGTGGGGACAGTTTGTAGAGTCTGACTCTGCAGCTCTGGAGGCAGAAAGGAGGAGTGAAAATGAAAGTACTAAACTATAGGAGAGAGAAGAAAGTGATGTCAGTAGCATGCATTAATGGGACATAAATGTGCACAGATTAGTATCAATATATTGAATTTCTCCAGGCATAAAAGTTGTCCACTTGATTAGACTGTACATTTCCCAAATTAAATCTCAGTTCCTAAGTACTGCACTGCACACAGGAGACATTCTGCGCTCACACAACACATAAAACAAGGGACTTTCAATTAGAAAACAATTACAGTGGTGTATAGTTAAAGCAACTCCAGGATCCTGGGTTTACTGCAGGTCTGCCCAGACAAGTGGGGGTGGCCCTGGAAAATAAAATGTATCACAGAGAAGCTGGTGTATTGACATGGTGCCGGCTGAGTAGGGGAGAAGGATTTCTGGGCTTATGTGCTGCTAGTTGTGTAATGTTTTTTTTGTGTGTGTGTCTTTTTCCAACATGGAATTGGTGGCTTTTATTTCCAGCGGAGGTAGTTTATCTGAGCACTTTGATGCAATGTGGTGTGTTCGGCAGCTACACCATTTAAAGTGCTCCTGTTCTTGTGATGCTCAAGGTCTGGGCGAATTGTGCTGCACCACGGCACTGCCACTCAGTGACAAGATCGCAAAAAATCATTTCTTAGAGGAATTTCACTTTCTTACTCGAAAGGAACTAACTCCCGAGGGTGTAGTTTGAAGAGCAGTCTATTTGACTTTGATGATGGGGGGCAAAAAATAAAAAATAGAAAATAATTAAAGATTGAGACGAGCTGTCCTCGCTCATTTAATTTAGGGCACAAATAAGTGAGCAAACATGGCTCTGCACTCATTCACCGAGAACATCTAAATGATGGGTTACATCATTATTATCAATTCAATATTTTGGAATGAAAATAACTCTTCCCCACCCTCCCCACTCGACTATTTCTGATGACGGAGCCCGGTCTGACAGCCCAGAAGCTCAGTTGTCAGGAGGTCACGCTCGCTATGGCACCACTGATCACGACAATTAGTCCAGACGGAGGAAAGAGAAGGAGGGGGAGGAGTGGCAGAATCACTGGAGGATCGATAGAGAGCGCGAGATGTGTGTGTGCGTGCGTGCATGCGTGCGTGCGTGTATATCTCTCTCTCTCTCTACCCCTCTCTCCCTCCCTCCCCCCCTCCCCTCTTTCTCCGCGTGTGTGCCACACACTTCTTTTTTCTCTCTCGGCGTGGGACTCCTCCGTCCTCCCGCAGTTATCTCTGTGGCTCTGTGAGGTTTTTCATTTTGTTAGTAATTAAACTATCCATTAAATCAGAGTCGCGGGCTCCTCCCCTCACCCCTGGCTCCTTTCAGCAGAAGCTGTGGGAGCCCCTAAAATGAAATGTTCCTGCAACTGTGACTGGAGAAAGGCTGTGCAGAGAAATCTCTGTATGCACTGTGCGCAAGGGAGAGAGAGAGATCAGTGCAAAAGCTGGGAGGAGAGAGAGAGGAGTAGACCGAGAGAAAGAAGTAAAGAGATGTAATGCAACAGAGGTGAATTTAAATATATATATATATACTGTATATAGAGATGGAGAGAGAGAGGTAAAAGGAGACGGGGAGCAGAATGGCGTAAAAAGGCTGAGTGCAGGGTGCTGCGTGTCGTCGGGTATCAGGGGGAGTATTTGGTGGCCGGGAGCCAGTATGAGTGAGATGAGGGGAGGCGAGTGTGCAGAGCCAATAAATTACAGACCTTCAAGCCCCACTTTACATTAATGGAATGTGCAGTGCTGCTCTCTCCGGTCGGCCGCTGAGATTAAAGAGTAGGGAAATGGCTGTGGACAGGCTTCCCCATGGCCCGGGCTCCCCGCCTGATACGGGCCTTTAGAAACCCACAGCGTGGCCCCGCGGTGCACGGGAGCTCCGGGGCCGAGCGTGGCGCTCCCACCGCATCTGTCCCAACCAAAAGCCACGAGAGGTCTCTGGTGCTGGGGGGGGGGGGGGTTTAGTGAAGCAGCAGTATTGGGGGGGGGGGGGGGTGGTTTAGTGAAGCAGCAGTATTGGTTGTGTGATATTGTCAAATACTCCATTAAAGATCCGTTTTTTTTTTTTCTTGGAAAGTGGATATGGCGCGGTACACAGAAGGTTCCTCGCAGATTATGTGGGATAAAGTGTGCGAGTGGGAGAGAATGGCTCAAGCATATCCACCTAAAGCCCCCGCTCCCTTTCACAGCCCCTAAACCCATTACCCAGCATTCATCTCTCAATTGGACTGTGCCGCCGCGGTGTCTCCGCCCGTCTCCTGGTGGCTTTACACTTGTTTGATGGAATTGCATGCATCTGGGAGGACTCAATTAAAATGCTGTTGCCTTTCTTAAGTACTTCTCATCACGTGCGTGTCTCCTGCCAGTCTTTTAAAGTGATTACGCGCAATTATTTCAATTAGATGTCAGGAAACAGTGTCATCATCATCAGACAGTAATCAGGTGGTTGGTGGAGCAGTGGGAGACAGAAAGTGACGGCTCCTCTCGGTCGCTTTCATGAAAGATGGACGTTGCCGAGTGTTTTTGCCGGCTTCATTTCGGGTTCATTTTCCTCCCGTGTTTCACAATGTGGCACACTTTTCCGAAGTGCACGGAGAGACACATTTTCGGCCATTTCTGGATCTCCATCTGAGAGACGGGTGAGGGATTAAGGGAGACTCGGAGGAAGACGACAGGCCCCCTGTTGTCTCCTGGAAAGAGTCAAATAGAGATTGCGCAGCCTTCTGGCAACACTTTACAGTGGGGAGCGATTATGACAGCACCTGAGTGAATTCCTGTTGTTTTGCTGATTTCCAATATGCTTCATATTGAGGCTAACGCAGCTCATGACATAGATTCAAATATATTCCACTCCCCCCCCCCGTTCAGTTCTGCATCCATTAGCTCTATTACCATTTATGCTTTCACAGTCACGTTGGAATATTTGATGTTCTCCACATAATGCAATGTATGTATAAAGGGAATAGGCAAACAAATGGAAGACGTGCCGTCCTAATGTTCTTCCGTGTTATTTTGGTTATAGCTCCTGAGTTGATGGCGCCTGTGAGTTGTGCGTTAGGGTGGTTTATGTTTCCATTGGGGTGTCATGTGTATGCCGTCCTTGAGGAGCAGAAAATCCTATAGGAGCTCCTGTGGGACTGAGGTATGGTGGCGGGAGCGGCCGGGGTCACTGTGCTGTGATAACAGAGGCTTTGCAGGGGGGTGACACACACAGCATAATGACCATCCCACTGCAGCACATGTGGCCCGCTCACACACACACACACACACACACACACACACACACACACACACACACACACACCACCACACCACGTACACATTTGCGTGCAAACCCACACTCTGGTATAAATTGCAAGTTCTAATCCAATCTTTTCCCCCTGGTAATATATCCACATATCATAAGCGACAGCACATGCATACGTGAAAGTGTGAGCGCGCCGTTATGAGGCGGGCCAGCCCTCTGCCGAACATGCTTGGTTGCGGAGCTGGGGCCACGCTGACTGCATGTCTTACAGCAGCATCAGTATGCTACGGGCATGGTCCTGTGTCTGCGCGCACCCCCCCCCAGCCCCCTTCGTCCACCTCTCTTTTTATGGCTCCCTCTCAGCTCTCAGTCTCACCCCCATCACTTTCTCTCCCTCCCTCACTCACCCCCTCCCTTCCCGATCCCTGCCTGTAATACAGAACCAGATTTGGGCTTGTTAAGCTCCTGGGTTTTCATCTCTTTACTGTTTTTAGCCTCCTCATCTTTGCATTGTGTGTGTATGTTATTCCTGTGCTCCATCTCTCTCTCTCTCTCTCTCTCTCTCTCTCTCTCTCTCTCTCTCTCTCTCTCTCTCTCTCTCTCTCTCTCTCTCTCTCTCTCTCTCTCTCTCTTCACTTCATCACTCCCCCGATCTCCCTCCTTCGCCGCGTCTTTGTGTCACTGCTGGCTGCACTTGTGTGTTTTCTGGTCCAAGTGGGAGCAGCATGCTAGACTAATTATACCATTATGATCCAGCCCTATTAGCTTATGCTGTTTTTCTGCCGCTTCTGTCTGTTGTATTGTAGCCAGGGGACGGGCCCATTAATTGCCCTGCTGATGGCTGTCATCATCCACACCCCGGTGTGTCCGAGACTGAGGGGTAACGTGTGTGCGTGTGTGCGCGTGTGTGCGCGTGCGTGTGTGTGCGTGTGTGTTGGTGTGTGTTTGTACGTGTTTGTACGTGTGCTGGCCCCAGCGGGTGTCTGATGGGAGGGTGCTCAAGTGTGGAGGACTCATCATGGGTTATTAGGAGCGTGCAGGGGGGGGCCATCAAGCATGAGAGATAGAGAGATAGCGGTGGCATAGAGAGAGAGAGAGAGAGAGAGAGAGAGAGAGGGGGGAATGAGTGAATCATTTCTAAAGCTAACTAGTGCTGGTAACAAATTCTGGATCCGAAAGAGACTCATTGGATTTCTCCTCCTCTCCTCTGGCCCCACTGTGTGCTTTTTGGAATTTGGATTTTATTCCCACACATGACAAACTTTGACAGAGTGACAATGAACTTGGTAAATGTGGAGGATTTCCATGAGGCCAGTTGGGACCCCGGTGTCATTTCTCAGCCGTTTTCACATGCTTTACTCTGCCTTCATTAAATGGAGTGCTCCTTTAAATAAACCAGCGGTCATTGAAAGGTGTGTTGGATGACTGAGTAGCATTAAGTGGTATTTTGGGACAGAAACATCACAATTCCTCTCCCGTCCTACTGTCACACACAGTACGCATACTTGCTCTGGACGTCAATGGCCACTGTTAATATCCTGCAAAGCATCCTCGCAGCAAACGAAGGCAGATAAGGCTAAACGTACCCGAATCTCGACATCCTCGTCTGCCTTGATTGATTCATTTCATATTCTGCTTGCCGAGAATGAATGTGCAGTTAATATTTAATTTTCCTCCGCTTTTTCACGAGATTGCAACATGAGGGGGGGGGGGCGCGACACGTGGTGGGCGAGCGAGTTTGAGGGGTGAAAGAGAGGCCGTGGAAGGAAGGCAGTGTGAGGGCAAGAGGCTACACAATCCCGTGGTTTGTTAATTGCATTGTTAATACTGTTGATACGTTTGCCAGAAATCCTTATGTGCTGTCGCTAAAGTAATAGAAGTGGCACGAAAACAAAATCAAAGCCGCAGAGATAACAGGTGGAGACTGGAGTCGGGGAGGATTAGGAGGCGAGAGGCAACCATACATATTACCATATGTAGTTTATTGTGGGGGTGAAATTTGTGCTGACACAGTGTATTGTTGTGCATCTGAGCAGCACGAGAATAAACACAAAGAGCACCTCTAGCTTTATGTTCATGCTGTATGAAATGAGAAGACTGTTTGTTTTTCTTCCATTTATGCCACAATGAATAACTGGGTAATGTTTGTCGAATACTTGCACATTCAAATCTAGAAACAGGCTGCATGGTAAAAAAAAATATATATATATATATATAAATATATATATACTGTATATCGAGAGAGGAGATTTCTTATACAAATTTTCAAAAGGTATTATCGCTCTGGGGTCGTGGGTTATTAATGGTGTCTATTACAATACCATTTTAATAATACAGATTTACAGAGCAATAGAAACCCTGGGCGAGGTTTCACAACATATTACACACAAATGCAGTTCTGACCTGCAACCAATTCGAATCGAAACGCAAAATGTCATGACAAGAATTCATTTAGTAGATTGGTAATTAGTGTCGCAAAAAGCAATGCATGGGAATGATCACGTGTAATTTGCGTTTGCGTATTTTATTAGTGTACTAGTGTTCGGTGCAACTCATCTTATATACACACATCTTATACAAGGCTATGTAAAATATTGTGGAAGCGTCATTGAAGCAGTGCCAACTGTACACGTTTAACAAGCTGACTTCAATGAATATAAATGGAAAGGAATATAAAAAATAAAAAAAAACATAAAATGATTAAATGATGGAGGATGATAAGATTTTGCTGCCTTTTCATCTCTGCTTGACATCCGTTGGGAGTGAATTTTTCTTTATTTCCTAACTTGGAGGAAAATGTGGCGGAGCATCGCTCTGCAGCACTACACATGGTGGTAGTAGTAGTAGTACTATTATTATGAAGGTGTATAATATGACGTAAGTGCCACAGGCCTGATGGAGAAGTTAATTAGAGGCCAGGCCATCCATCCCCACCCTCTGACCCACTTCCACTCCCTCCCATCATCCTCCTCTCCATCTCTCCTCATCCGTCATTCACAGACCAACACTGCTAATGAGCTTATTCGGAGCCATGCATTATGTCTGCAGTCGTACATTTCTCTTCCCATCGTGCGGCTTGAGAGAGAAGGGTATTCGTTCCCATCGTGTCTCCAATTAGATGCCCCTCTATTCATCCCTCTGACATTCTCCTTTTCTGTTCTTGATTCTCTTGTCTGCTGTTGTGTGTGTGTGTGTATAACTCTGTTCTGAGGCTAATGCTTTGCACTCCGCTCTCTCTCCTCCAGGTGCCCTTTCCTTCTTTGAGGAGCAGTGATATGGACACCAGATGTGGAGACGTCCAGGTATGTCCTCGATGTCGGAGCGAAATATAGGGACTTCTATGTCCTCGACCACGGAATTCAAAAGATGCCGTTGTCAATGGCGAGTACAATCGTCGTTGCTGTGAGATTTATCACTCTTCATAGATGCAGAAAATCATCTTTGTGCGACCCAGAAGCAATGCAAAAAGTGTTACTAAGTTTGGACAGAGGTTAAGTCGGTTTACGTAGCAAACTGTGACGGAGCGAAAAGAACAGAATATTTTACTAAAATCCCCGGCCCGAATACGAATAGAGAGAGAGGAGAGAGCAAATAGAATGGATGATAAAAATGGAATGTGAGGCAAAGCCGTTGTCCAAACGAATCGGGTTACTCGCACCAAAACCTTAATGAAACAACAGGAAATGGCATAACAAACTGGGACAATAACACACAGTAAGTAAAAAATATGCAGATTTCGCTTGAACCCTGGGTTTTTTTTAAATCGACTCCGTTTTGTAAAATTAAGTTTTGTTTTGAGGAGGCTGCCGAGCAAGAACATACTGTTTCATTCTGAGTTCAACAGCCCGTCTACTGTATGTGATAGTGCATTTGTTTTGCTTTGAATCCTGCCGCTCATCCACCTGCTAGCAGATCTGATGTTTTTTTTGTTTTGTTTTGTTTTTTTTTAGCTGTGAGCATCCTCCCCCCCCCCCGACACACTGTGATGCTTTTATTTTCCTGGCACTCTATTTTTCTATTTATACCCACTGAGATGAGCAATGAGCCCCAGGCAGCCATCAGTCACCATTCACATAGACACACACCACACAGAAACACACATTCTGTCTCAAGTCTGCAGAAATACACAGGCGAGCAAGCGCACACACACACACACACACACACACACACACACACACACACACACACACACACACACAGATGCTCAGAGTTAAAGATGAGGTGGCGGATAGGACATGAACCAATGTAATGTAGTTAGTTGTGTTGTGGAGGACTGGAGCTCCCGCTGTGTCCCTGTTTTTTGGGGGCTGCGTGGCATCGTAGAAAAAAAAATTGCCGTGGCGACGATATTACTCATTCTGTGTTTGCAAACATGAAAACGGGAGAGAGTCGGGACTACTGTCTTGGGAGAACCATCCAGAGACACTAAGTGAAGCAACAGTGTGACAGTAATGGGGTGATTTTTATGAGGCTACGGGAGTTTCAGCTAGTAGCTGTCATCAAAGCAACGCAATATCGAGTATAATTTATAACTCAAGTTTTGCACAAATACATGAAAACAACTTTTTCCTTATTCATTAGCAAAGAAGTAGAATACGAGAGTGGGTGTGGCGTGCAGGTCAGTGCCGATGCCGGGTGAGAACATCGGACATTCATTGGCTTTTAACGCTGTTATTAACTCGTGTGCAGCAGTGCGCAATTGACCCCCATCTTCGTGGGCATTTTATTCGATTCAAAACATGCCTGCGCCTGTAGACCTTCATGTATTCGCACCTCCCGTTTGACGCGTGCAGGGAGGTAGAAATACAACTGTGTAACTGAGCCAGTTAAAAAATGAATGAAGAAAACATCCGTGAGAATCCGCCCGTGCTGCATAATTCACAATGTGGAGAATATACGCTGAAACTATGTCAGTTTGACTTGTTCCACCTCCCCTGCCCTCTTTTACTCATTCTCCTCTTTCCAGTACTACCGTCCTCCCTCTCCCCCCCCGCACACGCACGCACGCACGCACACACCTTCTCCCTTTCTTGAGTGATTCACAAAGTTTACCAGAGGTCGAGAGGGGTCGGTATCATAACTCTAGAGGAGCAGAGGTCAGCTGGTCTCTCTTCAGCTCTTCAGTTGAAATCAATGTATAACATTAATATATTTGATGCATTTCTTCATGATTAAGTGAATATATATAGTATAGAATACTATGTAGTATATAGCTGTTCTTATTAAGGCATGATTAATGTATTGTTGGCCTTATAAATCATAGTGGATTATGCAGGGATGGAGCGCTGTCCCCGTCGTTTATTCGGAATTTAAATTCCGATCAGGGCTAATAATTGATTTGTATTCCTCTGCATTAAGGTAATTCCATCGTTAAATTACACGTCTCTGAATGCATTCGTATGACCTGCGATGAGTCAGACGTGATATCGGAACAGGGAACAGAGAGAGATCAATGACCAAGCAAGTCACTATCCACCGTAGGAAAACCAAACGATAGAAATGAGATGAAAATTGGTTCATTTGGCCATTTTCTCCGAAACAATATCAAGTTGCTGGTAATGCTGTCACCGCTGCCTCCTGTTAATCTTTCCCTGCTAATAACCTCCTTTAATTACTTTTCCCTCACACATTATGTTTCCATTATGATCCACGCACCCATAAGATAAATGCATTGTGCTTTTTTTGTGTGCATTTTATTTTTTAACTCGCCACTGTCATTGTCTTTCTAAGTGAACCACATACTGTAGGTGCCAACATGCTATAGTTACAACTGGTGGCGAGTGGCTGATTTTGTGGATGTCAAAACACCGAATTTTGAAACAATACATGATCACATTACTATGGTCAGAGATGATCTTTTGTATCGTTAGAGTGAAACAACGTCTGCGGGGACCTGCATTGTTTATTCCTCTCTGTTCCAAGGGGAAACCGGCCTGTGCGGGTTCACACGATCCCACGTCTCGTTACATTTGCCCATGTGCATGAAATATGCACATGTTTAGGAAATACGATGCATTCCTCCCACCCGCTGATAAAAAAACATTAGCATGTGTGACATTTCGACAGAGCGCATCTTTATATCTAACCCACGGCCTGTCAACCCACAAACACACCGCCTTCCCTTCCCCTGAACCAAATACACACAAGTCAACCTGTCAACCAGATTTAAGTTGTTGCCGTCGTCGTCCTCTGCGCTCTCTCTCTCTCTCTTTTTCCGTTTAATCACATGAGAATGCAATAACAATGATCTGTCAAAACTTCCCTCAGAACTCCATTTGTTTGTGTGGTTTCGGATTCACCCTGTTTTTCTATCACCTACCCACCCCGTACTTTTTTTATGCGTTTCACATCCGTCAGACACTTAATATCCTGATACATGTGAGATATTGAAGAGCGGCGTGCCGTGATGGATGCGGTTTTGCTGTGATATTTTCACTCGCTCACACATGACACCCGTAGTGTTTGCCGATAAATAATAATATAATATAGGTGAGACGGGTCGCCGCGTACTTGTCTGCGCATTTGGGTCAAAGCTAATCTCATTCCATCGTGGGATGCCTCTCCCAAATTCACCTCCAGACATATTGACACCTTCACCGAGTCGTTTACAGTTGTCGACTCGGGTTTGATTGCGACGTCATGTGACTGCAGCGGGCCGCGCAGCTGTTGAGTTTAATAACGTGCCGCTATCAATATTTTCATCAGAGTCAGAAGATGCTGCAGCAGCAGAGATGTAGGACAGACGTGTTCTGGGGGACGGGTGGTTGGAACATTTTTTTTTGCCTCCCTGTCAGGCACATCAGCTGGTTCCACATTCAACGTCTTAACAAAAACGTTCAGTTCCTTTTGTTTACTTTTCATTTCCTGAAGCCTCTTCAGCACCGTCATATTCAGATGTTTGGCTTGTGTTCTCTCAGAGCAGGAATGTGCACAAAAAAGATCGGAATACAGTCATTCTCGAGCTAGAAAGGCCAATTTTAAAAGAAATCTGTTTCATCACTTCTTTAAAAAAAAAACTCTCGCAATGTATTGCATTCCATAGTGTTGTGCTATTTCTATTAGTTTTTAGTTTTGGCAGTTATTTGCATTATGGGCGGCCTGGAGGCTCTTCACTTTGTGTATCATGATTGTTGATCAAACAGCATTGACTCTATGTCAAATAATAAACTGACTGTCATATACTGCCCCACTGTAGTGCCACTACTGTAGTTCAGCAGCACAGAGCTGTGCTCAGGCAATTGCAGATATGCCTTTGTTGCCTTTAACGAGTTTGACCCGTTTTGCTGATTATATGCGTAATTTTCTATCCTGTCCCCTCTTCTCGGTTTTCTCTCGTCTCCCTGTCTGTCGTTTTCATCCTATAGCTCTCTCTCTCTGTCCTTTTCAGTGCCAGTGTGAATTTGTGAAACTCCTAATCCTGTGAAACAATGTCCTGTGTGCGTAATATGAGCGGGCTGACCTTCACGTCCTCGCGAGAGATTATTTTCATTTGGACCTTCCCATGCATAACCCAGAATAACCGTTTGTGTGTATGTGCAAACGTATGAACGTGATTACATCTCTTCGGATGGGTTTCTACGTGGCTGGTGGGAGTGTGTGAGAGTCAGTGTGTCATACGAAGGAGATGAAAGAGAGAAAGAAAGTTGCTGACTTGCCCACATGAGCATCCATGACTTACCTGTTCAGCCAAGCTGAGACAGGCAGACGGAGGGTGTGTGAAAGGAGGAGAGGAATAGATATTGAAGGAGGGAGATAGAGGAGAAGAGGGCTCTTTGCAGAGAGAGAGGGAGGGAGAGGGAGAGAAAGAGATGGAACGTATGTGTGTGTGCGGGCGGGGCGGGGGCGGCGGGGGGGGGGGGGGGGGGGGGGGGGGGGGGGGGGGTCATGAACACTGCTGGATTTGGCTGGTGGTGGTGTGGTGGAGATGAGACAGGCAGACGGAGGGTGTGTGAAAGGAGGAGAGGAATAGATATTGAAGGAGGGAGATAGAGGAGAAGAGGGCTCTTTGCAGAGAGAGAGGGAGGGAGAGGGAGAGAAAGAGATGGAACGTATGTGTGTGTGTGGGGGGGGGGGTCATGAACACTGCTGGATTTGGCTGGTGGTGGTGTGGTGGAGAAAGAGAGGAAGAGCAAGGGGTATATGAGGAGATGGAAAGTGGATAATGAGATAATAGATGAGTAGAGCAACTTTATGAATTGAGAAGAAAATCATTTTTTACAGCAGCATATGGGATATGAGGGTGGGTACCGCCCATAGTGAGGAGAGAAGAAAAATTCACCCTGATTGTATCGTCTTTACATTCAAAATATTGAAATGAGGTTAGTGCTGCACAGTCTTTACATGATAGGGTTTTGCACATTTGTCAAGAAATGTTATGAGAAAGAAAAGTGTTGTGTGTGTTGTAAAGACATACTACAATGGTTGTATTATTGTGGGCTGCTTGATGGGTGGTTGGGACGAACAAGGAGATAAACTAAGAAGGATTTCAATAAATAGGTGCTTATGAATTAATATTACAATTATAGTAACGTCAACTTGTCACTCATACTACTTGAATCAATTCATGCTCATCATGCAGGTACAGTAGCAAATAGAAAACAAGGCTTTATCGTCACTGTACTGGATGCAGTGAGATTAGGGATGTTTCTCATGTTTAGTGTATTTAACAACAATTCAAAAGAAACGACTACTATATCCATTAAGTCACTTTCATTGTACACATAAAAATTGCCAGGTCGAGGAAACACTTCAGTTCAATGTAATGCACTTATATACTATATATATATATATATATATATATATAATATTTGAGTAGTTGTAGTACAGCACCGGGATAAATATTTTTTCATTTGTTAGTGTTCTTAAGGACAGAGGAAAAAAACACTCTTCCTGTGATAATGGAAACGAGTTTGCTCTTTCAGTGATTTGTGTTGTGTGATAGTTGTGTGATCGTGTGTGTTCACACTGTTGGTGAGGGCATGTTGCTGGAAATGGTGCGGTGATAGCGATCAACAGAGCCCGGATGAACAGATCCAGCAGTGTTTCTTATTCTGTCAATGATTACAAGTGGTGTGTTTGGCATGCACAATTTATATTGTGGTTAAAGTTTAAGACACTGCTTTGCAGAAGGGCTTGTAGAAGAGTCCACCACAGAACACAGAACCCACAGAACTGTGGGTGTTTACGAATTCAGAAACCAAACCCACATCCCAGTTTAAATGCGGAGGAAGAGGAGGTTTGGGAGGAAGAATGTCAAGTGTCTTCCAGTCCTTGCAGAGATCAGACCGGCCGTGTCCACACTTGAAACGCTGAGAGTAACACCCCACATCGGGAGAGGAGGATGATCTGAGGCGAGGGAGAGCAGGAGAAAGGGAGAGCTGCAGGTGCGGGGACAGAGGAGTGAAAAGAAGAGGTGTGGATTAAAGGGGGTAAGCTGTATAGGTTAGGGCTTAAAGGAGAATGCGGGAAATGCCCGAAACGGCAACATTTCACGCTTCCGTATTAGATCCAAAATGTTTGCCTGTTTATGCTTACGAAGCTATAAATACTAGTAAAAAAACTGCATTTTCGGTCCGAAAGCTGCCTTGCTTTTAAAAAAAATATATATAGTTCTAAATACTTAAGCGTGACTTCACCCTAGACACCATGGTGAGTTTGCCAAGTCTATGACTCACACAGTTGTGTAGACTCACAGTTTAACAGCGGGCAGTTAACCAATCAATAGTCTATGGTGAATGACTCAGGATGAAGGCTGCGGATGGATGACTGTTGCTTGCATACGTTCATGACTCCGGGAGTGAGTGGCTGTTTTTTGTGTCAGCATTACAACTGTGTGTATGTGTATAAATAATTGAGTGAGTATGTGATGATGGTGAACTTTGATCATTTCACGCGCCTCTGAAACTACAACCATCGCACTTTCTGATGACGCCCCCCACCCCATTTTTTTTTTTTTTTCCATTATTCCAAAACCAAAATCCATCCATCAGCACCTCCTCCGTCGTGCCCCCCCCCGCTCCATTCCCCGCGCCCCCGGCGCCCCCCCCCCCCCCCCCAGCCCCTCCTCACCCACCGACTGGAAACCAGGGCAGCGCAGCAGCGGAGGGGTTAAGATGAGCCGCGGCTCGTGATTGGCTGCCGGCCGGCGGTCTGAAGCAGCCTACAGAACAGAGGTAACCAGGCAACCTCAGAAAGGGAGGCAGAGGGTGAGGGAGGCAGAGGGGGGACAGAGGAGGGGGGACACCGCGCTGAAACAAGCCTGCCATAGTTTTGTTGGGGATCGTGGAAGGAAAAAGATGTGACGCGGCTCCGAAGTGCAGAGCGCGGGATGGGACAGTGGATTAGTCTCAGCGTGGATGTGTGGACATACTCCGGCAGGATTGGAGCCTGAAGCCTTTTTTTCCCCTCGCAAAATGGGAACTAACTGCTCCTTTTCGCTTTAGTGCAAAGGTAAGAGCGCCAGCGCAGAGCGGCCCGGACGCGGGATGCGGCACGAGCGGCCCCTGGTCCAGAAAGTGTGCACTTTAGGACAGGCAGGAGGAGGGGGGCGTTCGGAGCCTGTGGATTCTCTGAGATGACTAATCCAGCGCTGCTGCTGCTTCTGCTGCTGCTGGTGCAACGGGATTGCTTTTTTTTTCTTCTTCTACTTGGAGCCCCCGTGTTGGCCGTTTTTTTTTTTTAGGGGGGGGGGGTGACCCCCAACCCCCTGTGTGTCTGCGTGTGTGTAAGTGAGTGTGTGTTAATGTGAGATGTTAGGCGGGAGGACTGACAGCGGTTTGCTGCATTCTGCGTCCGTCTCTTCGTGTGTTCGTGGGTGCGCGTCTTTTAGTCGGAGAATCAACAATTATTTTAGTGAAAGCAAAGTGACACAATCTTGCCAATGTTTCAGTCACCATTTACACATCCACTTCAACCTGCTCTCTCTTTCTCTCTCTCTCTCTCTCTCTCTCTCTCTCTCTCTCTCTCTCTCTCTCTCTCTCTCTCTCTCTCTCTNNCCCTCTCTCCCTCTCTCCCTCTCTCTCTGTCTCTGTCTCTGTCTCTGTCTCTCTCCGTCTCTCTCCGTATGTATGTGTGTGTCCGCTCGAGACACTCGATGGTGACTTTATTATTATGGTGAATTATAACTATGAACCTTATTATGTAGGCAACTATTTCTTCCGAGTTAACTGGATATGTGATGGACGTGTATCGGTAGTGTGTTCTTGTGATTGTTCGACACCTAGGCCTGTGGTGCATTTTTATTATTTATTTGACCTCTTCCTGATGCAGGGAGCTTCTCTAACAGGCGGCTCCTAATACTCTCCCTGATGTGGGTTTTTGTCCACTTTGGCTCGCAGCGAGGGTGAAGTCAAGTGCAGCTCGGTACAGCGGAGGTAATAACGATGTTGATGAAGTGTTAGCGTAGAAGTGTAGTCAATGGTGTGTAGGACACAGCAGCTTCTGGCTGGCTGGCTTTGGGCTGATGGAGAAAGTGAGAGAGTGTGGCGGAGCGAGGGAGAGTTGAATAGGCGACCGGGTCAGTTTGCTTTGGGGGGGGGGGGTCAGGCTGCAGCTAAGAGCCGCATTTCATCACGAAGCAGCGGTGCTCTCCGTCGCACACAGTGCAGATGCTTCATATATAATGTATACAAATGAATCACGTGAACATTCCTCTGTTTTAAGTGTGCAATACAATGCCCACTCCGACTATTTGGTTCTGACCACAGGTGCACAAGTCTCCCTTCCTGCATGTGTGTGTGTGTATGTCTAAATATCCTTTCTCAGCCACTGCCCTTTAAGTCTAAGGCAGGCAGCTGTCAAGTGTGCTCCTACATTCGTATGTAAATGTCAGGTGGAATCATTGCGGTACTTCTTACTCCTCCATATCGTTTGAACGTGTTGTTGCTGCTCGTTAGCCACTCAGCAGATTCAGAGACGTGATCATTAACGTGATTGGATGTGTAGGTGTGGAAAATCGGAGCGCCGGGGGTTGGATTTTTGGTTATATTTGTATTGTAGTGCCGCTGCCTTGACCTAGCTGAAGGATTTCATTACTTTTTTCCACCAGCATTTTACTTCTGCCTGTATGGGCCCAGCGGGCGACAGCGGGTCGTCATAGAAACCCACAGAGGATTGTGTGGAAACTCTCAAAGAAAAAAAAAGCTTCCCCTTCAATTCTCATCTCCTCCTCCTCTGTCTACAGCCTCCGTTTTTTCCCCCTTTGCCTTTCTCTCTTTCACATCCCAACTCCGCCTCTTGCTATTTTTTATTCAGTGCAGGACGGTGGGGTCCTGGGTCCGTGTACTGTATAGAAGTACACGATGCTCCTGAATGAACGGACTAAACCTTGGAACAGCAAAATGTCTCTTTTAGGTGGCGTAGTCTTGACAGCCAGAAATCACTGGAAGCCGGAGCTTACTGTTTGGGGGGCTTCCTAAAGCTTTTCACAGCCTTTACATGAGAAGGCTTGTAGCTCTGAGTTTGTATCTCCGTTGGAGACACCGGCGTACCCCTGATATCAAGAAAGACCTTCTTTTCACACAGGATAGTTTTATGTTCATTCATCTGACACCATGTACGTGTGTGCATAGAAATGACGAGCAGATGAGAGGAATTACAAAAAGCACCAGGGATTTGTTGAGCTTTGCTCTGCGTCAGAGTTTCACTCATGCACATTAAGCCATTTTATGTGAACTATATACAAAAGGGAAAGCCGTACTGTATTTTCAGGCATTCGGTAAGAATATCCCAAATGACTGACTGGAAGCAGTGTGACCACGTAACCTGAACATGAGTAATTTGTGGCTTACTTACTTCCCTGTGGCACCCCAGTGACACTTGTTGCTATGGAAACAATTCAATGCCACAACAAATTGACAGCCCATTCAAGTTACCTGCTCAGCACAGCGCCGGCCGAGTCTCTGTGGCATTTTCTTTAAATTAGCTGTGGTGAAAACAATGAGCTGGCAGCTGCAGAGGAATTAAACTTTGTTGCCGGAAGATAACTCGCGTTCAGCAAGTCGCCCCCTTCCCCCGCCTTAATTACTTTGTCTGTCTGTTCAAACCGGGGTTCGGTCGGGTCCATTTTGCTCTGCACTGTTTTGAATGGACAGTTCCATGGATAAGATGAGTCAATGGTACTTTTTAGGCCAGCTGCATGTTTCTGTATCAGTAAAGCCCACTGTGATTCCATTGAACCAGATGAATATTCCGAATCAATGTTATCCTCTTTCTGCTGACATCCTAAATTACACGGAGAACTCTGCCCACCTTCCTCTTCTTCGTGCCTTTTGTACGCCTCCTTTTCTCCTTCTTAGCTCTCGAACGTTGTCATAGTCTACTGGGTTTTTTTTTTTTTTTTTTTCTTCTTCTCTTTCATACAAAGTGGATTCAGCATTAGAATAACAGCAACAAGGAAATCAAAGAAAATTCTCTGCACGCCCTGCTGAGGTATTTCCAACATTTGGTAACGTGTTAAATATCAGTATTTCTTCCGTAGGGAAATCCACCATTGCAGAGAGAGGGAGAATTGACTGGCTCTTGGCTGACTGCCCTCGCCATCGATCCGCACTCCTTGTGTGTGTGACATTCTCTCAGATATAATCGGCACTGAGAATATCTTTACAGTCCATTGGGAGTATGTATGTGTGTACATATACTGTATACACCACATTTCTTGGCCTTTACTTATTCACCGTGAGGGAAATTGGATGTGTGTTTGTCATTCCGGGAAAATCGATAGTCACGTCGCCACACACACATACACATTAAGACGCCGAATGTGCACAGAACTGTCATTACCACCAATCATGATTACCGCTTGAATACAGAACGGTGAAGCCCCTCACGTGCGCACACACACACACACACACAATCATTATTCAGATTTCGCTTCAAAACCACGGTTTTGTCCTTGCAATGATAGAAAGACATGCCCACAAACACTCACCCCCACACACACACACAGCAGGGCATCTGTAGTCCATAATCAGTGATCTTAAAACACTCACAATCTGTCCATACCTCTGGCATTGGCATCTGCAGACACGGTGCTTATATTTTACCGCAGGAAAAACTGCCGTGTGGGTTTAGCATTTTCTGCTTTTTCATTTTCGGCCTGACTTTGCAGCCCTAGACGCTACCGTGAGCTTAAAGTAGAATAATATTAAATAGAGCGTTTTTTGTTATCCGTTATAAGGCATCAGGTGTGTAATGCGTCTCTATCCATCACTGAGCAGGACAATTATGTGAGTGTGAACCCACACAACACATGCTGGAGTGGTTTAGTGTCCAAGATGGACTACACCAACCTCACGAAATAATGTCCACAGGAGTAACTGTCTGCTGCATTCCGCTTTGTTTTTTTTTTTTACTACCAGCCATTGAACAACCGCGGTAATTGCTTTATTTTGGGTTTTGAACATTGAGCCTTTATAGCCCTTTGCTTCTCTGTGCTTTATCGCTGTTCCACATTTTGCCGCACTGTGTTTCCACGGCCCGTCTTTGGTTATCGCTCTCTGTCCAGTTCCAACAGCACTGCACTGCCCCGTCCCGTCCTCCGTCTCTCTCTGCCCAGCAGCTTGGGGAATCCTCTTCTCTCAGAAGGGACGTTGATTATGGAACCGAGACTCTCGAGTTCTTTATATATTTTTTTCTTTTTCACACTCATCACAGTCATTATTTCAAGTCATTATCACATATTCTTCTCTTTTCCCCCCTCTCCTGCTTTTCACTTCTGGTCCCTCCTGCTCGTGGCCTTCTCCAGTGTGCCTTTCTTTGGGGTGAAATCACAAAGGTGTTCACTTTTTTAATGAGTTTTCACAGCAAACAAAAGCACTTTATAGCAGGCATTTGCACTCCCTCACATACACACGCGCGTATATAGAGGCGCACGGCACACTGGAGTCACAGCACATTAGCACTTCAATTAATTTCACGCGTTACATTCTCATTTCCCCCAGAAGTCAAGATCCCTGACCACCCACCTCCCCGACACCACACACACACACACATACGTGCCTCAGCGGACCTTAGCCGTATTATGTGCTCCTGGTGACATTTTAGGTTCTGGAGAGCAAAAACAAAGAGCCCCAAACAAAGCGCCCATAAATTACATTTCAATTTGTGTTCTCTCTGCCTTTCATCCAGCCATGAGCTGGAGATGCCTGGTTTGGTATAATATTCTCTATTCAAGGAATACAATAGATGAATGCATGTACAGCACGGGGGGAGGAAGTGGGCTCTCAGATTGGCTCCGGGGTTTGTTGGTTACACTTCCCTGTAGAACGACTCCACTGACTTCCACACCCTCTGTGAGACTGCAACAAAGTTACGGAAAGAAAAAGACTGAGACGGGGAATGGAAATGGGTTGTCCTCCGAGGATTTCCTCTTTATCTTTCTCCCCCTCTTTCTTTCCCCTCCTCGTCTCTCTCGCTTCCTCCCCGCATGTGGCCGCTTACTAATGAATTTTTAACCATCCCAAGATTATCCCCTTTATTTCTCCCCGACGCTCTGTCTTTGCGAAGATTTGTGTCTTCATTGCACCTGCCCCCACAGTGACGTTTCGCACCATGGTGACGGATTACGTGGCGGGAGCGGCGCAGCGGTTTACTCCTTCATGTGGAAGCATAGCCTGTCCTACCCTTCTCGTTCTGATGGCCAAGGTGATTGTAACCTAATTTCGGCTGGTAGCGCTGCTTTGTGTGCCAAACATCTGTGAACACAGGAGACACAGTGTCTGCCAATCTGTGTCCAGTCAAAGCGGACGTCCACACGCTCGCACTCTCTGACATACACTGTCCCGCGTGGCGCACGCGCAACCATGACACACGCGGTGAACTCCCCCAGCATTTTGAACTCATTTGTAATCTTGCGTGTTTCAGCACGCGGCACAATGCGTCACACCGTAGCACTTTTGTGATCACACAATACAGGTTTTATGTGGCTTCGTGGGTCATGAAATCGGCTCATCCCATAAACCAAGTTAAGTTTCAATTAAGGCGGAAACATAAAAATGATCAGAATGGGATCTGCTTTCCGGAGAACCTCTGAGGCTTTGGTTCTAGTGATGCGCTTTTTTTTTTTTTTTTTTTTTTTTTTATGATCACATTTTGCCTATTTGTGCTCTACCCGTTACTGAGCATGTGCGCCACCCTTTGAGATCGTGCGTCTTTGGTGACAATGGTACTTTAAATACTCATCCAAAATCGAAAAGAATTTCATTTTTTCAAACCACTTAAAACAGCAAAAAAAAAAAAAAGACCATCAGACAAAACAGGTTTTTGTATGATAAAAATAAAGGCATAAAAGAAAAGGGGCTGGGAGAAGGTTGAGGCTGAGGTGAGGAATAACCGAGGCCGCTCAATGTCAGCGGTGAGGGGCCATTTCACTGCTCAGCCTTGGCCATTCATCCTCATCAACACTCACCTGAAAAACACACACACGCACACACTTGTGCACATTCAAGACCTTGGACACACTTCCATTATCTTTGGTCATCATGCTACCTCACTCCCACACAAACACATGCACACATACTCTCTTGGCTATTATGTTTTTTATCAGTGAAATGGCCCTTTGGAAATGAATTTACAAAAACATCCAGGCTCAGAAATGTGTCTTTACTTGATGCATTTGTCTATCATTTTGATGCATTCTTACTCAGGCTGAACCTCATCCCTCACAACCAAGCCCTCGAGTTTCAGTATGTTTTTTTTATTGACTGTTTAATACCAGCCATGTAAGAGGATTTTAACCCATACACTCATATATACACATCAGTAATAAAGATTGAGCTCTAAAGTGGAGCTTTAGCGCGGGTAAACACGTGTTTATTGGACCAGTATTTACAGAAAACAAAATGCAGCTGAAACATTCATTTTTCGAAAGCCTAAAGTCGCTGTGTTTTGACCGCTTGTAGGCTTACCAGGCTCTTTAAGTCTTATCCTGCACATGTTGTCAAGCCAGAAACGGATCAGCATCCCATGAGAGTCCTCTACCTGTTCAAATCCCTTATTTAATGTTTTTTTATTCTAAGCGTGAGTAACAACCTGCTCTGAAAAAAAAAATCATTTGGTTTCTTTGGCCCTTTTGTTGGTTTGACACTTCTCGTGTCTTCATACTGAAAGTGAAAAACTATGTTGTGTAACGGACTGCTCTCTTAGCATTTGCCCATGGTTTTCAACATGAACTTGCGTTGTTCCTTCATGTTAAAATAACAAGTCAAATCAGTGAGTTGAGAACGGCGCAAATTTGTTTGGACCTAAAGACTGTGATATTGATTCTCACTAGGTGCGATATCATGCTGGGGTAAATTCAGCTTAAAGTAGATTTAAATTCCTAAGCAGGCACCAGGGTTGGTCAATTTAGTTGATAGGTATAACCAATAAATATGGATTTCAAAATTCATGCGTCTGTGGTCGGCCTCTCAGTTAGGGGGTCTTCTTTATGGATGGATGGAGGATTCAATCACCTGCCATTTGTGCTCCTTGATGGAGTTTCTCTGAGCATCTACCGGACTGACACACCACTTGCTTCTGGTGTCACACACACACAGACACACACACACAGCCAAAAGATGAGAGGACATATAACTGAAGGCTAAATCATTTTTTTTTCATCATAATAGTGCTTTTGATGACCCCCTTATCCATAGGCCACAATGCCCCCAGTCTCTCAATATCTCTCTCTCTAGCTCCTCACTCACACACTCAGACACACGCACACACACACACACACCGTCCCACCCATTCTGTAATTTAAGTATTAGGATAGACAGCCTTCAATTAGCCGGAGATAACGACTATAGCACTATGAGGGCTGATGAGTATGATAAGTCATTTTTGGGAACGATGGTGTTAAAAGACCACCCATTGAACTACGTGGCCATGTTCACTTACTGTGTGTGTGTGTGCATGTGTGTGTGTAGCTGTAAGTGTGTGTGTGCGAACGTAAAGCTGGATTAATGGAATAGGCCAGATCTAAGAACTGAGAGATGAAATGACTGTGATGGTTTCACTCACACGCGCAACCCCCCAATAGCCGACGCTGGAGCTGACAGAAATATTTGATAATATGATGTGGATGACTGGAGCACTTTATATGATGCGTGTTTGCGTGTGTGTGTATAATTTTAAATACCACACATGCTTTTTTTTTTTTTTTTTTTGCAGTTTGCAGTTTGCAATTTGCTGCTTCACATGGCTTTAATCTTCAATGGCAGCCGGTAATAGCTGCTGTACTGTGGAAGAGATTGTACGTCTTAAGTGAGGAGTGTCCCTGCTGCCTTTATCTTCCCGTCCCATTTTTTCCGGTATTGCGTAATGGACGCACGTCCGAGGAGTGTGTGCGTGTCATAAAAAAAAAAAAAAAAAAAATCAGTGTACTACAACAGCCATCAAAATAGTCCTACAGACCAGAAAAAATAGGAAAAAAAAATGATATGCAAAATGTTTTCGGAAGTGGACGCCAGGGTGGGGAATAAGGTGGGAGGAGTAGGAAGTGAGGGATGGAGAGAGAGAGAGAAGTGGCCGTGATTGTGTCGCTGGTGTGCCTCAGTGAGTAGTGCTGTGTTATTAGTCATACTACCTGCTGCTGCGCCCGCCCTACCCTACCTCTCCCAGCCACCTGCCATGTGCAGGTGCCCTCATGCGTTTGTGTGGGTGCCTAATGGGTTCCAGAGCTGAGGACTAGTGCGCTCTCTCTCTCTCTCTCTCTCTCTCTCTGGAGACCCGATGCTTGCCTGGAGAAAACAGACTCTTACCTTGGCCTTTGCGGTAAATCGCCCTTTAAATGAGTTCCCTGTGTGATCCCTTCACGCGCTGCCTTGGACCAGAGCTCTCTCCCGAGCGAGAGGACAACTTAATGATCCCCGGGCTGATAAACGGAGGAGTGAATGAAAATATCTGCTAAAGGCGATATTTGAAGCCCGTATTGTCCATCAGGCGGCCTTCCCCTAGAGTGGACCTCTTCACCAGAGTGAGTTGACCTCTGCAATTTATTACCGCTGACATCCGTCACATCTCAGCCCTCAGGGACACGCGCAGTAATAATATCACAGCAGCCTCACGCAGCTGAGCATATGACTGTCTGTCCACTGCCGTGGCTGCCTGTGAGGCTTATTAAATGACTCAGAGTCCGTTTTTCTGGTTCTCTGTACAACGCACGATGTTGTTAGATTCATTATATTATCTAGTATCTGGTCCAAGCTGGTTTGGTGTATAAGTGAGAATATGGCAAATATACATATGTTCAGTAACCCCGTTTTCATCTTACCCCTGATGGAGTTATTTACGCCCCTCCTAGTCTTTCCTCACAACCACGTCCATCCTTCATCTTCACCAGCGCGCATCCTGTGTGCCTGAAGCCTCTGTCAGAATTGCATTTAATCATGGAAACGTTTAAAGGTAGGACTGGGCATACATACCGGTATGTGTGTTTATTTCTTTTTTTTTTGCCTCAAAAGCACATACTACTGATTTTTATTGTCACGATAATTGGGGCATCCGTGTCAAAAGAGATAGAGCAGGTTTTCCACAGGGTCAATAGTTCAAATCCTTGCTTGCTCTCCGTGTCGACGTGTCCTTGGCCGAGTTACTGATCTGCACTTTGCCTCTAACAGCTGTGCTGGAAGTGTCTGGATGTAAGGGATAGATGGAGCCACATATAAAAGCACGGTGTGTGTGTGCGTGTGAGTGTGTGTGTGGGAATAGGTGAATGTTTCACTTTCTTTCTAACACTGTACTCTCGTGGAATGGCCTGCGTTTCTATGGCGCTTTTATACAAAGCCTATTATGGAGACAGCAACTGGGTTCAGCATTGTCCGCAAGATAAATGTGATGTATGGACAAAAAATGGGGCCAAGGATTGAACTGCTAACCCTGCATTCTACCTGCCAAACCACAGTAGATGTTTAGAGTATATATACTTGTGTATATATATATATATATATATATATATAATATAACCCATAAGCATTTACATAATGTGGACTTGTGTTGAAATGGCTAAAAGCCAACACTTTGACAGATAGATGGACACAGCATTTTTGCGGACTGTCGCGCAGGGGCCCCAGCATTAGGTGTGTGGAGTGTGTTGTGTCTGGGCCAGGGCAAATCTCAGGGGTGCAGAGTGCACAAACGGCAGGGATGGAAAATTCGGGGGGGAACCGTTCCAGGTGTTGTGAAGCGTTTAATCACTCACCTGTGAGACGACACCCCCACACACACACACACACACACACACACACCCCCATAGCATACACATATACCGAGGACTGGTGGGACTAATTACCCAAACTCCACCACGGTGAAAGCACCACCAACAGCTCGCCTGGTAGAAGTCGTACAAACACACATACAAATACACAACAGCTTGTCTCCCCAACTCATTACACCGCTCATCTCCTGCTCCTCTCCTCAATCTGCTGCCTTCTGAAGGAGACGCCGAAGAGGAGGAGCAGGAGGAGGAGGAGAGGAAAGAGAGCAGGATGGTAGATAGCAGGTCAGGAGGCACACTGCTACAGGAAGCTATTCTCCATGCAGACTGTGGCTGCAGGCAGCGCTACAGGTAACAAACACATCAGTCACACACACGGCGCACCTGCTACTGTACAGATGGCACAGCCTGGGAGAGAGGCAGGCGGAGCAATGGAGAAAGATGAGCAATCACGCAGAAACAAAGGGAGGAGGGGTGATATTTTTCATGGCCAGTTTGTTATTGGAGACCGTGGAAGGGCAGACTGGGAGGATGGCGGTGCGGAGTCGAGGAGGGGTGGGATTGTGTTTGTACACCGCTGGGGTGAGAGGAGGAGAAGAAGCGAGGGAGAGAGGGGAGAGGAGGCCCTGGGGGAGGAGAACGGGAGGGATTTCCTCACCTGTGTCCTCCGCCTGGGGCCAAAAAAGTCCTGTGCAATCTAGTGAGTCTCTCTCTCGGCTTTCTGTATATCATTATAGTGCACGCACACACACACACACTCACATTATTTATCTTTCCTCTTACCACCTCTATATTTCTCTTTTTATCTTTTCCCTTCAACCCCAGATGAGAAATAATCCTGTTCATTACCTGTGTCCTCATCAGAGACACTAACATTCTCCATCGTGCTCTCTGCTCTCGAGATCCACATTATCATTTTGTTCTCCTATTAATCATCGAATTTAGTCTTTGTGGCTGCGGCTTTAGTCTCTGTGTGTGTGTGTGTGTGTGTGCGTGTGCGTGTGTGTGTGTGTGTGTGTGTGCGCGTGCGTGCTTGTGAGGGCGTGCACATGTGCATATGAATGTGTGCGCACTTGCGGCCGTGCCCCCCGGCTAGAAAAATCTTAATCTCCTGTCTGTTAGTATATTCAGAATTCTCTTTTCGCCGGTGGAGGCATCTGATAGGCTTATTCCACAGCCCTGCTGGCCTTCATCTCGCTCCAGGAAGTGAGGATGGTGATGTGTCTTGAAAATCTGAAAAAAAGGGAAATCCATTCAGCCATTTCTGTCTCAGTCGCTCGTGAAAAGCTCTTGCTGAATTCCAAATGAGCTGCAGGTAGTCTGGTGGCAAAAAAGTTTGTATCAAAGAGGAATTTGGCTAAACTAATCTCTTAGCTTTGGGTTATGCTGGTAATTTGAACATTTTACCCTCTCTTTTTGGGAAGTCAGTTACAAAAACTGAAAAAAGCTTTAAGAAAATGAAATGTGCCCTGAAATCTGAAAAATTTGAATACTTTTTTTTTTTTTTTTTTGTAATTTTATCATCTGGTCTTATGGTCATTTTAGATTTCAACATGTTATCAGCTGTTGAATGTAGACCAAAATTCTTCTTTCTTTAACACATAATGTGGGAGAAATGAAACAGGCAGGGTTTAACACTCACGGAGGTTCTGATCCTATCACTCGGAACATTTCATCAATTTCATCAATGAAGCATCACTGAACATAAAAACACAATCACTGCAAGTGCAGACTTGTGTCTTCTTCCTGAGGAGCTAAGGGGTCAGGTTGAACACGGTGCATTCGGCGGCCTAATATTAATCTGCAGCGATGCAGTGCAGCTCGTACACGCCCAGCCTGGGCCCTTGTGTGCGTTTGGCAGCGGGCAGTGTGTTTCAGTGTTCCAGGCTTTGTTTGTGTTTGTGTATGAGAGAGGAGAGCAGTGTGAGAGCGGAGGGAGGACTGGGGGAAAAATGCTATTGCCTATTCCGGTCACACGGATCGTCTTTTCACTCCTCAGCCTGACAGCACATTTCCTTCCCTCTTCATGCTCGTTGCCTCCTCTGTAGCAGATCTCTCTCTCTCTCCTGCCCCCCCCCCCCCCCCCCCCCCCTCTCTCCTGCCCCCCCCCCCCCTCCCCCTCTCCCTCCTGGCCCCTCTCTCTTTCTCTCTCAAATGGAAATGCAAATTCAAATTACCTTTATTGGAATGACAAGAGTTTTTATTTAACATAACACGCCATCGTGTACAGTAAAATAATTCTTGTTTTTTTTTTGTCTCTTTTAATCCCAGCTGCCGCTTTCGCTTTTCCTTCTACTATCTCAGGGCTTGAGCGTGTGAGCATTTCACTCGCGTTTGTGTGACTTAAAAATAGATGAGTGCGAACTGTTAAATATATTTAGGAGCATGTGTGGGAATAAAATGCACTGAACCAATTTTGTGCATTGAAAAGAATCAAATTATTATAAGCGGCGGCTGGCAGGCAAACTTTTTTCATGTTTGGAATTTAAGAGTAATTTTATTACGGCGCTGTTCATATGATGTTTCCCACTTGTGAATCTCTTTGTAGTAGCCACCACAATGGATTTCTTTACATAGAGTATGCCTTTTTCATTTCATATGATGTAATGCTAGAACAATAAATAATTACACTTTTTTTGAATTATTATTTCCCTCCGACAGTTTTCTGTCTTTTCTCTTTATGCAATCCTTCATTTTTAATCTGAGTAGCATATGATCTCCCATGGTAAAAAAAAACCCCACCAAGCCTCAAGCCCTTTATCGTCTTCTCCCCTCTGTCTATGCTTGTCCTCCTTTTTGTTTTTCTTCACCCCTCTCTCCAGCTCTGTGCCTGGTGTATGTATTGGTATCATTAGCGGGTGCACACTGATGGAGGGCACTGAGAGTCTGGGCCCCGATGGGTTGGGACTCGACTTAAGCACCTTATCATTACCTTTACCACATGCACACACTGGACATCCAGACACACACAATCTCTGCACCAATGTGCATTCAGAATAAATACATTTGTGGAACAAACGGCATATTTCAGATGCCAGGGTAGAGATATAAATGTGACTTTAACACTGCCCTTTTCTCTCTCACGCATGCACGCACATGCAAACACTGACACTTCTAAACGCACACAGCCTTTTCTGAGTTTTAAGAGGTTCGTATTGACTTGGAGTCCCACAGGGAACTGAATGCCAATAGTCCCTGTACTCGCTGTTCGAGTTCAGACTGAGTGGCAGTCCAATAGACCATAGGGTGCTAAAAGGGTCTATTTCAAGCACTGGTGGAAAGTTTCACCTCCTGGGTCTGTCGCAGACTCCATATGTGACATGAGATTTTTACACTTTGCCCGGTTGTGTGTGCTTGTGTGTTTTCTTGGCAGAGAAGTTGAAAGAGTTTGGAATTCCCAAATGGAAAATTGTACTGATCATTTCCTGACTCTGACAATCCCGTGGTGATCTCCTCTGAGTCTGTTGATGATATCAGAGGGTGCAATCTTTATCTGTGCGTGTGCGTGTGTGTGTGTGTGTGTGTGTGTGTGTGTGTGTGTGTGTGTGTGTGTGTGTGTGTGTGTGTGTGTGTGTGTGTGTGTGTGTGTGACAGGGAGATGCATTGACAGCCAGTCAATCCAACAACAAACAAAGTGCAAAGAGTAGCGTGTATGTGTGTGAGTGAGTGAGAGGGGTGGTGTGGGGGGCTGATCATGCTGTCAGAGTCTATAAGAAACGACAGGGCCTTATTAAACAGGGACACTCAGTGAAGATTGATTTTGTTTGGCGGACTGTGTTTTAACTGAAAGGGCATGCGGCTGTGACAGTGTGCCGCGCATTTGGACACACGGGCAGGAAGTGTGACTGACTGATGGCCACTAGTGGCAGGAAGCTGGGGAGAAGTTGTACCCGCGCCTCCCCTTATTAAACAGGGACACTCAGTGAAGATTGATTTTGTTTGGCGGACTGTGTTTTAACTGAAAGGGCATGCGGCTGTGACAGTGTGCCGCGCATTTGGACACACGGGCAGGAAGTGTGACTGACTGATGGCCCCTAGTGGCAGGAAGCTGGGGAGAAGTTGTACCCGCGCCTCCCCTTGGGGATTTTTTTTTTTTTTTTTTTTCTTCTCTAAGGTTGAACGGCGCTGGCGCAGGCGGTCCCTCTGCACCCTGACTGGCCTCAGAGGACACAAGTGGAGAATCTGTTCAGGGCGCACGCACGCGCACACACACACACACACACACGCAAAGTGCGACGCCGTTGATTAAACCCGCCCTTCGGCTTCTCCGAATGTGTGTTGCGGTACAAGTTGCTGGCAGTGAGCTGCTCATCTCGCCAGCGGCTGGCAAGTGAAGGAGTTTGGGGCTGTTATTGTTGAAGGTCTCGCCTCGAGCATCCTTTGCTTCTTTTAGTCGCTGCCTGCTCTCCGGCTCTTCCTCTCCTCTGTGTTCGTGGCATACCTTTCCTAGTTAAAAATGTGCAGAGGCGGAGCCGAGCTGCGGTTGTTTTACTCCCAGAAAAAGTCAAACATTCCGTTGTGACACACTGGCTTCTTTCCAAACGTCTACCCAGCCCCCTGTCACGCAATACAGGTTCATGAATGATAGATGGCGCACAAGGAGATTTCAGTATACATGTGTGTTAATGTGCAAAAGTGCGGTAATGGCATGTGTATGTTGTGTCAGGGTGCATTGATGCAGCCGCAGTGAGGCTGCCGTAGTCCCTCTCTGAAGTTGCAATTTCATCCATCTCTACGTCTCCACCTGTGCGTCTGCCTTTAAGAAATCCCCGGTACGTGTGTATGTGTGTTTAACTGCGTGCGCGCGTGTGTTTGTGCAACAGGAATCGTGCGACACCTTGATTAAGTGTTTTGAATAATTGATGATTGCATCCCTCATTAAGCCCCGGTCTTCTGCTCCGACAGGCTCCGGCTCTATTTTTACGCACCAGAATCCTCCCCGTCTGTGTTCCACTCCACCGATGTAGCAGACCCATCAGTCACACCAGGCTCTCCTGATGGGGGTCCGGAGGGGATTTTGGGGGGATGTTAATCATGTTGAGTGGACATCTTTAACAGGCTCGGTGATGAAGGGTTTGGATCCTGGTCTTACTACAGGGCTGTTGGGGGGGGGGCACAGGTTACAACAGGCCATACTGTAAAGCATGTTGCTGTGGAGCTGCTACTGCACTCAGACTCCTTTTTGTGTGTCTGCTGTCACTCCCTGCACACACACCCGCTTTTATCCATTCACTCGCCAATTGGACGCTGCATGGAACAAAAGATGCCAGGAAACTAAATGAAAATGATATTTTGTATCCGAAGGAGTCTGGAGAAATGATTGGCCAGGAGGTCTGGCGTGTGCTCGTACCACACTTGGTTGATCGGGAAACTCATTACCATATTGCTGACATTAGCCCGTGCACCACGAGCAACCATGAATCACTAAATAATTCCTGGAAAGGACGGAGCTGGCCCCGCCCCCGCAGGTTTTCTGAGGAATAACACGCAGCAGGTGTGGCAGGATGTTGTTTATGGAATCAGGGGGGGGGGGGGGGGGGGGGGGGGGGGGGGGCGTTAGGCGTCTTTAGGGATGAACAGGAGAAAATCGGAAGCAGAACTGAATACAAGCACGAACTGCTGCATTATCAGTCACACCTTCACTGCAATGCCTGAGCTCAGTAGGAGAAAATATGTCTTACATGTGTTGGAGTGATGTAGTGGAATAGCAGAGTGGGGTCGGAGGAGACGGGAGGAGATCACACTGACAGACACACGGAGAGGTGGATTCAGGGTGCCGGTTGGTTGATAAAAGGCAGATCTGCAGTCTGTCAGCAGAGCTGCTGCAGCTTCCTCTCGGCATGAAAAAAAAAAAGGAGAGCCTTACGCACACATTGTCGAGCAGGACCAATTTCCATTTTAGCACATTAACAAGGCAGAAGGCACACGCACACGCACACACATACACAGGGGAGGTGCGGGGAGAATGAGATTCGTTTTCATCTATTTCCCCTTAAAACAGGAGAAAGGAAGAAATTCCCCAAAGAGAGTGCTGTGCTTTGATATCTGCAGCCCTGTGTCTGTAAATAGGTTAGGTGGAGACAAACTGAGGCACGTGTGTGTGTGTGTGTGTGTGTGTTTGTGCGGGCATAATCATTGTGTTCATTTGTGATCCGCACGTGCACGCGAAGCTGTCACCTTGCGGGGCATCCTATTTCTGGCAGGAGATCGTGGGTTTGGAAAGTGCGTACGTGTGGCGTCTGTTTACCTTTTCCTGACGAGGCCGAAAAGTGCAGAAATGTTCCGTGTAGTGAGGGGGGCAGGCGTGCAGCAGGCGTGTGGTGAAACCCAAAGCAGCTCAGAGGCCCGTGTTTTTCCTGTTTCCCCTCCTGCAGAGGGGCCGTTGTGCTGGCTGGTGGCCTGGCCGCCTGCCTGCTGAATTAGCTGCACTGCTGTTCTTACAGGCCTCCGGGCCTGCTGCAATAGCTGCTGCTTTATCCACCAGACAGCTGCGGCAACACATTTGAGCTGTCGCTTGTCCGTGGTACAGATATAACCACTGTTGAGGTCCCCATGTTCTATTTTTCCTCAGCCACCAGAGGAATTGTGGAAATCCTGCGTGGTAATGTGGTTCAGGGATGTAATCGCTATTTAATGTGTCCTTTGTAGCTTTCTAAACCACATTTTATCGATACTACGGCGCGTTGAGCCCTTATTATATTCATCTCAACCGTTGCCTGGAACAGGAAAACGTGAGATTTTCTATGTTGAAAGTCACAACAAGAAGTATTCAACGTCTCGTACGTTAGTATGTGCAGTACATGTCAATCATTGTAGAATTCTAAAGGCTTGCATTTCTTGCATTTCTTAATGACCGAGTGTTGGACAAAGTGCAGCAGAAGGCGGCAGCCATATAGGTGTGAGAGCGAACCTTGACCCAAAGCTCCTGTTATCTCCGCACTCACACAGTCACACACACGCTCAATCACTGATTGGCAAATCTTGCCCTCTAACCCCTGTAAGGTGATATTTTACCCTGTCGTACACTTTCGCCTTCACTGCTCTACGTGTGTCGTCTTGAGTCGGTTTGACGCCGAGAGTTGAGTGGAAATTTTCTTTTACCTACTGCACACCCTAAACCGGTAGGTCTATGTTTTTCCTCGTTGTTGCTGTTGATGTAAAACGGGCAGAATAGATGTTGACATAGATAGTCGTTTCTCTCCTGTGTTTGCGTGTGTGTTCTATCGGTTTATTATTAACAACCAAAGTCTTTGAAACTACAGTTGATCGTCCGATTGTGCCCAAAAGTATCATTGTTGATTTACCATTCAAACACCGCAACCGTGTCTCAAAGTAATTTGGGATAACCTTTGATAGAGGCTGCGGGGGGTTACTGATCGACGAGTACAGCTCAGCTACAGGGAGAAGTGTGGCTGATAAGGAATCGGATGGTGTCAGGATACAAAGGTGGCACTGGGGATGGGGGGGGGGGCGTGGATGTTGGTTTTTCGGGGAGCCTGAAGATGGACAGAGCGCAGGTGGTGAGAAAAAGCAGTGTAGAGGGGGACTATATGATTATTCATTATGGAGATGGCAGGAGAGCTGAATCAGTGCGGCCACTAATCTAACTCTGAGCCTGATGGACGGAACACAATTACCCTGAGAGTGTGGGAGGTGGGCAGAGAGAGCCAGCGCCCCCCCCCCCTCCCCTTTTTACTCCACTCCTTTCTTTTTTCTTTCCATTTGCCTGGCAGACTCCAACGTAACTGCAGATGATTTCTGGGCATTAGGCTCCTGTTGCCAGGATGTTGTTTATGGAATCACACACGGACAGGCACAAACACACACACACACACGTACAGGTCGCGCACACACACACACATCCATCCCCACGCGCCTGTTGGCAGCGCCCCATTTACGGACATCCGATTTGCAGCTCGTGCCCTTCTCCTCCTTCCTTCCTCCCAGGCTGTCTCTCCTCTGCTGTGGCTTCAGATTTATGTCTAAATCCAGACACACTAAGCCACGTTCACACGCTACTCTGCTGCTACTTTTCGCAACGATTCCGGGCCAAAGTACGGCGTTCGTGATGGTTTCTCGCGCCGCTGCTCTTTCCTTCACATTATCTGCGTGTGTGTGCACGAGGCGGGGGAATTTGTACAGCTCGGACGTGGACTGTCGTCTTCTTTTTTTTTTTTTTCTTCTCCTGAAATTAGCTTGTTCTCCCCTCCAGGGACTGTAGCTCAGATGTAAAACTTGTGCCCGAGTCTCCGGAGCAACAACCATATGTCTGGAGCCTCGGAGACGTCTGGAGATGGTGCTGCAGCAGATTTTTTCATTTTCCGCCTCAGTCCTGTTTCTTGCACTTTGTGGATAGTGTCACTTTTTTTTCGCAGTGGTTGGACTTCTTCAACTGACGTGAGTGGTGCTCTCCCAGGGGCAGAGAGACTTTTTTTTTTTCCTAATATATGTCTGATTATACTGCAACTGCACAGAAGTGTATGTGTGAATCTTAGTTCATTTTGTAGAAGAAGAAAAAAAAAAGCTGTTTTCTTTTCTAGGTTAAGGCAGCGAGGGCGGGGTGGGGGGCTTCTCCACTGAATCTTTTCTGCTCCAAGGAGAGGATTAACCGACTGCTTTTCTTAAACGCCAGCTCCAGATGCTGCCTTGAAAGACTTTACAGCTACGAAGAGAAGAACAAATTCCGAGAACAAAAAGGACAGGGACAGAAGGGGGGACATGTTCAGGGTTACAGCCGAAGCTGCTCAAACTCCATCCTTTTTGTTCCCTTCCCACTTCCTTGGGCTTTTCTGCCCCCTCCCCCCCTTTTAGCCCCTTCTCGTTATTTTACTCACCCACTTTATGTTCCCTCACTTTCTCTCCCCACCTCACCCCTCTCTGGTCACACTCACTCTCTCTCTCTCTCTCTCCATCCATTTGGTGGAACCGTGCGGCTGATAATGCCTGTAATTGGAGTGACTCACGCTTTTTTTCCAGCGTGTTTGGACCAGATAAAGAATATTGTCAGCATTTTGCCGACATGGCCTCTGCTGGCAGAATTAAATGGACTCTGTTCTGTTCTGTCTGCGGCAAATTAAAAGCCTCTCAATTCATCTGTTCTCGCCCGAGGCTTACAGGGGCCTCCTATTCAAACAGAAACAGAGAAGGGGAGTGAGAGAGCGAGAGAGAGAGACTCCCCTCTACCACAAGAAGCACCAGTCTTTGTTTTTTTTCAAATCTGCACTCAGCCACTGTTGATGAAGGATGAAGGAGAGGGAGAGGGAGGTCAAGACTGATGGTCTAAGGAGAGGTGAAGAGCAGCTCAGAAACTAGTTGGACTCATTATGCAGCATGTCAACGTGCAGCTGTCTCCTGCTGTCTTTGTGCTTCAGCATCTCGCAGCACTTGTGTGTGCATGTTAATGTAGGTGTGTGTGTGCGTGTGCGTGCGGGGTTGGGGTGCAGATCTGAGAGTGTTTGGCTGCGAGGTTATGGTATTAGCTGCCAGGCCACTCTTCAGAATAAAGTAGCAGCAGATGGTCAAAGAAAGGACAGACTGCGGGGGCCACAGGGGCCCATCATGCACCAGACAGGTCCTGCAGGGGGGCAACAAGTGGGCTGTGGCGTCAAAGACACAGTTTAACACAACCTGGTTCTTTTAGGCCTGTGCAATATCCAATCTCATAATTCGGGATAGGTCATAATTTATCTAAATAACGTCACATATGAAGAAATGGCACATCATCTAAATTCATTAAATATGTCGTTCATTGGTTACACAATTACATATATACCAATACACTGCTTCCTGTGAAACAGTGAAGGTTTTTCTCTTTTCAAAAGCTTAAAACGGCGTTCCTTGCCGCAGTCTAAACTAATTGTCACACGATACATTGCGTCACATTTCGCAGGCCTCGCCCTTTTATTTTGTCCCACTGGTGATAATAGCGGAGTCACCGAGTTGAGAGGGAGAGCTGACCAGAGGTCACTCAGATTGCAGGTGCAGGGAAAGACCGACTAAAGTGGTGGAGGAGAGAAGTGCTACTTTGAGTCTCACTGACAAATGCAATTCAAGTCTGCAATAAAAGGAACGTTCCATGTTGTGTGTGCACTTGAAGGGGCAGTGTCACCTTTCGATTGCAGACTTGTGCAGTAGTAACAAAAATCATCAAACTCTGCAATTAAATCCAAACAATGTTTTTGTTTTGTTTTTTAAAGCAGTTGCCATCTAAAAACACACATGCTGTCGTCGTGCTTTATGTTGTCGTCTTGTTGTAAAAGACAGCAACAGTGCGAGTAAATGTATTTGGCATGCGTAGTCGTCGATTAACGCCATTTGTTTGAAAAATTACGATATGATTGAAGTGGAACATTGTTCCTCGGGCGGTGTCCTTGTTTGAGACAGATTATTGACAGGAAGCAGGAAATGTAGAGCAGGTTGCTCTCCAGTCTGTTACCACGGGCAACCTCTACCCAAGGCCCCCGATCAGAAACAAGCTCATTTTCATTCCTGCTGAGAACTCTTGCAAGGTTTCCGGCTGCCAAGACCAAACACGACCTAACTGAGGCAAATCGCTCTCTCTCTCTCTCTCCCTCTCCCTCTCCCTCTCCCTCTCCCTCTCCCTCTCCCTCTCCCTCTCCCTCCCCCTCTCCCTCTCCCTCTCCCTCTCCCTCTCCCTCCGCAGCTCTCTGTGGGTGTGTGTGGGATGTTGTGTCAGGGCTGAAGCCCATCCCTCTCCCATGAGCCTGTGTGCCCGCACACACACCTGGCGCCTCCGCGCACACACCTGGCGCCCACGCACTCACGGCCGGCACTGACGCTGTGACGCGGACCCCCACCCCCGAGCCCAGCCGATCCCAGCCGAGCCCAGCCGAGCCCAGCGGTGCGGTGTCCGGCCCAGTTGGAGCCTGAGGATGTCAACAGAGACAGAGCTACAGCCAGCGGTCAGGCCCAGCAGTGTCAGACGGGACTCCAAGAGGAAAGGTAAGCGCACCGCTGCCTCTGTTCCCACACTTCACACCATTGGTCAGAACCAAACATTCACCACATGATGGGATTCTTTTCTTTTAAGCCGTCGTCTTTCGGAAAGCGCCTCAGCCGCTCCTGTTTTCTGAGAGTGGCTGGGAATTTGTTGTCCAGGCTTCTCCCAGGCCACTTACATCAATGGCTTTAACTATTGGACCAGCAAATGGAGCCGTGCCAGACCCTGACTTTGTCGTGGAAATGTGCGGAAACGATTAGGCATGTTGTTGTTGTTGTTGTTGTTGTTGTTGCTGGAGAAGGGCTTTGTCACACCAGTGGTACAACAATATTAGTTATTGGCTCTTTTTTTTTTCTCTCTTTCTCAGTTTTTTCTCTAACTGAATTTCAATCGTTCTTTTTTCAGTGAGGTTGTACTCGAAGCTCTGATCTGAACCACTTCATACGCAGGGATTTTCTCAAACACACCTTGATCAGTGTCTTGTCTCTTTATTAATTACCTTGACGGGCTGTTGATGTTGTACAACAGAGTGCAGGGCAGTTGTTGGTCAGAGCTAATTACCAGGTGTGTTACGGTACAGTAGGCTGCTTCCGCGCAGGTGCTGGGATGTTGTGGTGCCTGCGGAGCGAACAGATCCAGGTGTGACGAGCTCCAGGGGCGAGCAGGTGTGTGAGAGCGGCTTGGGTGGTCTCAGAGCAGAGGTGATGCCGGGGGCCAGCTGCTCCGCGCCGCCTGCACAGAGCACGCCAGCGAGGCCACGCCTTCTCCTAATGAGAGTCTGATGGATTCGGCAAAAGCTCGGGATGCCGTCGGGCACCGGGATGAACAGAGACGCGCAGCACCTGCAGGAGATACCTCGTCGCACACTCTGTTGTGCGACCCCTGCAAACAAGCGCACACACACAGTGTCTGAGGGAAAAGGCTTGAATGACTCGCGTGTCCTATTTAGAAACAGTATTGTTCTGCTGCAGCGGAGATCATGTACGTCATTCAGACTGCGCCCCATATACGGGAGGTGGCCGACACAAACGCGCATGCGCACGCGCACGCACACGCACGCGCACGCACACACACACGCACACGCACACGCACACACTCACACACACAACTTTGTGTCTGCCTGCTTCTCTGCTTTTTAAGAACAAAAATGCCATGTAGAATTCATTCAACTACAGATTACAGATTGAAATACTCGGTCTTCTGAGCGGTGTCATTTGTTCAGACAAACAAATGTGCAAACACACACACACACACACACATCATCTCAACAGGGTGATGAAAGTGTAAAGCAATCACAGACTAAACACAAGCAGCAATCATCTCGGGGAAAATAAAACTTTGATAACATTCTCTTTGTTGTACGTTGTGTGCATACAGTAAGTACACATGTTTCTGTTTTTCTCTGACCTCTGATTTTCTGTCAAGTTGGAGAAGCTCGATCCGCCTCACAGCTAACCCGTCATTGGTGGCTGATCTCTGCCTGATCGTAATTCACTCATTCTAATATCCTTGACTCCCATGACCTTGGCCCCGGATGAATGAGACGCAGAGGAAAGAGTGATCAGGAAGGGAGAGAGAGTCGGAGTGAAGGAGAGCTGCTTAATCCCAGGCCTTTGTTTTACACGTGTGGGGAGGAGAGCGTAATGTCAAAAAGACTGTGGGACCGCCGTGTGTCACACATTAATCATTGATCTTTGTGTCATTTTGTTGGTGTGGGTCTGCGAGTGCAGGTACTTTTTCTCACACACAGTAACATTCAATCTGTGAGCTCAGAGGTCATTCCTCTGAGAGTACTTTTCCCCCGACCAGAGGGTTTTTATTGAATTGCCATGACAAGGTAGAGATAACCTTTGACCTTTAGCATTTACATGACCTAACCTGAATAACGGCGACATTCAGCTTCCTCTTACAATAAATTCGCAACTTTTTTTTCATCTTGAGCATATTAGTCTTTCTTAATACTCAATAAATCCAGTTAGATTTCATCTCTTGACCCCTCTATCCCTCTCTGATCCCCCCTCCACATCCTCTCCATGTGGACCTGCAAATCATAATGATTCCAGCATTAACTATAGTGACGTGCTTGTTGATTTACACTCTTTTTTTTTTCCAAATCTTTTTGGCTTTAAGCCGTAAGAGCCAAGCAATTGATGCTCATGACCACACATAACACGTTTTAAAATGTCACATTCTGGTATTTTACCCCCAAAAAAGGATATCAAATATTTGGCGTTTTTTTGTTCAACGTGCCCTGGGGTCTCTTGAGGGATCCTGACCCTCGGGTTGGGAGCCACATATTTGGACGTGGATGTATCGTGCTGTCTCCTTTGGCGAAGTTGAAGTTAGGTAAGGGGGTGAACAAAGTCCAGTAGGAGGCCAACAGTGTGTATCTATTAAAGAGCATAACGGTTCGTTTTGTTTTTTTTTGTTTTTTAAAGGAAAAACAGTTTGATATTCTTGGTTATTACTAAAACATGGAGTTGAAAGTCTGCCAGTACAAACACTTTTCTGTGAATGTCAAATTAGAACAGGGAGCCAATTTGACATTTGCGAAGAGCCCAACGGCTGCTGACAATTTTGTCTCCACTTAAAACCTTTCATTTCAACGCCTACCTCCCTAATGAAGCATGATGAACGGTGGACGCCTGACACTGGGGGGATCTTTGAATCCCATCTCCTGCTTTCACTGTGAAACCAAATCACTCTGACGTGACAATGCAAAATTTGAACAATATTGTATTCTGTCAAATGTAGTGTATTTAATGTCATTACAGCACGCGTGATGAGTGTATTCCCGGCTGTTGCTTCACCCTCCGGGGGGGAGGTTTAGTTACCTATTCAACACAACGCACAAAGTTTGTCCTGCTCACTCACAGGCTGAGAGAGTGTAGATTTTTATTTGACAGCATTTGTTATTCAGTTGAAGTTGTGTAACACAGAAAAAAAAAGAAACACATTGTTTTCAGCGGTTATTCACAGTTGATGCAGTGTGAAGTGAAGCTTCTACTCTTGGCTCCAGTCTGAAAAATGTCTGACAAAAAAACCCACTCAGTGAATTAACTTATTTATCTCTGTGAATCTGGAACTTGGCCCACATTGTTGTTGCCATATGCATGGACGTTATCGGGGTGTTATTAAATACACATTCATACTCATTGTGAGTGAGTATGAATGTGTATTTGAGGCGATCCCAATGTTGGTAAATTGCGACTGCGATTGGCAAGCGAGTCTCTTGGCCGGAATCCAGCAATCGCGTGGATCATTTCGACGTTCCATCTTTTGTTGTTTTAAGAGTCATCATTTGTTCCAACATGCAGATATTGTTTTTTTTTTTTTGGGGGGGGGGCAATATCACAACATAATCCATTCTTCATGGCCAACATTGAGACAACGCCTGTCTGTCTTGCGCGATGTGGCACTCGCGCTGCGATAACAAGTTCGAATAACTTCTGCTGCCGTCAACACGCGCAGACAACTGTCATCGCAACTCTGAAAGATCACGACTCTCCCACGGCGGGATCGAGCTCCGGGTGTGTGGGAGTGTGTTTCCGCCGCGTAGCTGGCAGCCGGCGCCGGGAAAAGAGTGGTTAAGGGTTATAGTCGTGCAGCTGTTCGTGTTTCTGCTTGTGTGCGAGTGTGCGCGCGCGCGCGTGTGTGCGTTTTGATATGTGCGGGTGTGTGTGTTTGCTCGTCTCTGGTGTGCGATTAGCAAACACATTATCTTCTTGGTGTGGATATTATGCACACATCCAGTCTTTCTGGCACAATCACTGCAGCCATTTACGCTGACATCTTTCCCTGGGGAATCTCAGCGCACAAACAACGTTATTGTGTGCGTGCGTGCGCGCGTGTGCGGGCCTTCTGCGAGAGGTAATCAGATCTGTTCCCTCCAATCACACAGAGATTGAATTGAATTGGCTGTCTGTTGTCGCGGCTGTCATCGGAGGCCAATAGTGGGAGAGACAAAAATGACACTCGGTTGCAGACATTTTCCAAACAGGATTTTTCAGCCATAAAACTATTTTTAGAGATAACTGCTCCCTCTCTGTCCAATCCTGCTATCCGTTGCCCTTTCTTTGACATCAGTTTACTTCTGGAAAATGAGGGATCCATCCATCCCCCCTGCCGCCTTCCCCTTTTCGCCGTCGTTTCTGCTCTCCTCGTGCCCACCCATTTATCAATCCACAATAAGCGGAGGCTGTTGAGATGTGATCAATCTCTCTCTCAGGTTCCTCCCAGCAAACCCACATTACCACCTCTGCTGCCTCTGCGACACACTTCTCAGACCCTTATTTTTTCAAAATGTGACCACACAAAATTAGCATTCGGAAGGTCTGACTCGGAGAGAGAAAAAAAAGATATATCAGTGAAAGCCTTTCTTTTATTTGCTTTTGGGTGTGTGTGAGTGTGTGTGTGCCGACGCGATGCTCCAAGTATGCTCAGCCTAGTCCTCTCCTCAACACTAGTTGGTGTGGCTTTGCCCACCGCATCACTAAATACAGTCTCCATAGCAACAGTTTGCTCCCTACTCGTAATTTGCACAAAAGCAAAATGTCCCAATGTCACCTACAGGCTCTAATAGAGGCCCATACTCTCACCCTACGTGCTGGTTGGAGGGCCGTGCGTTGAAACAGAATTTCTTATTTGTTGCATGTGGACATGTGTTTGATTTCAGTTTTCTCACGGCACACAAACTGAGCTGTCTGTACGGAGCCACTCTGATACCCATCGGTACTACGAGCTACAGCTTTGCACATCTGTTGTAATAATGAAAAAAATTACAAAAGAGAACCCTATTTCTTATGTTAGCCCCCCCCACCCCCTTCTCTTGCAAGGTGACTCAAAGACACCCTGTTGAGTTAGATCTCTCCAGCATATATGTAACATAATGATAGGCATGTCCGTCTGTTATTTTCATCAGGTAGTGACGCGGGGACATTTGATTTTATTTATTTATTTTTGATGTCATGATTTTTTTTGTATTTCCATAGCAACAAGGTTGAGCAAATGGAGAGTAGGCTCCGTCCTTTTCACCAGTTAGTGATAGAAAGACACGGCGCATCATTCTGGTATGAAGGGATTTACATGTCATCACTGGCACTGAATTATAGGATTCATCGATGATGCTTATGCGATTATTCTTATGTAAAATGATTTAACAAGATATAACATGCTTTCGATGGGTGTTGGAATCCAAAAAGTCAGATATCAGATACCTCAACTAAGGTATATGTCCCCAAGTTGACATTTGTTTGCCTCATGCACACGTCCCCTCTGTCCCACTGATCTACAGAGGGCAGTAGCGTATATATTTATAGCTATAGATTGCTCTATAGCAGCTTAATATATATATATACTAGAAGTGAAAACGTCTTATCTTACAGTTTTCTGTATACAGTGAGTGATATTAAGCTACTGATGAAGAACAATATGCTTTCCCTTCAATTTAGCTCGTATTTGTACTGATGTTTTCTTTTCTTGAAAGAGACGACTGGATTTTTTATTTACAAAGTAGACGTGTTTGCTGTTAACAGGAAAAAAAACGAGTGTGGATGTGGAAGTGATGATGCGCCGTACCCGGTGAGCAGATAAGAGAGTGTCGGAGACGTTAGTGAGACTCTGGCAGATGGCAGGGTTTCCTTTTCATTTTCATGCTGTATGATGTTCTTCAGGCCTCCATCCCTCCATTCCAGGACCCTGGCTGAGTGAACGACGGCAGAGAGAGGGTTCATTACGCAAGATTGGACAGAGAAAGTTAGAGAGGGGGAAGGACAACCATTTCAAGTGGCTCCGTATTTATTTATTTTTTATTTTTTGCAGAGATGACAGTCGTGAGAGAAGGCTCGCCGCGCCTTGAAAGGAGGACTGCTGTGTTTTCAGGAGTTACCTGTGTTTTATGATGCTTTGAGCGAGGGTCTTCACACACAGACAGGCACGTGGACATACACACTGCACAGGTACCCCTGTTCACACAGACTGTGGGGATTTAGAAAAGAAATACCTCCGACACTTTTCAATCTGATGGCTCTTTCAGCTTTTTGGTGTGTATCTGTGTGTGTGTCTGTGGGTGCGAATCGGTGTGTTCAGTTGATAGACAAAGACAAGAATGACAAGGACAAAGGGTGTGTAACTTCCCTTACTTATCATGACGATGGCAAGAATTTAGAGGTACTATTTGAACATTTATGCAGACATGGCGTTGAATGTGCGTGCGTGCGTTGTCCAAGGGGGAATCTTCTTCAGCGCAGCATGACAGGATGCTAGTGGCTTGTTTACACAGCCCACTCTCTGATGCCCTGTCAGCACCCAGAAAGCACACGGCTGCACACACAAACATAACAGATACACACACTACACAAGGCTGTGCAAGTACACACGCATAGACACAGTCACATGCACGCTTACACTTTCCCCTCGGTTAGTGAGACCAATTACCTTGTAATTAAAGCCGAGGCGAGAAACAAGCTTTACCTCCCAGAGTCCTGGATAGACAGAGGGAGAAAGGTCAGGGGAGATGAGGACCGAGAGAGAGAGAGGATGAAAGTGAAAGGGAATGCGGCCTCCTGCTCGCAGAGCTATTGTTGTCTTCTCATTTATTGGGGAGAACGTAGAAAAAACAAGAGATGATATGAAAGGGTAGAGGAGATGATTAAATCATCTCTTCCCCCCCACCCCTCCCCCCCCGCACAGCATGCTGTGTTCTGTTGTATGTGTGTGGGCGCGTGCGTGCGCCGGTTAGACGAAATTCCTTTTCGCGGATTAAAGCGGCATGCACCGACATCCACATCATCAATGTTCCATTTAGACTTAACTCTCGATCGGCGCAGCGGTGTACATACAGCACATTTCACTTTGCCAAACAGCAGCTGAGTGCTTTTTGCGGATTGCCCGGTACATCTTGTTGCGGTGAAACAATGCCGACAACCAGCAGGCGCAGAGCTGGGAGTCGCGCTGTGGTGCTCCCCGTACGTCCCCTAAAGTTCAACTACATCACACGTTAGTGAGCACGAAAAGGAATTCAGGGTTCAATTCAGGTGAATGCAAAGACTGATTCAACTCAGCCTGGCTCATGGCAAGTGTTTCACAACTCAATAGTTAACAAATTGTTTTCGGAATCGCAGCGACATTTTTCATTACTTTAAAATGAATAATAATGGGTTTTGTTTGCCCAGTTTTATTTTGCAGTAGCACAGAATGAGCGATTTGACGGAAAAATGATACCTGTTTATACATCAGTTCTTCAGAATAACCTTAGATCGTTGTGAGTATCAAACATTTCAAAAGGAACACCTCCGTGAAATAAACTAAAGGGTGATCGCGTTGCAAATAAGACAAACTAAAAAATCAAATACACACCAGCAATTTCACACAAGTCATAACCAGCAACTATGGTTATGACTTTTGCCAAATGTGCTTATGCGTATCTTCAGTCAAGTGCCAAAGGTTTTTGCGTGCCAGATCTAGCCGCCCGAATTAAGCACGGGGCTGAAGGGAAACTCGTGTTGTTTACTTGGCACATGCTGTTGGTGAGTTTAAAAAGGAGTCTGTGTGCGAGGCGGCTTGAGCGCGTGCTTCGTCCCAACACGTCTCCGATAGGGAAAACACACAAAAAAAAAACCCCGCACACGTATTCACCGACACACACATTCAGCATCGGGGTTTAGTAGCAGGATTAATTGGAGAGTAACTGCCAGGTTCCCTCATGTGCTGTTGAGTGTTTGCCGGGAACCATCCCAGCTGTAGTTAGGAGCCTCTGGGTGCTGCTTCATCTGGAGCCCGCGCAAACCGGCCCCACGCTTTAGCGGCCGCTGCACACACACAGCGCAGCTCCGCCGCAACCAAAATCGCTGCGTTTGTGCCACTTACCCAGTTTCTGAGGCGTATAAAATCCCCAGCAAATATGCGTATACGTCAGCTGTGATGCAGTCCACCGTCTGTCACAAATCAGAAATCTTACCCAAGCAATTCCAATTTTCTTTTCTTTGGAGAGATGATTCATCTCTCATCCAAGTCTTCAGTGTCAAATGAAATGAATGACCTAGAATGCCATGGGTTACTGGCCTGACCTCTTAGACTTGGTAAAACATGCACCGCTGAAGATCATCCACATATAGTGAGTATCATCTGAAAAATGTTATGTGGACATATATCCATCAGTCATCATATTTCCAATCTGGTCTACTGTGTAAACAGAAAGAAAACTAAGCGACCTCCATTCCAGGTCGGTGTGTTATTTTTTGTGCTTTTGTGTTGTATCTCGTCATCTTCTGTGACGGATAAAAATATAAAAAATATCGACTGGGACTTTACTGTTTAGTTTTGCAAGAGCAAAAGGGTAGAGAGAAGAAAAAGGAAAATAGGTGAATTTAATCATAAAAATATGTTAAAGGTAAAGGTCAGAGATAATGTACGTTTGAGGATCCTGTGGACGGGTGGGGCGAGAGAAGGAACCAGCTAGGAGAGCGAGTGATGGAGGTCACGCCGGAGGCAGGAGGTTACAGTTGCCAGGGGCGATGCTGGGGGGGCTTCCCCGAAGGGTTATACTCACCGTACCGGCAGTCACCTGTCATCTATCACCTGTGGAACTCTGCGTGTGTGTGCGTGTACGTGCCTGTGTGCGTTTGTTTGTGTGTGAGGAGAGTGGGATTCGAGGGGTTCTGCCTGTCATAACGCTCTAATCCTGAGTGACATTTATCCAATGGAGACTTCGCTCATTCATCCATCCATCACTTTCTATTCCTCGGCTCCATCCTCGGCTCTTCGCTTTGTGTCCTTCCCTGCGTCTATGCTTGTTGCTTCAGACAGTCAGTCAAACCAACCCTGCATACCAACGACTATCTCCTGCGCGCACACGCACACTCGCACTGAAGTCATCAATAGTCGCTGCGTTAATGCATGGAAAGCTTTATGGCTTCATGCATTATGCGGCATCGTTGTGGTTTAACACGTCAGGTGGTGCGGATATGAACAGAGCTCTCCCCACGCGCACATACTCAGTACTCAGTGATGTCCAGACCGTTACTTTGTTTACGTATGTCCTCGAATAGTCACCAGGGCATTCACTGACCTCGGCGGCAGACCGAAGTAGGGATTTATTTGGGGGGAAAACTCGTAATTGCCTTTATTTCTAGTAACCTGCATTTCCTGTCTAGAATTGGTCTTATTTTAATGCAAAGGCCTCATTTTGATCGCTTCGGGTTGGCCTGATGCTCGGCTTCCGCAAGCACCCACTCAACTAAACGCTCATTAGCATTTGTGCCTTAAAGAGACACACTGTGTCAAATCACTTTTTCCACAAACAGGATGAAGAAATTCAATTTTCATCTGTTTGGCCATAATAAAACAGGCAATTTGTGGCATGAAAATGGACCAGAAGTCGCCAGATTTGAGAACGAATGTTCACCCAGGAACGCAAATCCAACTCGTATACCAGAGGATGCTTTCATTTCGTGCTATGCTTGTGCTTTGACACGCATGTGTGCGTAAATGTTGAGCGTGCGCGCTTATGTGTGTGTGGGTGTGGGGAGAAGTACAGATGAACAGATGAAATGGTAGATTTCTTTCATCAGTTGTGTTTGAAGCTCAGCAGGGTCACAGCAATAGCAGACATTTAATTACAGCGGACCGAATGCCTCCCCGCCGGCACACAGAGGCGCACGCTGACACGCACGCAGACACACACTCCTACACGCACTCACAGGGAGGTCTTTCATGGAATATGTTCCCATAAGGTAATAATATAAACCACTCAGCAGGAGAAGTAACCCTGGACCCCCCCCCCCCCCCCCCCCCCCCCCCCCCCCCCCCCTCCACCTTTTCCTCTCTTTGGCCTCCCCTCTGCCTTTGCCGACACGGCCCTCTCTCTGGGCACTCCTCCTCGGTGTGCTGCGTTCAGCAGCAGGAATGGTGATGGATGCAGATGCGGGGAGCGGCTCTTAAATGTCAAACTCAAATGAAAACCACTGTGCCAGTGAGTCGGAAGCAGCAGGACACTTTCGGTGTTATTCAACACTCACTCATTTATGTAGGTGCACACAGAGAAGAAGTTCCCCACAGCAGGCTGTGTAACAAAGAGACAAATCCATCCTCGGACGAGCAAACAGATATATAGAATTTCATTATTTAAATTTAAATCGGATAAATGGACCGGAACCAGGTGCAACATAACGCGTGTTCCATTGGTGTCATCTCAACTGATGGTTCATTCTTCCCTTCCCATTTAGATGCTCAACCGATTTGATTCAATAGAAACGTAAATCCGATTGCATCAACACAGGTGTTGGTTCTACGTTGTACCTGTGTGTACGCATTGACACAATGATTTACTCAATGACTTTGCCAAACGAGACGGTTTGTTTACCAGAGAGCTCTCTATTATGGATTTTTGGCTATACGTCAATCCCGACTTTACTTTACTCCATCGCACTAAAGTTTCCTGGTCTGTTGGGCACAAAAGAGATTTAAAGCAGCCGTGTTTCGTGACAGACAGCTTTTGTTTGCGTGTGAGTGAAATATGAGTCTGATCTGATGGCTGTTGACTGTTGCACAGCGCGCGCTCGCCTGTGTGCACATTTCACAGGGCTGTTTCAAGTTTAATGAAGGCAATATTTAAATGTCTTCAAACGCGTCTGCGCCGAACAGAGCAGTCCTCTGGTGGTTTAATCACTTGCTCTCATCTCAGCCCAACTGAGACGTGACACAATAGAGAGCACTTCCTCTCTCTCTCTCTCTCTCTCTCTCTCACTCTCTCTCTCTCTCTCTCACTCTCTCTCTCTCTCTCTCTGTGTGAAATAAGGACAGATGTTCCTCAGCTCGTTTGTCGCCACAGACACTTACACGCTCGTTGATTTACTCCAAGTAGCGACTGTGACTGAGTGCGTCTGTACAGATTCAAAGGACTGAAACCGAGTTCAAGCCAACTCTTGTGTGCGTGCGTGCGGATTTCACAGGGCGGGACAATCTACCCCACCACGCGAGAACCCTGTTTATTGTCAGATAACGAGGCCTTCGTTACCCCTAAACCTCGTCCAGCCTCAGGACTCCAGTGTGAAAGTGACTTCCATCCATTCAGGTGCCTGTTTAAAAATGGGCTGGTTTGTGCGGGGCCAGCAGACAAAGCAGAGGGTGGTGGGACATTAGTGTTGGACAGAGAAGATTCAATAGGCTCATATAAAGCGATACGCGCGCCTGTGGTTAAAGAGCCCATTTCTACTATACTGCAATGCTGTAGGGACTCGGTATGAATGGAGGGAGTGCGAAAGAACGAGGAGAGGAGGAGTGGGGCCGTTCCATCACTCAGACTATGACCTTCCGGGAGTCACGCTGGTATAGAGTACAGAACTAATGCCTCAATATATTATCTGAATATGCTGCATTATCATTATGCCTCTCCCTCTCGCTATCGCTCTTGCAGTCTTACACACACGCACTCACGCACACACTCTCTCACACACAGAAACACTGAGAAACACAATGCAGAGGCACAGACAGATGCATGAATGTTCCCCCTCTACAATATTTGATGATGAAATGTTTGCGCACTGCAGGTCAGAGATAGAGAGACAGAACGAGGGAAGAATGGAGAGACGGGGACAAAGAGAAAGTGAGTTGATCCTTATGAGTGGCTTCTCTCCCTCTATCTCTCTCTCTCTCCCTCTCCCTCTCCCTCCCTCTCTCCCTGCCGTGTGTTTTACGTAAAGAGGAGCCTTGTAGTGGCTTCGGGAGATAACATAGAGACTTCCGGAACAAGTGCAAGGTCAACACAGGCGGGCGCCCCCTCGCCGGCGCTCCCTAATGCATGCGCACAATACCAACAATCTCCCACACAATAGAAGGTGAGGGGAGGGAGAGGGAGGGAGGACCGAGTGGCGATAAGAGCAGAATGACGCATTATTATTGTGGAGGGGAGCAGTCGCGCTTCCGGCTCAAATCCTGCTCAATGGCATTGATTTGTTTGTCTGAATACATTGACCTGTGTCATTCGTACGACTCCGTAGTTCAATGCCCTGATTTGAGTTGAGTTGCATAACAATATGTTCCTAACCTCAGCAGATTTGGCCTTTGCTCCGGTTGCATTTTTTTTGTAAGATTACTGCGCTCTGTGTGATTGATGATTCTGAGGAAATAGCCGCGTTTTCATGTAGATGGAGGTCCTTGACTGGAAGATGTGCTGTGGTCTAAAGATTGTGTGTGTGTGTGTATGTGTGTGCGCAGGGCAGGATCGCAGCGAGGTAGCTCTCATCAGGCGTTTTAAGGGCGATGGCGTCCGCTACAAGGCCAAGCTCATCGGCTTGGACGAGGTCACTGCGGCCCGAGGAGATAAACTCTGCCAGGACTCGATGATGAAGCTCAAGGTAAGGAAGGTCTCGCGCTGCTCTTGGTCTTCAATTAAGAATTTCGCTTCTCTTTAAATGTACCGCATAATGCTCTGCACATGCATGCATCGTTCCCCATTAGTAGTAAGAAATATTTAAATATGCACGTAACCCATACATCCTTTCCTCATGCCAGATAATGTTCCGTGACCCACAAGAAGCACAAAGCTTCAGTAGCCGAAACAATTGTCGGCCCATAAATATAAATGCGCAGCCTAGTTTTAAATATTCACGTCGTGTTTGCCACTGCAGCGCTATGCTCGTGTCCACATGCATGTGCAGCTTTTCTTTGCAAAACCGTCGGAGCAGAGGAGTAGTGGAGGAAGAGAAATAAGACTGTTATAATTTATAGGGTGGGGGGGGGGGTAACGAGGTTAGCCATATGGATGAGAAAGGGATTGGGGTAAATGTCTCATTTGCAAGGACAGGAAGAATTAGAGGTAGAGGCAGACAGATGGGGCAGTTAGCAGAGGAGAGAAGCCATATAGACTGGAAATAATTCAGAAGATAGGTGAGAGAGAGGGATGAGGGGGGATAAAGATGAGTAAAAATAGGCCACGAAACTCATTCATCAATAAAAGTGCTAATAAACAAGACGGTTTTGGTGAAATATTTAGCTGTAGCATACATTTGCATTTCCACATCATTTGACACTGGAAAGTGTCCATACAACAGTGGGCCCTAAATACAAAGCCTAGATTTTTTTTTTCTGATAGTGTATGCAGTTTGGGGAGCGCCCTTATTTATTATTAATTGTCATGTAACTCAGGGCTCCGAAAACAGCAGAACACGAAGAGGATTTGAGTTGCCATATATTTGATTTGAGGAAATTACATTTACGATGTGTGTTTTTGTGTGGTGAGAACTCTCTCCAGCCGAGGGCCTCCAAGACTGAGGAACGGAGAGACAGCTCATTGATCAAACAGCTTCCCTCCTCCTCATTTATTCAGACAGGAAATCCATCAACTGCTTTTCTCTGATCTCTCCACCTCTTCTTTCACTCCGCTCCTCCCTCTTCCTGCCCGACTCCCACAATTCCCTGATCTCGCTCCTTTCTCTTCTTCTTTCGCGACTCACCTTTACAAACGCATGAGGGGGTGAATGTTGGGGGGGAAATTCCACCCTTGGAGTTATCAGTCAGTGGGATAGGATGCTTGTGAAGACTTTTTTTTTTTACTGTATGTGCCTTGCATTTTTTTCTTAAGTTATTGATTTCTTACATTACCCAGAATGCCTTTCAGTCTGAAAAGTCTGATAGGATTATCATTTAACTGGGCCGAGCAAATGTAGCTAAAGAACATGCAATTACATTCTCCCATTAAGAGCTTTTAGTAATAATTAACGTCAAGGAATGCGCCAGATGAATTGTGAAAGTCATTTTGTCCAAATAGTGTGACTTTCTATCCAGTGGCCTTACAGATAATGTTCTATTTACAAATACGTGCTTAAATGTTATGTATTATATTATTGTGCAGTAATTGTATATGGAAGAATTGTATACAAAATGAAAAGAAAATACATATTCCAAAAATAGTCTTTAAAATGGAGAGGTGGCCCAAAGGGAAGTGTTTCAGGGGCCAACCCTCTCATTACACAGCACATATGTTTCTGTCCTCTTTGTAACGTGGATATGTTCTTTGTGTGTGTGTGTGTGTCTGCGTGTGTGTGTCTTTTTGTCCACAGGGTATTGCTGCATCAGTTCGTTCCAAAGGAGAACACAAACAGAAGGTGTTTCTGACTGTTTCCTTTGGAGGGATCAAGATCTTTGATGAGAAGTCAGGGGTAAGCACAAGAGGCAAATGGGAGTGTGTGTGGGTGGGTGTGTGTGTGTGTGTGTTTGAATGCAGCAGTTTGGCCTGTTAATGAGGCATCTCCATGAGAGGGAGGGGGCCCTGGGGAAATCAGGAGGCCCTAATTGAAACCCCGCGAACAAGACCTCAGTAGATGAGAGAACATGGCTATCCCATTGTCTGCCTCTTTGCAAACAGCGACAGCACCCGGTTCATATTATGCTCCTGGATTATGCATTTTGTATTTTACATGGCTGCTTCTCTGTCTGTTCAGGACTTTCTCCCTTTCTCGATTTGTTTACATGTGACGTTCGGTTGGGTAGCTCTTTTTCCGATTTTGAATTGCACAGGACTTTGTCCTAGCTTCACTGATGACACGATAGGTTTACAACTCCGAGATTTGCGACTAAGGGACCAGTCGCATGTCGGCAACCTATAGACTGGCGAAGTGTGAATTTAGCCGTTAAATCCTGTCGCAGAATGGGTGTGCCTGCAGCTCAAGGGAGAGCGACCAGCAGAGCGCGGTGATTCCTTTTGAAATTTCTTACTCAAGGATCCTCTGACAGATATTATCGGGGTTCAGTTCCCAAACTGACCATATCTGTCACCGTATCCTTGAGAAGGAAATCTGCTGACTAGTTTCCCCAGGACACTTGGTGCTCTGCATGAACGACAGGCCGCTTTGCTCCCTTTTGGTGTTGGTAATGTAAAATTACGGCCCCATTAAATCCCAGAAACTTTAGGACTTTAAGGTCCTTGGCTCGGTTTGTTCATTGTAACCTGATAAATGTGCCTGCGCCTTGCCGTTTTCTTTCATTCATATTAGCAGGTGCCGCGAAACAGCTCTGCTTTTAAAACGTAATGTGGAACCAGCATCTGCTGTTTGCGCGTTTCACGTCGAGCTGCCTGAGTCACTCTGTGTGTTGTCTGGCTGCGGGTAGGCTGATTGTGACTGTAATGGGGTTTAGCTGCAACGTGAAGCTCGCTGCTCAACACCTGGCTTTGGCGGCTGACGTGGGAAGCCTGAGATTTACGCTGCAGCGGCAGCAGCAGCATCTGGATGTCAGTGACACGGCGTGGTTGTGTGTGGGACCGAGCGTGTCTCCACTAACCGGCAGTAACTCACCGAGGGCGGCGGTATTAGGCGGGACACGGGGACCGGTGGCCTCCCACTTGGCGGCCACGTTGCACGCAGCCATACTCGTCCCTCACGGGTCCTGTCCTTCATCCGTCTTTTTATAACCCTCGTTCCTCTGGCTCCTTGTTCTCGGTCCTGCTGCTCTCACGCTCCCTGCGTCAAACCTCAGAGACGAGAAGTAACAGAAAAAGAACAAGAGAGAGAGAGAGAGAGAGGGGGGGGGGGGGAAAGCAAAAATGTGAAAAGCACAGCGGTAAGATGAAAGGGGCGGGGACAGAGACGTGCGTAAAGCGAGTTAGAGGGATAGGTGCAGAATCAGTGAGTGTATGTCAAAGCTCTCAACAGGGAGACCCTGTCCTCTGTCTCTGCACATTAATATTAACTATAGAGATAGGCTGTCCTTACTATCAGCCTTTCAGCCAATCCTAATGGCTCGGGAGAGAGAGAGAGAGAGAGAGAGGGGGAATGACTCTGCTGAGGTTCAGGGATCTTGACAGTCTCATTCCCCTCCTGTGCATCAGTCAGCCAGATGGGTGGATGGATGTATGGGTGAACAAATGGATGGATGGCCTCTCTCTTGGAGGAGGGAAGGTCGTGCAGAGAGGACGGAGGGTGGTGCTTGAGATGGAGGGGAAGAAGACGGGCGCCATTAATCTAGCAGAGGCCGCTGCGTCTCTCTCTGTCTCTCTCTCGGCACACGCACGTTCATGCACACGGACGCCTTCCTCAAGCCTCCTTGTCATCCTCGTCAGGGCCGCCGCACCGTCGTGTCGGGTCAGCAACCTCGCCAGCCCCTCTGCCCCCCGAGAGAATAAAAATCAGAAAGATGAAATGAATCCAGTTCAGCCAAGTACAGACAAGACTTTATGAAACAAATAACGAGGGGAGAATACCAAACAGCATTCGTGGAGGCTGGGTAGAGACGCATCTGTAAAACAAATCGGAAGGAGAAGAGGTGCGGCACAGACGAAATGATCAAGTATGATGCAACTGTGGCCGACTAAAAGAGTTCCAGCCTATTTACTCATTCACCCACTTACCTTCATCAAATAGGACATTCAGCAAGAAATACTTCTCGCAAGTAATGGAAAGCTTACATTTGAATTGCTAATATCAGGCCGGGCCTACCAGCTGGAGACTGGACAGCCTCTGCAGGTCCTGAGGATGTCATGCCCCTCAGGAATGAGATGTGAAGTTCAGGGAGGAGAGAACGAAATCAGTATCCTGCCGCTTCTCCACCTCTCACCCAGTGTAATATATAATAATATCTTGGTTCAATGGCCAGCGACTGCTGAAGGGCAGACTGCCCACAGTCCCTCAGAGAGACACTGTCTGTGTTTGTGTGTGTTTGTGTGAGGGACCAGTAGTGCATATCAACATGGCCGGTTTGAAGAGACAGTAGTACACAGTCAGTATCGACTGTTTGATACACCCACCTCAACGGCGGGCGCATCTATTTAAGCCCAATGCGTCTGACGGGTGACGCTGCCAGGCGCGTCAGCTCCGGCGACGACCATCCTCCCGAGACCTCGCCACTCTGTCAAAACTTATCCGAGAATGATGCCACAAAAACGTTTGGAGTGTTTGTATTATTATTTTATTGTATTTTTTTGCGGCGAGGTGCAGCCCTGTTGGCAGAACCGTCACCGAAGATCGAGATCTGGGAGGCAGGGGGAGTAACACTTGGCCCATTTTGAAATGTGCAAAGACAGCTCAGCAACTGGTGTTTACAGTGGAGTCTGTAAATGCTACGGCAAAAGTTCAGGCCAGTTTATTCTACTTATCTCGTGATTAACAAACCACACAAGTGAATCTTTCTGGAAAAATCCAATCGCAACAACCAATTGAGAAGCGTTAAGCAGCACATTGTTTGCCAGTGGGAAATAATAGTTTACATTTGTTTTCATCATTAACGGGCAAACCTTTGGGGTAGATGAAATTGGGACGTTGCTTTCATAGTAAAATGGATTTCGTTTATTAATTAGAGACCAGGGAAATCTACGACCATAGACACTCGGAAGCATCTCTTCATAGCAACAGTCTAACTGTCTTATTATTCTCAAACAGCGTGTGTCAAATGAACATCCCCGTAGAATATTTCCTGCACATTGTTGAATCTGTGAATGAATTGGCTGCTTATTGCGCACCTGGCAAACTATGTACTGACTATCTGTGTATGTAAATTGTCTCTACTCTCTTAGCTGCACTTCCGACATGACGAGGCCAGGCAATTGAATTTTTGCAGTTTTCTCACTCTCAGCTCTCTTTGCATCAGAGTCCCTCTTTGTCACTTCCCCACCCACCCAGAGATAATTCAATAACCTCTGCAAATGAGCCCTGTGTGAGTGTGTGTGTGAGTCGGTGCGTGCGTGTGCACATGAAGTGTCTTAGCGGTTATTTTCAGGTCAATCAGTGGTGATAATAATAATCATTACTCTAATTATTGAATTTGGAGGACGTGACTCATATAATGATTATCTGTGTGTGTGCTTCTTTGCATGTGTGTGTGTGTGAGAGAGAGAGAGAGAGAGAGGCTTTGTGTGGGTGTGGGTGTGTGAACCAGTGCCCCCAGGTTAAATTGGCACCACAAGACCCTGCCATGTCTTTCTTTTGGAATAGCCTCAGATCCAGCAGATGTGTGCGTGAGGCCTCTGATGTGCAGCGCTCCAACCCCTAGCACGCATTCAAGGGCCACTGGGTCATTTTGCTGACTGTGCGTCTCTGCTCCCAGCGTGCAGCTGGCATCGGCGGGCACAACAACGCAGACATTTAGTGTGACTTAACAGAGGGCCGTCGCATATGAAGTTGTGCATTGTGTTTGTGTGTGCGTCGAGTGCGAGGGCACAGATGAAGTGATCAAGCCGACAGCTTGCCGAGCTGTGATTGTCACTGATCCCCCCTATGTCCTCAGGAAAAACAGTGCCATCTGCCACGGGCGCTGCCAGCTTGGCACTCCCCACCCAGGCTAAACTGGAGAGGGCAGGGGAGCCTGAAACGGTTTAATACAACGATACAAGGTCTCTGTGTGAGGCAGGTTGGATTCTGTGTGTACACTTGAGGGCATATCAGACATTTAGCTTCCTACAGGTTTTTTTTGGAACAGTGTAAAGGAATTTCAGTGGGTTCTTAAGTTGCATTTCTGTATCTTTCTGGAGGATTAAGTGGCTTCGTGCCCTTTTTGATACCGGCTTGTTTTTGTAGATAGGCAACTTAATCTAATTTTATTAATTTGCGAAACGCTCCTTGTCAAAACTCATTTTCATTAAGGGCTTTTATAGGGTAGAGAGCGAAGAAAAACAGTTCAGTGAGCCGCGAGGACATATTAAGTGCTTCAAACTCGAGAAAGATGCGAGATCCTTTCTCAAACCCAATTTATTTGCCCGTTTTAAATTCATTTGTTTAACTGTTGGAGAAAGGGGAAAGATTTTTACCAACAAAATCGACGTGGAAACGGAACGGAGGATGAATGTAGCAAGAGTGAAGTGACAGTTTATGAAATATTTCGCCGTTGCAGACTGTAAGATGTATTCAACGTGTTGTTTGGTGATCTGCCTCAGGTCCTCCAGCACCACCATGCAGTCCACGAGATCTCCTACATCGCCAAGGACATCACGGACCACCGGGCCTTCGGCTACGTCTGCGGGAAGGAAGGGAACCACCGCTTTGTGGCCATCAAGACGGCGCAGTCGGTCAGTGTGTAGAGATGTGTGCCTTGGAGTGTGTTTGTTCAAGTTTTGTTTAGTTAATGGGTGATTCATCAGTCTTTCTCTCCATAGCGCCAACCTCTTGACATTTAGATGAGGACCCTCCAACACCCGCTCGGGTCCTTTGCGCTCCTTCTCAAACAAAGTGTGTGTGTGCACTGCAGAGCTCTAGCTGTGTGTGTGTTTATGCGTGTGCCTTTCTGTTGTGTGTGTGTGTGTGTGTGTGGACAGGTTCATGTCGAGTCCTGCAGGAACCCACTCTTTATCATATTGAGTTCCCCTCTTGCACCTGCTGTGATGGTTGTTGCCATTGTTGTGTCTATGTGCCGGGCTTGTGTAGTCTGGATCCAGCTGGCTCGCTGTCCGTAGCCGTATTGATTTCCCATAGGGAGTCGATGAGGATTTGAGTGTGTGTCACCAGCTCTAATGGCATATCCATCCTCCTCGGGCCATGAGCCGTTGCTCTTTGACTTAGACAGATACACAGACCCACACGCGCGCACACACCCGCACGCCAGGCTTTACTCAACATACACACCAGCCTCTCTTGTACGCAATAGATTGTTGCTTACCACATGTGACCCTGCCTAGCGGCGTAGCACAAGGCCAAGTCCTCATCAGTCAACCGCGGTGTCATTTACCTGATATGTGCCCTGGGGAAAGGTCACAATTATGTTTTACTCCCGCTTTCATTATTGGGACCCGCCGTCACCAGCCCACAGACTATTATTTGTGAAGCAGGCAATGAGAGGCCTGTAGACGGAGAGCTCGTGGCGGAGGCAGAAGCTGTAATTGGAAAGTAAGCGCTTTGATGTGAATTAATAGAGCATCTCTGTTGTCACGAATGCTGAGACTTAAGGTTGTTATAAAAAAAAAAAAAAAAGGCCAATTTGGGGGTAAACTTCAGAGTAATTGGCTAACCACTAAAACTCAGAATCTCGGCACAAGAAAGACATGCTTTATTAAGCGGGTTTCAGGGCAGTGGAAGTGCACTAATTATGTGAAGGAAAGCATCTCATCAGACAGCCCGGGAGTGTATCACGATTGTTTAGAGAAGTTACAGGCCTGATTATTATCAATAGGTGTATTTATTCGAAATGGAGCCTCGTATTCTTGTTTTGTAGGAAGTTGTTTTTCCGGACTTTTCAGTGCCAGAAAGTAAAGTCAATTTAAAAATACATTACTATATCTGTGCCACTGATAACGGATACGATCGAAGGTCTCATAAATTGCCGGCTTTACCTCGCTGATGTCTGATCTCTTATTCCTATGGCTAACTTTTCAAATGTACTTCACCTTACTGAATGTTCCGTCTGCTTACCGTTCAGTTTACTTTAGTGGCGAAACATTATTTCAATGTATCGGGGTTGTAAATGAAATCCTTGTTTCGGAATTCGCAAGAGAAGACAGGCACGGTGCGGCCTATCTGTCCCTGCAGGTTTTTTTTTACTGTGGGACTGTCACAATCTTATATACGTTCTCTGGTTGTACATTTTGTTCTTGCACATCCTCTGGAGGTTGTCAAAAATTCATTTCAGGAAATGTAGAGAATCGCTAACTGAATTTGAGAGAAGAGGGTTTTAGGGAAATTCGATATGCCGGGGAATCATTTCAGGGAACATCCTGGAAATAACTCACCAATAACCAACAGCAGAATTTAATCAGGGTAAAAAAAAAAATCCAGATTTAAATGGAACAGGGATTTCTGCAGTGAAAGTCTTTTATCACTATTATCTATTATAAAATCATTCTTTATTTTTTCTCCGTAGGCTATAAATTAGTCATCTAATTCGAGAGTGCTGAGTTGATGTTATCACGTGTCTGCTTTATTATGAGCCGCCCATTCCATTTCTGCATTCGCATTTCTAACGTTCACTGCCTGTCTCTTCCTACCTCCAAGTTTTGATAGAGCAGAAGCGAAAAAAAGTGGAAAAAAAAGAACGTTAGGGAGATGGCGAGACGAGATGGAGATTAGCATGTCCTGTCAAATTCGCCGAGGGCCTGAGCCTGACGGCGGCGGCGTGTTCAACTGTTGGCTGAGCGGGAGCCACGTCCTGCCCCTGAGCCTTGATTCGGAGCCACACGCAGCGGAGGACATCTTGCACAAAGACAACACTAAAATAGAATGACTTAATGCAAGGCAGCGCGTTCAGCCCGTGAACTCCGGGCGCACCTCGCATCGCTCCGGTCAATAATTGATTAGGTCTGAAACGCCCGACAGTACAATACGACTCTTTGCTGTGACAGCACTTATAATTTTGGAGGCGTCCAGTGGCTTTGTTGTCGGTGCTTTTGCTTCCCCCTGACAAAAAGGTGGTACCAGGTAACAGCCGGTTCTCGTCCCCGAGTTTTCTGTGACTTTGCAGCCGTGTGCGCCAAGAGCGAATGAGGACGTGGATGTCCCCCTCCCGTGACCTTACGCGCTTATCACAAGCTTCTGACATGAATTACCAATAATTGCCACCTGACTGTAATAGCCTGGCTTGGTTGCGTTCTGATCAGTGGCATGAGGTTGTACGATATCGGCATGTGTGTGGCTGATCGACGTCTCCGTGTGGTCCCAGGCTGAGCCCGTGATCCTGGACCTGCGGGACCTGTTCCAGCTCATCTACGAGATAAAGCAGAGGGAGGAGATGGAGAAGAAGGCCCAGAAGGACAAGCAGTGTGAGCAGGCCGTCTACCAGGTACACCCCTCTATTTAAAAAAAAAAAAAAAAAACTGAGCTTCATCCAAAAGGGGAGTAAGAATAAAAGAAAGAAAACATGCAAGCAAGTGAATAACCTACAGAGTGGCCCATGTTCCTTATTCTTCTTCTTCTTCTTCTTCCGTACATCTGCCGTTATGTTCTCCACGTCTCTCTGCCTCTCTCTCCTACTCTGATGATTGTGCAAATGATTACCTGATTGCTGGGAAGCCGCCGCGGCGCGCCGTGCCCTCCGCCTACGCGGGACCTGTTCCAGCTCATCTACGAGATAAAGCAGAGGGAGGAGATGGAGAAGAAGGCCCAGAAGGACAAGCAGTGTGAGCAGGCCGTCTACCAGGTACACCCCTCTATTTAAAAAAAAAAAAAAAAAAAAAAAAAAACTGAGCTTCATCCAAAAGTGGAGTAAGAATAAAAGAAAGAAAACATGCAAGCGAGTGAATAACATACAGAGTGGCCCATGTTCCTTATTCTTCTTCTTCTTCTTCCGTACATCTGCCGTTATGTTCTCCACGTCTCTCTGCCTCTCTCTCTCCTACTCTGATGATTGTGGAAATGATTACCTGATTGCTGGGAAGCCGCCGCGGCGCGCCGTGCTCTCCGCCTACACTTTCTACTTCACCAGCCGTAACTCTCCCGCTTCTCTCCCTCTCCTCTGCTCCTCTCATCTCTCATCCCCTCTTTCCTGCCGCCGCTCGTCCCCAGACGATCCTGGAGGAGGACCTGGAGGACCCGGTCTACCAGGTAACTTTCTGACCACTCTCTCTGCTGTTGTCACTTGACGCTCGGTTTCTATTCGCTCCAGCTTGCTCCTCTGTGTGTGTGTGTGTGTGTGTGTGGTGGGGGGGGGGGAGACGGCCCCCGTGAGGTTACGGTGTGGGGATGGCGGCAAAAAGCACAGTTTGCCGGGTCAGATGTGTGCGTGTCTGTGTGCATGCTTGTGCCAGTCCAGGTGCATGATCACCTCCGAGATGTGTTTGTGTTCTCAGCCGCTGTGGGGGACTTTTCCTTCGCGTGTCACCGGCACCTGTTCTCCGGCTGCCTGTTTAATTGGAACCCATTGACGATGCTGTGTGATCAATGTCCTTTACAATTTCATCACTTTTTTCTCTCAATTTCTTTATCTTCCAATTTCTCTCCTGCTCCTTGTTTTTCCCCCTCATCCCTCCGCTGCTGACGTTGTAGTACATTGTGTTTGAGGCGGGACACGAGCCCATCCGTGACCAATCAGAGGAAGGCATTTATCAGGTATTCACAGGCTCGTCCTGTCTGCTTGTGTCTGAGTTGCATCGTCATCATCTTTCAGTCAGCGCTGTCAACTCGAGCCAATGTGGTCACGCTACCAAGAACCATATCCTCACATTTTAATCACATTCAATTTTCAATATTTCACTTGCTGGCTTTTAGGTACCCGCTACATCCTGCCCCCTTAACGGGACAAATATAACCTGGCCTACTTATTAATTAAATGGCTTCTGTTTTTATATGTAGCTATACCAGAAATAAAAAAAAAAAGACTAGCAAGATTCAGAGGTGAATAAACACTCCCTAGAGGGCCTTGGCAGCCAAAGCCACAGGGAGACAGGCCTTTCTCTGGGTGCACCCCTCAGAGGCCTGGGTAGAGGGGGAGGGCTCGGTGTACGTGCGGGGGGGGAGGTTATTCCTGGTCTGTTTGGAAGGCAGACCCCTCCTGCTTTTCTCGCCTTCCCTCCCTCTTTTTTTTTTTCTCGAGGAGATGAAAGAAAGCGGGGGGAAGAAAGATTAATCACCAGCCTCTCGTTTGATCTTTAAATAAAATGGATTGAAAATAGAAAAGAGTGCCGGCGCGTGCACAAACATACACAAACCCAGATTTGCACACGCACACACTCAGATGCACATACAATCCACCGACACGCACATCAGGCATAAGAAACGTGAGCCTCAGCCAGCCCCCAGCCACTGAGGAACTAATGTATGAATAAAGATGGAGGCTGCTGGAAATAAACATGTGAAAGGAGTAAACAAGGCGTCAGGAGGGGCAGAAAGAATGGGACAGCCTGCGCTACATCCACAGATATCCACCTTCTTCATCTGAGCCGTTTTTCATTTACCACGCAGTCTGATTAGGGCAATCCATCTGGGGAAGAATAAAACTTTATCTCCACCGCCATGTCACTTTAGGAAAAAACAGAACCACAGGAATCCCATGATTCATATATATATATATATCAGCACTTTGCCATCAGTGGCCATTGTTTCTTCTCATTGCACACACTGTCAAATCTATCTGCCTGTCTGACATCGATATTACATGTCTCCGTGTGTGTGACAATCTGAGTTATTACATGTCTGCGAGGGTGATAAGCAGCCTTATCCATTCTTTATTAGGCAGAAAACGAGAAAGGCGGACCATCGCCGCAGGCCAATTGCTTTGCCTGGTAGATGAGTCCTAACTGATTTTAATTCCGATCAAGCGTTTTCGCACGCACGCGCGCGCGCACACACACACACACACACACACATAATCTGCCCAGGATTCATTTGATTCCTTTCTGAGCCAACGTTCCACGGTTGTGTGTTGGCATCCAGTGTGTCGCAGTGCCATTCTGTTCCATTGCTGTATGCATCCAGAGGTAACGGGCTCTTCTGACTTTATCGGCCGATGTGTGTAGGTTCCCACCAGTCAGCAGAAGGAAGGGGTCTATGACGTGCCAAAGCGACACCCAGTGAGTGACCGTGTCCCCTCGCCCTCCTCAGCCTGCCTCCCCCTCTCAGTCAAACCTCTCAGCCGTCACACTCCCAGCGTAAACCCTGGTCCCCTTTGGTGCCCTCTCCTTTTGGAGCCTGGCGAAGCTCTTCATTTTTGCAGTGACCCGCCACTTCCTGTCAACATATTGTATCGTCCACATAGTGACCCAGTGATTGTTATCTGAGAGGTTTGCTGGGACCCAGTGCTCTTGTGCCGTGTGCTGTGCTCCTCTTCTGCTCGTGCTGTGGTGGCTGGGGCCTTCCTCCTCCTCCTCCTCCTCCGCCTCCTCCTCCTCATGCTTTGCGGTGCCTGCTCCTGATGGTTAACTGGGATACTCGTATGTGGATGTGTGTGTCCTTGTTGTGTACTCCACAAAGCATGCCGAGCTGTGGTTTGCCACTGTGGAATCCAGTGAAAGTTTGCATGACCTCATCCCAGACTGCGTTAAGATACATGTTTATTTTTTTACTTTCATATCTATGTCTTAATGGATTCAATTACACAACTGACTGTTAATTGTGCATGGCCGGGCGGTTAATATCTATAACTCAGGATGTTGAACAGGTCTTCACCATGGTCATGAGTCTTTTGCAGGGGAAATCAATCTCACCGGGAGTGTGGGTGTGTGTGTGTGTGTGCTTGTGTGCTTGTGCTCTTATTATTGGCTTGCACTGCCAGTGGTTATAATGAAGATGACCTTGACCATTGTCACGCTGTACTATAACTCAGCTGCTCTTTATCTGCCTATAAATATTCTATATTGCTGCCTGATTTAATCTGCTAAAATCTTCACATTCACAATAACCAGCCTGCTGTGCTGTTTTTCTATTTCTGTTCTGGTGATCTTCCCTAAGTCCTACTGTGGGTCTTTTAACATGAAATTGTTAAACCGGACTCCCCGACATCTTAACTCAGTCAGAATCCAACGATATATATATATACATATATATATATATATGTATATATATATATATGTATATATATTTTGGTACACTGGGAGTCAGTCTCACAGTTTTTTGACTTGACTGTTATCCCCATCAAGAAGTTTACAGACACCATAGTGTTTCTGTTCTCTCTCCTCGCCCAGCCCACAGTGCATGCTGCTTTCTGGATTGCTTTCAGGTTGGCCAGTGTCTGGATGTGAACAGATCCAATATTTCTCTCTTGTTGTGCAACCAATTGGACCAGTCGTCCACTCTGGTTTAAATACAAAAACAAAAACAAATTCAAGTCGTTTCGGCTCCGCAGTCAGTCAGAGGGAGTAAATATAACCCTGGATCACAGAAATAGAACGGAATAACAGAAATTTAATGATATTTTGCCGGAGATGGTGTTGTGATTTCAAGATAATTTAATTTTAAGATAAATCCAGATTCACAGAGGACAGCAGCCTGCTGCTGTGCTGCTCTCTATGGGTCAAATGGTGCTACACCAGCTCTTTTCTTTCAAATATCCACATGCTGGATTCACGTTAAATTGGAAATATGAGACACATTCCATGCTTCCATTCATTTCAAGGAGAAACTGCGAACTTTGCATAACTGAAATATCTCTTACTTGTGGACTGAAAGAACTGCAGAACTAAACCGAAAGCCTATTTTAATTCCTATCTAATCAATTCAACTAATGACAACTGAGTTCTATACTTAAATATGGACTTCTTTATTATGATCTTTGCGATATTGTTTATACGGAGGGACTGCAGGGTTTGTTTTGGGTTTACGACGGGACTCTGGAAATAATCCACAATCTCTTAACAATTGGATCTTTTCTGGGTTGCAGTCGCACCGGCTGGGACTGATGAGGGTACACAAGCAGCAGCAGTTCTCTGACAATTGTTACTTGAGGTGGATTTACTGTTTATTGCATTGGCAAGAGAGGTTCATTGTCTTCTCAGCAGATGGATTGACAGTAGCGTTAGATGAGATCACTGCCGCACACACACATAAACACACACCCAACACAGAAATGATACCTCTGGCCCGAACGTGACCTCCCGTCCACTGCAATTTCTTCTGTTGTTTACTCTGCCGCCTTCTTAAATGATGACAAATCAATAAAACACACAGGCACACGAACCCAGTTTCAATCTACTGAGCCCTTGAATCAGTATGAACCGAGGAAGTGTGTTGTGTGCCCCTGCTACATTTACACAGTAAAGGTCAGCTTGTCAGGAGCAAATAGCCAAACACCTCAACTCCAAACGCTGAATTAGATATGATATGGTGTCCGGATGTGTCTATTTGGTCTTCCTTCCTAGATAACAGTTACGTTAAAATATCGTATTAGGTGTACACGTGAGTTTCTTACAATCAAAGAGAAAGAGTGCCTGGCCCTGTTGTGACGCGTGCATGTTTGCATGTGCCAGTGAGCCAGTGTTTTCGTTGTGTGCCAGTGGGATCAGTCACACAACAGGGGACCGGTGTGGTGGCGTTAATTAAAGGGGAGGCTTTAATTGTATGCAGGACACAGGTGCACAGGTACTTACTGTTTCCCCGGGGATGGCTAATTGATAGGTGGCCACGGAACCGATGAAGATGAAGGGCTGGGCACAGAGATGGTGAGAACGTTTAATGGGCACAGAGGAGTAATTGGCAGGGCAAGAGATTAAGGGATGGACAGAGAGCGAGAGTGAGGAAAGGAAAAGAAAAGGAATAGGCCGCAGCAGAGCGCAACGACTGGCAAGGAACACGGTGGGTACTGTTGGTTTCGGTCCGACTATCAGGCAAATTTAAACATATAATATAATAATAAACATATAGGTTACAATTTCATCGGATATACTGAAATGAACCATTGCGAGTTCAAATTCGGGAGAAAAAAAAGGAACCAGCAGTAGACAAACGGAGGGCGCTTCCAGAACTGATTAGTATTGGGCAAGCTGTTATTGTTCTTCACTGTCACTTAATGAAGGCCGTACACCGTCAGGCTTTCATCCAAAGAAAAGAATATCTACTCAGCAATATTGCAATGCGCCAAGCAGTCTGCAGCGTACGGTCCTGCGCCAGGGCAAGACAAGGATCTGGCACAAAAGAGGTGTTTTAATGTGTTGCTGTTTCAATGCTTGTAAGTCGACTACACTCACGGTTTTTAGCGTCGGCGTTCATAAAAATCCTCATTTCGTAATGGTCAGGTGTTAAAAGGAGGGCGGACAGAGCACGGAGAGAGAAGCTGTCTCATATAACGCACCTCTGTAGCTCAGCTCTCCATTTGCCTCACGCGGTGCTTCCTCACACGTCGGCAGCAGCTTTACAGAAACACAAAGAGGGTTTAAACCCCGGCTCAGAGCTCGAGTTTACGCCAAAGGTATCTTTAAACCTCCTTAAATCTTCACTTGCTCTCTAGGTCTGGTTCTTTGCCCAGGTGTGTGTGTGTGTGTAGTTTTGTGACTGGGATCCCCTGCGGACCATCACATCCTCCCTAATTTAACCTCATCTCACCTTCTGTCTCGACATCTCACCTGAGCGTGGTTGCGCGTGAGCACATTCTCATCCCACCCGCCATCTAACACTGGGGTTGCCATTGCAGAACGGACATCAAGTCACCCCCCATCACCTTCATCATCAACATCAGCATCGTCATCATCATCATCATCAACATCAGCAGCATCCTCCTCACAACCATCATCAACAGCAGCCACAGCAGCAGACAGTGGCAGATCTGATAGATTTAGACCTGGACATGGTGACTCAGGTAAGGAGCTTTCCGAAGAACGGCGCTCTTGTTGTTTTCAGGAGGAACATTTTGGTTCTCAATGTTATTTAAACCCGCCCCCCCACCTCATAAACTCCTCAACCTCAGACCCTGTCCATCTCCCCCCGTACTCGAGACCGCCACGTCGAACCTAACTCCTGACCCACGTTATTTCGGTATGAAAGAAAGCCACTTTGCGGTTGCTATAGTAACCAGGTTGGAGCAGGAGTACAGTGTGTGGAGGTGCGCCCGCGTGTACCTGCACACACGCATAAAGACGAAGGGCGAGCGCTGTGGTTGAGATGGTCCCCCGGCTCTGCGTGGAGGTCCTTTAAAAGTGTGAGTGGACCCAAAGGTCAGAGTGTCTGTCAGAGGGGTGCAGGGTCCGATCTGCACACCTCACATGTAGGGAATATTGAGTCATGCGGACAAATAGTGGACGGCAAGTCTATAATCGTCCCCTGTGTGGCTCCACTCTTGTTTCTGCTGGTTTCTGTTCGAAGAACATGGGCAAAGCCTCTGCGGTATTGACTCGGTGCCACGATGTTCAGCTGCCACTATGGTCATTTAATGTGATTTAGTTTAAGAAATGTGTTTTGTGAATTTAATTCCGTGCAGGGCCTACGTCCTTTTTCTCGTTCCCTGCTGGATTTTGGCGTATCTTTGTTTCCAGGCTTATCGCCTTGTTGAGTCGATGTTTATCTGCTCCGCTCGTCTCTGCAGCTACAGTTGTCCTCATTGCAGCCTCCTACCCCCCTCTCCCCTTAACCTGCCGCACCCGTACAGATCCGTCCGACTGTAAAGCACCGTGCACGCAGATCCATTTTCTGATACGTGCCGTATTTCAAGCGTTTCGTGGTCTTATGTATGACCCATGCAAGCGGAGCCGAGGGTAAGATATTCTAAGAACATTCATTATCTCTAAAGGAAATTATCCACATCTGCGATTTATGCAAATCTCTGACCATGTATTGGAGGCTTAAATTCCTTTTATCAGACTCAAAATAGTTTCCTTCGCTTGCCACCGGCCTAAAGATATGATATTAATGTGCGTAAAAAAAAGAGAGAGAGAGAGAGAGAGACGCTAAAGAGAGGGATCGCGGGGAGCCTGTGAAAGGACAGAGAACCGTACAGAACAAATTCAGATCAAATGGAGCGGCTGCCGTCTTTGATAGCATTTCCCCTCTGAGGCTCGGCACGCGTCTTCCACAAGAGAGACGTTATTAACTTGTCCGGAAGAAGAAGACAGGGGCACAGTAATGAGGCAGGGGATGTGGTGGTCTGTATTTAGATCGGCGGATAAAAAACAAGAATCTTTATCCGGATCCGACGAACGAGACCAGATTGTGATCCTCTTGGTAGGTGTGTCATCGTTTCGCCTCATTGTTCCATCTCTCCTCACCGCTCTGTGAGCGCGTGTGTGTGTGTGCGCGCGTGCGTGCCAAAGAGTCTCTGCCCCAGTGCTCAGGTACGTACCCTGAACTTACCGGGCTGTCGTCGCGTTGCATGCCCTGCGCGATGCATGTTGCACTGGAATGGAAACGGCGTCAGAGGAGGTCGCGCAACTCGACGTTCGTGTGGCTCCGCTGATGTGTGCTCTCTCTGCTTCTCAGAATCTCAACCAGTTGGAGATTTTCGGAGACATGTCCACGCCTCCCGACATCACCTCTCCGTCGGTGAGTAGCCCGCCGAGACGCGCCCACTTTGGTGATTCGCATCACACCTGGACCCTCCTAACCCCCCCGACCTTCCGATCACAACCCACGCAGACTCCCGCCTCTCCAGCCAACACCCTTGACCCCTCGCAGGGCCTGCTGCCTCCCGCAGAACTTTTCGCTCCCTTCAATCCTGCGTCGGTGCCCTCAGGTAGGACCTTGTTCATTCTCCGCTCAAAAAAGCACGCGCAGAGAAACGAGCACAGCGGGAGAGGAAAGGAGAGCCGAGAAAAGAGAGGCGGAAGGGAGCCGCCGAGTAGGAAAATCTCAGAGGCGGAGGAAATAGGAAAAGAGGAGAGGGGTGGAAATAAATAGAGAGGGATGCAATAGATCGTAAATGTGGATGAGGTGAAGCTGTGGATGTTGTCTCTGTTGTGTGAAATGCATCATTAGATTTCTGGCTGCCGCCGCCGCTCCTGGCGTGCCTGCGGTGGTCAGGAGAAAGTCATGAAGACAGGCTGAGATGATGGCAGTGAGGGTGGGCCGATGGGATTTATGTGTCGTGCCGCACGGCGTTTGCATCCCGCCTTTTTCTGCTTCTCCTTCTTTCCTGCCGACCGGACAGCCAGGGCAGGGGTTAAACGTTAAACGTCCTCCTCCGCTGAAGGTAACCGGAGAATAGCCGGCGTGGAATGATGATCATGCTGAGGGATTTTAACGAGCGTGCGTCACAATGACTCGGCCTCATCCTGGAGGCGATGGTGGGAGTTCACCGTGACCATTAAGAGACGCCAGGGTAGCTGCAGGCGGAAGTAGGCCAGTGCGCTCTAGTGATGCATACGTGACTGTGTGTGTGCGTGTTCATGTGTGGAGGTGAGCATTTCGGTGACTTTTATTCATCAGCTGTTTTTTTTCCCCCCCACGTGCGACCACCAGGTTATGTGACGATGGGAGCGGTCCCGCCGGGCCACTGGTCCCAGCAGGCCTTTGCGGCGCAGACGCCGCTGGCCTTCGGGGTCCAGTCTCCGCTGGGCCCGGTGGCTCAGGTGCTGCCCGGGGGCCAGCCCCTCATCTGGGGCCAGGCCAACATCTTCCCCGCCACTCAGCAGCAGTGGGCGGCCATGGCAGCGGGAGCCTTCCCCCCCACAGCCTACCTCCCCGCCCAGCCCGTGGGCACGCTGCCCGCCGCCATGTTCCAAACCCTCACCCCCGTCACGCCGGTGACTCCGGCCGGCGACAGCCATTCGGGCGCCGGAGCTTCGGCGTCGTCGAGTCCGCAGCACGGGGAGAGGGGGACGAGGATGACCAAGGAGCTGTTCAAGGTGGGGGGAAGGGGAGGAAGATATTTATTTATTTATTTTCCCCACTTTTTCATTTTTCGTGCGGTTGAGATGCATATCGGTAAAAAATAAAAAAATGCCGATAAATTCAAGATGATTTAACAACAACTACAGACACTGGCACTTGATGAAACCAAGATGATAAATCTACATCTGGTGGTCTGTACTTTTAAGCCAGAACAGGTTACCTCTTTAATGCCCACGCGGTGAGTCAAAGCCACCCGACTAACCCTCGCCTCCCCCTCCAGGATTTCCAGCTGGCGAAGCCTCCGGCCATGCCGCTGAAGAAGGCCGATCAGCCGAGCCTGGCCACCACCTCAGACGCATTCAGCACTTACTTCAGCCGCGTGGGCACCGCCCAGGACACGGACGACTGTGACGACTTTGACATCTCCCAGATGAACCTGACACCGGTCACCTCCACGACGCCCTCCACCAACTCACGTAAGCGCTCTTCCCTCTCCCGTGTGTCTTCAGAACTGTGTGTGTAACAACCGGGGAGTGTGTCGCGCACGTCTGACTCGGCTCGTCCTCCCACCGCAGCGCCCACCCCGGCTCCCAGGAAGAGCCCTCCCTCTAAGTCCTCGGCCTCCCATGTCAGTGACCCCCCCACCGACGCCACGGACCCCCCCACGGATGACTCATTCGGCGAAGCGGAGGGCAGCCCGAGTCGCAGCGGAGAGGAAGACGCTGTAAGTGTCTGTGAAGTTGTGTGTGTGTGCGTTTGTGAGAGGAGAGTTAGTCAAGTGTGTGTGTCCTTAATAACTCCCTCCTTATGCAGCTACAACAAGGTTGAGATTCCCTGATAAATAGGCTGTGTAGCGGTGTTGGCGGACCAGGTAATCACTCCGGCTGATTAGGGGGCCGATGCCGTCGCGTCCCTCGGTATGTGTGTGAGAGTGTTTGTGTTTTTGTATCAGCGAGGGGGGGGGTTGGCGTGTGCTTGTGCGCGTGCGTGGTCGGCCCAGCATTAAATGAACCGCTGGAATTGTCAGACATCATTAAGCCGTTATTAATACCAGCCAGGTAGCGTCCATACATCACCACCTCTGTACGGACAGACCCATCTCTGGTGAGATGGAGGAGCTGCCTCAATTCTTCCAGCAGCCATCCATATTTATCTTAGCAGCAGCGCGTCAAGCTGAGAGAAATTGGAGAGGATTCCGAGAGATTTTAAGCCGTGGGAGGAGAAAATTCCCTGTGGCCGACGTCCTGGTAGATTGGGTGACCTCCAAAGAAACAAACCCCCCCCCCTCCGTCTTTCTCCCTGTCCCTCGTTCTTTTATGCTCGCCTCTTTCTACTCTTTCGCACTTCGGCCGTGACACATTAGTTTTATGCCTCCAATCTCGCCGTTATTGGAAAAAAAAGAAATGAGAACTTTCACACTTGCTGAAAATGTCACCAGGCCCCGGATAACACGCGGAGGCTTTACGCAACCCGGAGTAATGCGCACTGGTGGCGGCACTGAGTGAGCGAGCGAGGCGAAAAGGTTACAGAGAGAGAGAGAGAGAGCAGAGGAGGAAGAGAGAAGGACAGGAGGAAGAAAAACCGCCTCCCACTCTCTGTGGGCTGTGAAGAGCAGAAGTGTTTTTGTGGAAAAAGCAGCAGATCAATAGAACAAACTCCACAGAGCCTTTCATAATAGACCACTGCAAATGAGTGGCTGCGTGCGCGAGTGTGTTAAGGTCCGTTTGTGTGGATTTGCAAATGTGAGAAAGGTCGTGTTGGATGCGCGCTCTCTCTCTCTCTCTCTCTCTCTCTCTCTCTCTCTCTCTCTCTCTCTCTCCCCCCCCAAATGTCCTTATTTCTCCTTCAGAGTATTGACACCTCTTCTCTCTGCTTCCTGTTCACCTCCTGCCCCCCAAACCCCCCCCCGGTAGTCGTTGCTGATCATACAATCCTTCTTTCAGATTTATTCTTCTCTCTCCACTTACTGCTCCCCCTGTTTTTTCCTCCTCCTATGCTCCATCGACCTTTCCCTCCTCCACCTCCTTCCTCCCCTTTCTTCTTGCCCCCTTCTAGGCGTGTGGCTCTGGGTCGCCCTGCCCCAGTGAATCTGCAGAGCCCAGCCCAGACCAGGCCAGTCCAGAGGCTGGGAGCTAGATAGAGGAAGGGCAGGGTAGGTATCGACACCCCCTCCCCACTAACCACTCCTCCTTCACACTTCCTGTCTTCATCCGTCCCGCCCGCTTACATCCAACCTGGCTGAAATCCATCTGCACCTTGGCCTGCTTTTTCTTTCTTTTTTTTTTCATCGCATCTCTTACCTTGTTTTCGCGGTTTTGCGTCACTTTTCCTTTCGCTGTCACGCATGCTCTCGGGAGGGCATGTGTCTGACTGGGCCTGAATGGCTCGTGGCGTAGGATCATGCATGTGTGACTTATTTCATGATGTGAGTTGGCATTTTTTTTGTCGTAGCATCACCTGGACTGGTGTCAGTGTGTGTTTGTATCTTGTATCTTTGCTTTTGGCCATAGTGCTGCGTGCCTTCATTGTGTCCCGGCTTTGCGACACCAACCTCAGTAACGCACAGTTCCCCTCAACCGTGCGCATCTCACCGGGACAGCCCACAGAGTGTGACGGCCAATCAGAGTCGCTGTGCTTCACTGAACTGGACGTGGTGTGGGATTTGCCAGTGACGTGCGCAATCTGCCGATCTCGGATGTTTAGCCCCGACATTAACATGATGTGTGCTGTCATTCCATGCATCATTGACGTGTTGTGATTGTGATGTGCTGTCACATGTGTTCTCTGCATGATGGGAAGAGAATTTACCCGAGGTAGACATGGAGCTCTTATCAAAGCGAAGGGAATTGGAGATGTGGGTTTTCGCACTTTTTTTTAGAGACGTGTCGACGTGCACTTGTGCTGTTCGCTTTGGGGGGCACACGCGCGCACAGACCAAAGAAGAGGAGAGCCATTTTGATCCCCACGCCTCTCTTCCCAGTGTGTCCTCGCCCACACAATTCCCGGCTGTGGCTCCTTAATGATAGCTGCTGGCACTCGCACGGGGGAAAAACATGTAATGGTTTTGTTTTCATCAGCTAATACTGGGGTGCCAAGATTAATGACTGCCCCGGCATAATTGGCATTAATTAAAGCCCAAGAAGCCTTCAAGTCCTTCCCCACTCAAGGAGAGGAGGAGGAGGGGGGGGGCTGTGCGGAGCAGCCTCTCTCTCCCCTGTTGGCTGGCGTCCTCGCATTCAGACAGTCTGAGAGCCGCAGGGCAGCAGGTGGATGCGGCCTCTAAGTGGGAGGATGGATGGAGGAGGAGTGTGCGGGGAATCTGGCCGCGGAGCGACTGCGCGATGGCCAGAAGCGCAGCGAGTTTTTCCCTCTGGAGAAGGTGGACTGCTTTGGTCCTGCTCCAATGACGCTGCTCCCATATGGTGTTTACTTGCTCAATCACATCGGCTTTCGACATCCTCCCAAGCACATGCACGCACACGCGCCTGTGCGAAAGGCCCGGTTCTTCCCTCAGCAAGCGCACACCTGTGTTGGACAGTATTGCCACCTGTGCCCGTATGGGAGCCAAAACGTGTCTTTCTACGTGTGTGTGTGTTTGTCGCTGGCCTGTCCTGTCCTCCTCCCACTGTGATGCACAGACAGACATGTGTTCAGGCTACTGGGAGAGCAAGTGTTTTTTTTTCTTGGGTGATCTCATCATGTCCAGCGAATGCTCCCGATTCTCAGCCGTGAAATGGCCCGTTTCCACGGTTCACCGCGCAGGCGCGCACGCACCGCTCCCTCTGCCCAGGGCCGCCCGCTCGCACCACGCACCTCCATAAATGAGCGCGTGTACCAGCCGAGCCGCATATTTTGCCCTTTGGGCCGGTGCTGCGCCAGCACATCATTTCCTCGCCTCTGTCCCTCTCAGCTGGGATGACGGAGGTGAAGTGGCCCTGGTCGGCAGCAGCAGTGAGATGGCGCCGGGCGAAGCTGTCGGGTTGTGGCTCTGGTGCAGAGACCGAGCCGTGCGCTTCCTGTCACTGCTCCTCTCGGGCCTCTTTGTCAGCTCTCCTGGCAGCTACTTCCTGCTGACTCTGTGGCCTCGGAGTGGCCCTTCAGTCACAGCTCTGTATCCCAGAGCCCAAAGCCTCAGCCTCATCCCTCCCAACCTCAACCCCAACTTATCTGTGCAGCCGAGAGCTGGTTCCGATGATGCAAGGGGTGGGGATTCAGGGCGATTTTTGATTGTGGATTCAGAGTTTTGTTTCGTTTTTTTTTTTTTTCTTCAAGATAGAATTCTATCATGTGAGAGAGCAGCATTCAGACACAATTTAAATCCAATTTTATTTAATCGCCTCTGCTACTAGGCATGAATATTTTTTCAATTATTTGATTCATAATTTTGGTCATATTGTTTGATTGACAGCTCATAAGACAAAGATGTGTGTAAACAGTGTAATCTCCTGTGGATTGACCAATTCATCAATTGATCAATTCATTGACTGTTTACGCCCCTCTTTTGAAGTGCATGTATATTTAATTGTAACAGCTCAGGTCACAACCTTACAGTAATTCTATTTCTCCTCACAACGAACTATTTCTCCAGTAGATGTGTGTGTTGGTGCAGTAATGTTTTCCTCGTGCCATTTAACAGTAGGGAGTCGCTCAGTGGCAGCGTGCGCTGATGCATCTGACGGGGAGTGCGAGATGCTCATTAAGCAATATCCCGTCATTACGTGACCTTGCGAGAGTGAAGCATCTTCAGCGAATATTTCTCTCCAGTCCCATCACGTACTCTGGTCTGGTTCATCACATCGCGTTAATCAAAGCGGCGTATCCTCGCCTGGAGGCCACGGGTTTTCCCCCTCTGCACACCCTCCTCTGCACCAGGGGGCGAGTGAGGGAGAGCGAGAGAGAGAAGTCTTCCGGAATATAATGGGCCAGTCAGAAGTCTGTGTGGCAGATTGACTGGCTGGCTGTAATTATGTCTACAATCATAACGGGCCCATTGTGAGGGAGTGCAGGCTGTTCCATTATCCACCATTGTCTTCCTGTTTGGAGAGAAATACAGACATGACGACTCAGAACTGCTCTTTTGAGGTGCTAGTTTTCGTGTCGGATTCTGGTCCTGGAGGAAGCCTGGAGTGGGAGAGGATATGCACATGCAATCACAGTTACACCCTCAGAAACAATAACTCAGCCCTGCGCGCACACAGCGGAAGCTTTTCAGGTGTGCAGGGATTGAGGGGCGTCGTCCTACTGCCACCTTGTGGTCATGTCGGGTACAGGATGGGAACGGAAACTTCCACAGGTCTGACACTTGACTTGTCGGGGCCTGCCGATTGTCGATACTGTTCGGGCCGTTGGGGAAAATGAATCACAAATCAGCTCCTCCCTTTTTAGTTGTGTAACGTCGAGGTGAATCTGCAGTGACCTCGCGAGCTGTCCTGATGTGGCCCGGCTTTACCGTAAATCATGTTTTTTTTTTTTTCGTTTTCGTTTTTTCATTCTCCTCTCTCCTTCACAGAAGGGGAAGGACCCTCTCTACGCCAAGATCAACAAAGGGAAGAAATAAAGAGGCACACAGGATGACGGGGACCTGACTGAGCACTGAGAGGATAGGAGGAGAAACCCAGTGTGTGTGTGTGTGTCTGTGCGCGTGTGTGGCGGTGTTTGTCTGCGCGCGCGTGTGTGTCCTTTTTCTTCTCCCGTGGCTAACAACGTCCCAGGAGGAGCATCCGCACTCCCCCTCCCCCACCTTCTCTTCCTTTACTCCTTCTTCTCCTCCTCCTCTCTGCAGCCTCCTCTCCACCTGAGAGGAGAGAGTCCTCTAGGTCAGTCACTCCAGACAGGAGGGATGTCAATCAATCCAGCTCTCCCTCCGCCGCGTTATCTTCTCCTCTTCTCTCCTCCTCCTCCTCACACCCAGCCTTACGGACATAACCACCTCCTCAACCCCCTCCCCCCCCCCCCCCCCCTGCCTTCCCTCCAACCCCCCCCCCCCCCCCCCCCGCCCTCCTGTGTCTGGCCAGAGTCTGTGCTGCCAGCGAGGGACTGAATCAAGCAGTGCCTCTCTTATCTCCACCACCCGCCCACACACATGCACGCTCATTGGGATTAGAGTGTTCCTCCATCTTTGCTTTTAACGGACAGAAATCTCCATCTGTCGCAAGGACGTCCCGCAGGAGAGGCGGGACTCTTTCAACGGGCCTATCAGGGATGGCCCGGTACCGGGATCACTGCGTCCGATTGGTTGATGGGTCGGTTCGGGCGATTTTCCTCCTCCCACCCCTGCAATTTTTGTGAGTGTCTGCTGGATCACCATGCAGAAACAGACTCCCTGTGAGCTACTCACGCACCGACTACACACATGCTGCACACACAGCAATCGCACACACGCACGTACTCACACACACACAGTCATCCCTCACTTTCCAACACGTGCACACACACACACACACAAACACAAACACAAACACACAGAGTGATTTGCCAAACGTCTCACCTGGCGGACAGACTCGTTCAGAAGCCAGAGGAGTGGACTATACTGAGGAATGGACCCTGAGAGGGAAGAGTCGAACTGATCCTGTGATCGAACTGTTCATTCTCTATAGCTTTTGTACAATACTGATTTAAAAAAAAAAAAAGAAAGAAAAAAAGAAAAATGAACAAATTGAAAAATGTAATTTTTATTTTATAAGTCAATCAAGCCGCTGGAGTCAGCTCTATAGATATTATAGAGTCAACTTGGCTTTAAGGCATCTGATCGTTGGTTTGCCGAGCTCATTTTGTAAATAATAACAACAACAACCATTGTGTCCACTGGACTTCTGTGCCATAAAATAGGAAGGCTTCAGTTATGCAATTTCTTGACGTTGACCCAAGCAATACCAACATATATTTTTCTGTTTTCTAAATTTCTTTCCGATTTTTCCCTCAGAATTGTTTTCATTTCCCCCTGTGCATGGACCCTTTGGTTTTTATCTTACCCCCGACCTTCTGATCTAGCCCCCCACCCCCCCGTCTCACATTATTGTTGTGTGTTCTCTCGGGTTCGCGTGAACCAAACCGGACCGCAGCTCTGTGTTTTAGCCCCTCGGTCCTGTGTCGCAGGCTGCAGGCGTCGTCTCGCCCACGTGCTCCTGCCTTCCATCCCATTCTCCCGAGAACAGTCATACACTGTGATGCTCCGTCCATCCGTCCGTCTGTTGTTCAGGTGCCAAAACCGGCCGCAGCATCCCCCGCTACAGCTACACCGACTGTGATGCCAATGACTCCCTATTTTATGGCCAGAGTCCCCACGTCACTCGACAACTCTTTTGGTCTATGATGTTGATTAACTTTAAAAAAGTGTGACAAACTAGAAGAGAAGCAAAGACGCTGAATAAAAAGGGAAACGTTGCTGTTTGAGTACATAACATTTCTAGACCTATTTTAACTTTACCTCAGCTAACAGTTTCTTAATGTAAATTTATTTTTATCTTTATGAATATGACATTCTACAGTGGGTTTTTAGATGATTTTTTGGTTCCCTCTTGATTTACGTACTCCACCATGTATTACTGTTACAAATAAACACATCCCAAATGACGAATGCATTGACCCGTGCGTCTTGTTTGCAGCCTGGGTCTGTGCGTACCACAGAGGGAGTGTAAAGCTGATGGTGTGTGTCTTGGCAGAGGTGACCCCGAGTGTGCCTTTAGTAAGTGTAAGGGGAAGTGCCACTGAATTTGTTGTAATTTAACAAGGCTTTAATGGCCTGTCACATTTTGCTAGACTCGCGGCCTCTAATGCAAGCTGTCAAAAGCTTTATTAGAAACCATCTACGGAGCGAGAACGTCAGCCCACTTACTCTGCGCCCCCCCTCCCCTCCCTGTAGAGAACAATAAGGGATGAAGAAAGTTAAACAAACGTTTTATTTCTATACGTTTATTTATTTAAAGAGTCAATTAAATTGCATATTGACCAATCTGATCATTGTGTAGCAGTGAATTACCTTTTTTTGAGTAAAATCCCATTCGACGGCGATGTGCGTTTCCGGAAAAACACTGTGGCTATTTCCGAATAATCCACCAATGTCACTGTCAGCAGTTTATTTTCAGACTATATCCCCTGAAACTCAGCGAGATCTTTCGATTGTTCGGGATAACCGGGGAATATATTTGTTTTAGGAAAAAACCAAGCTGCAGTTTAAATACTTTGGTGTTTGATGTCTGAAACTCCTCATCACATGACATTTTAAAACTTTGCACTGCTGCACACAAACAGTATCTGTTGTTTTGTGTGTGTGTTTTATTTTTGTAATGTGGTTTTGTTACTGGGGTGAACTGAACCTTTAATCTGCACCACTACACCTGATTTCAAATCCAGCTGAAATGTTTGTTGTTGTTGTTTCATCCTGCCAGTGTACAAACCAAACCCAAGGCTGCAACCAACCAGTTGTACAGTTCTTTATGTTTGCATAGCTCTCAGTTGGCAAACCCAGGCCTGTAATCAACAGATGTTGCGCAGCTGCGTCTGAGCTCGCGAGCTGCTCTGTTCGTCTGCCTCACCTGTCCGGGTAAGTTTATTTTTTCACATAATATTACGCCAAAAAAAACTCCCAAACTCTCTCAAGTCGGCCAGAACTGTCGCTTGTGATTTATTTGTCTCATATTACGAATACTTTTGTATTTCTTCTTGCCGCGAGACGAACGTGGAATGCCGACGGGCCTCGTTTGTTCACTTCTCTCCCTCTCTCCGCAGTGTTTACCTAACGCTTCCGTTTAAGCCGCGTTAAGTGTAAATCACACATTTACTTGTGTATTAGCAACTTATCACACACACAGGGACGACAATGATTCGGAACGTGTCGGGTTCAAAGGCCACGGTGGAGATACGGCGGTTTAATGAAAAGCTCCGGGGTTTCGGGCCTTCGGTGAGTCACGGTGCCAGCAGCAGGGCCGCATTCCTGAAGGATGAAAAAAAAAAAAAAAAACGCGTCAAATGCTCAGAGTCAGACTCGTCTGACGAGATGGACTGTTTTCAGAGATGAGTGCGAGTTTTCCTACTCGACCTCATTCCTCCACCAAACCCCGTCTCCCGTGCGCATGGGCCGCGCACGTCCTCGGACCTGAGAGGAGCAGAGACGCGCTGCGTTGGGTTGGTGGTGGTGGTGTTGTTGTTGTTGGTTGGGGTTTTTTGTGGGTGTTTTTTTTAATCACACACACGATGATAGACTGAGGCACGATATCGCTGGACTTTACTTAAGTTGAGTGCGCTGTCGTTTCTGTGGATTTTTGCGTGGATCACGATGGATCAGGTATGTCGTTCTAAAATAACGTGTAATCCTCCTGTGAGGTGATCACGTGTCGTATTACATTAACTCACGTTTGCAATTGTTGTCGTATTTGTTTTTGAATGAATATCAACACAGTAAGTCCGATTTGTGTCGCAAGGAAGAGGACTTCACGTGCACACATAGCTGCGTTGTTTCTGATGCCAGTGAATTGGTCAATACATGTATTGTACACAAAGGATCCTCCTGTATCATGTGTGGTGAAACCGTGTTTGATTCAGGTCAGTCTACTTCAGTAAAAGACTGCTAGAAACCAAACCACTACCTAGAAACCCTGAAGGCAAAATTCGTCAAAATAAGCATTACACCCTCTTTTATCGGGAGTGTCCCAGATTTTGAGATCCAGACGTATCAAGTGACGCAATTTTTTTGCCTGATAATAATGTGTCAGATTTTTGCTTTGTGCGATCCTCAGCAGGAGGACACGTTGGACTTTCAGGCTCTGAGGGCCAAGTTCCAGGATGAGGACATCCTCCTGAAGCAACCCAAACGCAAACCAGCCCTGCCAGACAAACCCCAGGTGGTCCCTCCCCCTCAGAGCCCCCCGCACTACCTCCCCGCAGGAGCGCGACCCTCCCTGCTCACCTCCATCAGCCAGAGCATGGAAGCCAAAAGCTCCAAAATGGCGCCCAGGGTGGTCTTCAAGGACGAGAAGAAGGAGAGCAGAAGGCCCCTGATCCAGACAAACGCCAAAAAAGACAAGAGTGAAGGGCTGAAGCTGAAGGTGGGCAAAGACAAGACGAAGACGAGCAAGCTGAAGCTTGAAACGGATTCTTTGAATCCAAAAGAGAAGAAGGAGAACGGTAAGAAGGGGAGCACGGCGGAGCTGGTGCAGGCCACGCCTCCACCCAAAGCCACAACACTGAAGAAGAAGGGCTTCCTTGGATTCAGGCGGTCAGTAAAAAAAGATTCATTTGACGTCCAATGTGACCCGATCCTGGACGCCCCGAGTCTGAACGTCTCCGGACCCGCTCCGCTCATCCCGGTTCCTTCTGAATTTGTTGACTCCCCGACACAGCCCGAAATCTCTTCACCCTACCCAGACTCCCCTACGACAATGGAGCTCACCCCGCCCTTCGTTCTCCCTGCCTCCCCCGACTTCACCCCACCCCCCGCTTTCATTCCTGATTACCCAGCTCCGTTTGTGCCAGCCCCACAGAGCCAAACCCCGGCAGAAATAGAAACTCCTGCCCAGTCCGTTTCCAGACCACCCAAACCAGCCGAAACCCCCCCGAATCCTCCACTGCGTCACGCTGGCTCTGGTCCGAATGCAGCGGCCACCGCTCCGTCCCCGTCGCTTCCGGAGCCTGAGGTGGGCGCTGAGGCCGGCGTGGAGGCTGTAAATATAGATGCGCTGGAGAAACCTCCATCCGCCGAGGCGTCCCCCATATCGGAGCATCCTATCTCGGCGCTCTCCGCCCTGGAGAGGGCCGAGGACATGAACACGGTGAAACGGACTCCGGCGGACCAGAGGATATTCAACGCTCTGGATAAGGCGCGCAAGAAGGCCTCCAGGTAAACAACCCCAGCCTGAGCCGCACAATGTGTACTGTTTCAGGGCTCATGGAGAGCCACATCTCACGCTGTCTCTTTTTTTGTTCTCAGCCCGTTGACCAACCAATCCACTTCTTACTCCATCACCCCTCCACCCGAGGAGTTCCCCCCTGCTCAGAGTCCCGATTTCTCTCTCCTGGACCTGCCGCCTATTGATTACGAGGATCGGGCGGGAAAAGGCCTCCCACCGAAACCGGGACAGGTGAACGGCATTGACCACCGTAAGTGCGAACCTAGCACGGTACAGTTCTTCACTTCCTGCTTTTTTGGCTTTGCTGTCCCATTTTGCTTTTGCTGTTCACTTCACCGAGATATGAAGAATCCAGGCCATTGGCTACATGCTTTACGTTAGAATCATTTATTAGTGAGGGGTATCACTCGCACAGAATGCCTGGTATGTATAGTATGATTTATACCACGTTATTCGCACGCACGCACACACACGCACGGACACACAAACACACTGACATTCCTCTTATGTGCCAGAAACAACGAAGCAGTGGGCAGGGCAGCGCTGCAGAAGTATGTCAGAAATGGCAGAGAGGAGAAGCAATGACAGCACTGTGTCGATCATTCTAACAGAAAGCTGCAGCGCCACACACTTGAATCTCGGCTACACTGCACCGACACTTGGCTGTCTGGTTGTGAGTCACTCTATTCATGGAGTTGATTTATTTTGTGTACACATGCAGGTCTTTGCGCACGGGTCAGTTTGAAACAACCTTAAGCATTTTGGTCAGGTGTGTTTTGTGACAGGTTTAATGTCCTCTTGCACCTGTTGTGCAATATTAAAGAGGAGGTCAACTTTTGTGGACAGGTTAATGAAGACAATAATAATAATAATGATAATTGAAAACAAGTTTTGGGACCTTTTCTAACTCGGTGATTTACAAGCACTTTAAGCGTAAAGAAGAAGCATCAAAAATAGACCGATAGAAACAATGCAATGAAGAGTTGACCCTGTCCTGAGGTTTCACTCGTAATCGCATTATCGCTGCTCACAACAACTTCCACTGTGTGTTTGATTTGCCAGGATTCCCTTACTGGCCCTCTCCTTTTCTGTGTGTTTGAAAAAACGAAAAGCGTTTCACTATCCCAGCTCCAAATCACAGTTTTTCTGCCGAAACAAAGATGTCCGTAACGGTTAAATTGACCCATATTCTAAATGTATGACAAACGTTTTGTATTAAGACTAGTGCAATGTAATTCTTTGCAGGACAAGCCTCCCCGGGGTTGGAGGGCATCTCTGAGGAGGGGGCTGATCTCCCAGAGCTGTTAGTGGTTCCTCCTCCTCCGCACAGGAAGCTCCTGCCCGACACTGAGCCGCTGGACGAGCCTGTCGGACCCCCCTCTGTCATCTTGAGTGAAGTCATCCCTCATTCTCCCGTGGAACCCAATGGTGCGACCATCATACAGTTGCACTTGCACCTTTGCGAACTTAAATCCACTACCCTGTTGCACACCTCCTAATATTGGTCTTGCATTGTTTCCCTTCTTTTGCAGAGATCCATGATCCCATCGATTTCTCAAAGATGGACTCCAGGGGCGTCCCAGAGGTTGACGATGCGTCCCCGGCTGCACGCCCTCCCGAGATGCCGCTGTTGAAGTGGGGGAATGGAGAGTACGCTCCTCCAGACAATGTAGATGGACACAACCCTCCAGAGTTTTATAGCAACGGGATCACTGTTCCGGGAGCCGAGGTCCAGGGTGCTCCAGCTCTCAGAGACGAATACCATCCTCGAGCACTGGCGAGGTGAAACACGTGGATTTAACCTCTCTCTCTCGTTGCTTTAAAAGTGCTCATTCATCTCTGACATCTTCCTTTGTCTCAAGCAGGCTCGAGGGTGCTGAAGCTGCTAATGGTATTCATGTGAGCCAAGAATATGATTATGAGCGCATTTCCACATCTGCAACCAAAAAGAAAGTGAAGGCTGATGTTGGCAAAAAACGCAAAGGACCACCAAAGAGTAAGAATCATTAATCCTGTAAATATTCACTGCAGTTGTGGTTTACTTCTTGAGAATATTTTTTATATAATATACATCATTTTGAGATAAATGTGTAGCTTGATTGTACTAATAAGATGCATTAAAATGAAGATAATTATACAGAGAATTGCTCTTTGGAGCAAACCCCTACGGATAAATATATTACATATTCGAAAAGTGTGCGCAACACACATCGTACCTGTAAATCTTTGAGGAGATCAGTGTTATCTTGTGTGATTCATTCTTCTGGATTGTATCAAAACTGAACACCAACACGTGCCTTCATGCTGTGAGCTGCTCATTTTACTCTGAGATGGTTTAAACGTCTGCCTAAATGTGCGTTCACCGCAGATCCGTACGCTGAGGCAGCACAGGAAACTGTAAGTAGCTTTTTCACTGATTTCGATTCAATCTCATTCTTCTTCGAGACGAGAAGCATTGCTTATGTGTCTGAGTTTCTAACGATTTGATGGAAAACAATTCAAACCTCAGCTCTTTGTTGTTGTTTACAGAATGAACAGAAAAGCAAGTCGGGCAGGTTCGCCAAGTAAGGCCTTCTTTTTTGACCCACTTCTCTTTTCATATCAGTTGTCCCACAGACAAGATGGGAGTTTGCCCTGCCCTGTTTCCCCCCATTATCGCCTTTGCCATTTAAATGTGTTTTGAGAAGCCTCGTTTGAAACCAGACGGCATCTCTCGTTCTGTTTTCTGCAGAAGCGAAAAGAAAGCCGCGGCAGAAGGGCCGGACGAGAAGGAGCTGAAAATGAAAAAGAAGGAGAAGCAGCGCTTGGAGAGGGAGAAGAAGGAGCTCAAGGAGAAACAGGAACGGGAGAAGAAAGAGCACAGAGAGAGGGAAAAGAAGGAGAATGAGATAAAGAAGAAATTCAAAGTGAGTGACGTTCCTCTGACAGACCAGGGAGGTATGGAAAGCGAGCGAGCAGCGGGGGAGGGTGGGGTATCTGTCTTGGCATACAAACCCGTCTGGATTCATTCCTCCCTGTGGAAGAGTCGAGATGAGCAACATGTGCAATCTGTGTAACCATTTGCTTCATTGTTGGTGATGTATGGGCCGGTCTGCTTGAGGAATGCACTCGTGTGCGGCAATAGACTCGTGGACCACGTTGTAAAAATAAAACCTCTCTGGCCAAGCAGAAAGACTGCGAGGCATTAATTATGTACAACACACTCCTGTGTGCTACTCTAATCAACACACTATCGGTGTGTAGGTGTGGTTTCAACCTGGATCTCTTTGTTTGTAAGATCTCTGGACAGGAGGACGCCATGTACCAGGCAACGGTAACCGTGACCACGAAAGGACGCAAGAACGACCTGCAGGTCAACAGTGGGGACGTCATCAGCATCATCCGCACAACCAACTGCCCCCAAGGGAAATGGCTGGCCCGAGACAGCAGCAACAACTGTGAGCTTGAAAATCAATGCTAATTATTCCTTTAAAAAAAAAAAAATAGATTCTCATACAGTATCATCATCCCGCACATAAAAATCCTAATTGTGTTCATCCGGAGCCACATGGGAGATCCTAAATGATGGGAAAAAGTGACCTGTGTACTTTAACTATGGATAGTGGATCCTGTCAGTGACCGCGTGTCCGCGCCTGTTTGTAGACGGATATGTTGCCGTGGATCATGTCGAGCTGGACATCAAGGAGATGTTGGAGCTGGGGAAGAGGGCCGCCATCACCCGCCAGGCCAGTAGCAACGTCGTTGAGGGGGAGGTCACCAGCACAGGCAGCAGGTGTGTGTGTGCGCGTACGTGCGTGTGCACACTGCGTGAACGCTCACTGTTCATTACACCCAAAAGTCCAATCATGCTTCAGAGGAGTTTTTTTTTCTTCTTTTCCTCAGGGCCTCAAATCACTATCCACTCTCGACAGGAAGTTGTAAGTGTCGTACACTCTCACACATGCAGACAGTTTGTGTGGATGTTGCTCGGCAGCAGCGTGACCTTGATGTTTACCTGTTCAGTCACAGATGACAGCGAAGAGTGGACCGGCGACGAAGAGGAAACCCTCTCCCCCGCCGCTGAGATGGCAGATCCATTTGCTCCCGCGTAAGTCAATGTCCTCCGGAATCCGCTGAATCCTTCCGTTTAGATTTAAACATTTCTTTTTGAGATGGAGACCGAGCTGCAGCTGAATTCAATCTTTTGTCTTTTCCTCCGCAGGGGCCACACCAGGACCGTCTCCATGCCGGACATGGGTAAGAAACCGCACCTCACCTTTCAACACTGCTCATCACCTCAGATAGTTGCTACCTCAGTAATCAGTAGGTTCTACACCTCCTTTATCTCCGCCGCGTGTTATCTCAAAGAGAGTGTTCCGATACAGTAAACTACAGATACCACACACAGCTGGATCCATTACAGCAGATAAGGCGTTTGAGTGTTAATTTAAGTATCAAGAAAAAAGTTTTTGTCGAGTTATGCGGTAAATAACGTCATGTTGGTCATTCCGCTCATCCCAACCAGTTTAGTCCTGGCTTTCTGTAGGTCAGAGCTTGAACAAATATTTCCCCACGCTATCCATGTTTCATTTACCTGAACTTTCCGTGAAGATAAATGCCTCACATTCTACATGTAAAGAATCTGCATACTTAAAATGCTCCATGACAACCATGCGAGATGAGCAGGTTGATAGTGCGTTTAAAAAAAACAAAAAAACTCTAACCCATTCGTCTTTCTCAGGAAACAAAGATCTCAGCATCATTCACCAGCACAGCCACAGTGACCTCAACGCAGACAGCTCCCACATGCAGTGAGTTCACCCGTTTCTCTCGAGAACATTTATTGGCGGATGCAAATAGAAACGCACATTTGCAGAGAGTAGATGTATATTACATGTGTCGGTGGCTTTTTTTTTTTTTTATCAGAGCGAGACAAGAAGCACTTCAGAAGTTGGCCACGTTCTTCCATTCACCCAAACCTGTGGAGCCAGCCTCCAGGTAACAAACATGTGCACCTGCTGTACACACAATCCACACTAACAGGCGCAGACACGCAACCGGGCTTCTAATTGTTTCCTTTCTTTCCTTTTTCCACAGTCACCATGAACCAGAGAGAAGTAAGTGAAGCCTGAAAAAATCCTCTATGTATACAACTTAACACAATACCCCATCATCCCACCAAGCATGTGATGCGAAAAAAAAAAAAAGCTCTCTCCCGTTGCAGGTCCTGTGCTTATGAAGGAGGAGGAGGCAGAGACAGTCCACCTGTGAGTAGAGTCGTAAAAGGCAGACAAAAACAAACGAAACATTTGGAACAGGTTGTGCAACCTGTAGACAGGGAGGCTTCTGTCCTTTGGTTTGGCGAGCATGAAAAGTGTGTTTTTATGATGTACGTGTTTTGAGTGAAAGCGAGTATGACAGGGGAATCCACTCCTGTCATAGCAGGAAGTTAAACTGAACAATGAGTTGGTTATCTGTACGCCATCCCACAGGAGGATTGCAGGTGGCCGACTGATTGGTAAGTGATGTTTTTTTCCCGTTTCCTCCAGGCCTGAGACACACCATGTTGAATTCGATCCCAATATGATCATCTTGCCTCCTCCTGAGCTGTACGCTGATTTGTTCACCGAGTAATCATCACACATCAAGGTAAGGATGGGCCACTCGCACTGACAACAAAAAACCTAAAAACTGGCAGTGATTTCCTCCTCTCCGTTCCAATTTTATTTATCCGCTGACTCCGACTGTTGATTTACGAGAGGAACAGGAAATGGTGGTTTGTCACTAACTGGAAATCTTTTTGCGCCGTTCCTTCTAGCTGAGGCAGTCGGTGTGAAACCACTGAGGGGCAGACTGGCTGACTGACTAAGGACCAAAGTGGACTGTTGTTCCCCAAGACGACCTTAGAAACTGTTGCAGACTCGCACTGGTTTTTCTGGCTGATGTGACCCTGGAGGCTCCTGTAGAGGTAAACAACAACGCTTTCATGTGTAAATGCCAGAAAGCCAAATGTATTCAAAGTGGTGGAAATGTAAAATATATATTGGGCGTTCTCCTGCTAAATGTTAGATTGTAATTGTATCCACATTGTCGGTTATCAATAGTCAAATAATAATCGAGTTCAGCTGGTGGCTAGGAAAGTTAAATGGATATATTTCATAGATTGAGGTTTGGCCATCAGCAATCATTCCCATTACTTCCATGCTATGTCCTCATCGACATGTGCATCTGTAGGACTGTTTTTCATATTCAAACTTAGTTTGGAAGTTTTTATTATTATGCTTTTTTCTTTTGTACATGAAAATCTTTTTTCTACTTTGTAATTTTATTTGCCCTCATCATTTTGTGAACACAGTAAGAAGTAGGAGGTGCTTTGTAACTACTCGTATTTAAATGCTCCTTTGACATGTTAAGTCGATATTGAAATGATTGTTAATGGTGTGCAAAGACACAGCATAGGTTGTAATCTTTAACAAGCAACTAAACTAATGTGCAGCAGTTGTATCGTATTGGAAACGGTTGCACCTTTTGAGGGAAACATTGTCTGTATCTTTCTTTTCTTTTTATGGCGTTGGCAGGTGTCACTTTTATGTGCCTCCTATTTTTTTTAAGGGGCCTTCCCTCATGTTAAGGAATAATAAGTATTACCGAGAGGAGGAAGTAAAGCGGAGATGATCACCCGAGGTCATGTTCATATAAAATATTGTTGTTGACATCTGTCTGGAAAAAGAAAACAACATTAATCGGTGTTGTGTAAATTTGGTTGTATGAGTGTGTGCGTGTGTGCGTGTGTGTAAGATTTCCCAATTGACAAAACTTAAACTTTTTGGTTTATTGTTTTGTTTTTTCAATAAATACTCGTTAAAGTGCAAATCATAACAGCAATATCATGCAGTGCATAACAAGTGAACTCCAAACCCCAATCCGACAAAGAGACAGTGGAAATGTGCTCTCTCACACACGCACGCACACGCCAACACGCATACTGCACGACCGTGGAAACACACCCTTGTACAGTCTTTCACAATAACAACAGTGCACCCACACACACTTTACCCACATAAACACTCACTGGGCCATATAAAGGTACACTAATAAGGAACCCACCACACATAGACAGAGAGCACAACATATTTGTGGCAAATATTCACTTTGGTACAATACGCAGAGTGTGACTTGGACCAGGCCCTCTGGCATGTGTGTCCAGCGCTAAGCACAGATTAGAGTTTACTCTAACATGACTAACATGCCACTGATAGTTGCATACAGTTTTAATGGTACAGTACTTTCTAGTGACAGTAAATACTGGCTATATCAGAGGAGTTTTTAAATCCCAACCGTGACGACTGGATGGTGCACTTAAGTGAGCAAATTGTTGAGCAGCAGTGTCAGGTATGAATGCAAACGATCCCGTAGTAAGTCATTAAGAGAAAGCTGACCTAAGATGTCACTTAGTGTTGACAGACGGGTGTGGCTGTGCAGTTGCATGCACCTTGCAGCAGGGAGCAGAGTTTCTAGCTCAGACATCACCGCCTGACTGCCCCGCACTGAGTGCTCAACTCTACACAGGACACAAGAGTTTCAGCAAGAAAACAAACAAATAGGATCACCATTTAAACCAAAAGCCCTCGAGATTCTTTCATAAGGCAAACATCCAAAACAGCTGACTGACTAAATAAAAGTAAAACATGGAATAAATGATCATGACTAAACGTGAAAGATATATGAATCAAACTTTGCAATTATTGACATGATTAAACCTCAATGCATTATTATGAAATGGGATGTTTGCCGTTATTTCACAGTAGGAAATGGTAAGAAAGCAGAAAAAACTCACAATTTCACCAATTTCATGCCATAAAGATAGTCTCTGCTTTCTGGCTTCTTGCTCTTTCCACAATTGCATATTTCCATTCTGCAAAAATAACGATAAATTACATTTCATGATAAGAGGCAGAGTATAAGCAAATTCTTAAATCCTTTTAAAATATATTCATTCATAATTATTATTGTACAGTACTTATCCATATCATTTATTTACTCTATACATATCCTTTCATACAGGATATGAACAGTTGAAAGACAACAGCCTACTGCTCTCCATCAACACCAACTACGAGAACAAACCTAGTCGGGCTGCACAATATGACAACATATATATTATGCTCTATTTTGTAGCGTTTCCAAATGACACTTTTATGGAAACATAAAATATGTAAATCTGCATAGTAAGCAACACAAAAAGTGTGGGATGGAGAAAAGTAAATGTGACAGAAACTACAACTAGGAGACCGGCCGACCAACACAAACTGCTGTATAGACCCAATAGTACCTACTGTCCCATGGACATGAAACTGAAAAGATCAGAGATCTGTACTTCTTTTGCCACCCACACTAGAATCCCGTTGACAGATAGAAGCCACACAAGCCAAGCGGAGTACTAAAAACAAACCGCTGCACACCATACGGCACAGAATCACGAAGATGCATCGAGGTAAAATGATGTATTGGATGAAATTGACAGAAAAATGCCGTATTTTGATATGTATCCTTAACTGGATATGAAACCACCTAAACCGAGCCATGAGATTTTGGTCAAACCGCACCGCCCTAATACCGAGAGAGAAAGACAGAGGAGGATATGCGAGTGCAGCCCTAGCTTTCACTTTACATTCAGTCAGAAATGCTGACGACAGATCCAGTGACAACAGCAATACACAACACAGCTATGGTATGGCTGATGGAAAGGGATGCAGAACATTAATACAAATTATAACACCCTGGCAGTCATCAACATTTCAAAACCACAAATGACAAGTACAGTAGAGTTTGTGTATCCACACAACACAAAGATTGTGATGCAATAAACCGTAAAACTGCAAACCGCTGACGTCAGCAAACGAGTGTTAAAGTGCCGACTGAAAGGACGACAACAGAAAAGACTCGCTCCAGCAGCTCCACAACACCCAAACATTGAGTTTTGATGCTTATCTCTTTGTTCACTCCGATTCGCACCTTCGGCTGAAACCACAGCAAAGATCCTCGCACACGCTCAAGTCTGTACGAAATCATGTGACACTCCACCCATCCCTTCTCAACCACCCACAATGGTTCATGCAAACGCTTTCCATATACAAGTACATATGCACAGATTTACTGTGTTGCATTTTTTAAGGCAACTGGAGAAAGGTTTGTGGCTTATATTGCCCCACAGCAGATACACACAATTTCACATGGATTTGTCTTTTCTTCCTGCTCTGCTATCATCACTGCCTGACTTATTTATATTAATACTAGTGACACGGAGCTAGTTAATTTAACACTTATTAATGATCAAGTAAAAATAAACATTTACTATAAATGTGCTCTTGAATTGCAGTGGGATATAATATATGTGTAGATTATTGAAAAACATGTTATTTTTTGTCTCCAGCTGCTAATTTTAGCAGTTCAAAGGCTCAAAGGCTTACAGAAGGATTATGATTAAATACATTTTTCTTTTTTAAGGCTAATGACATGACTGTCCTGATGTCGCGGGCCCATTTAAATTATTCTGTACATATATGGCTGAGCAGCATATTACCACTTGCTCAATTTGTCATTTGTTAAGGAAAAACACAAAACATACAGAGATAGTCCATTGCTATTCAAAGAATGCATTACAATATAATTTAGTGATTGTGAAATCTCATGTGTATCTGTCTTCAGCCCCGAAGCACACAGTCAGTACCATTTAGCATATTATCACTCTTCTGTCCCCTAGGTTCATTAATCATCTACTTTTTACCAGAATAAAACTCAATGTTGAGACAGTGATTAAATACTTTAACTACAGTGGCTAAAAAAAAATATCTAAAAAATAAATATGTATCTGTTATTCAAATAAAAATCTTCTCTTTGATGTATAAAGTCACATTTTTGGTATACTTCTCTCCACCTTTTTAGCTACAGCAAACTATGTATATACATACATACAAGGCTAACCAAATTAACCATATCATAAAATCTGAAACATTATTTTTTTCCAGGCGCTGACACCCCCGCCGACATCGTTTGAGTGTTTATTATTCAAACGTTCAAATCAAACACAAAACTCTATTTCTAGGGCGACCCCAGCAGGAGGTCCCACTGAATGTTATAGCAAGTGACGACATCTTAGCAGCTGATAATAGACTGAGTGGGAGGAGTGAGCGTGTACTTAAATATGACTCCAGTATGCCTGTGAACTGTGACCTCATGCCTTCACTAGTTCACAGATTCCAGTCCCAGGATCAGCAGTGTTTGAACACTGAGCCTCTGACCCACAGACTGAAAAATTTGATTAATTTGCCTTTCAGCCAAAGGCCTCCTCTTTCTCTCTCCCTCATTTGAGTGGAACACTGCAAAAGCATTGCTTTTTAGCCTGCCAGTCCAACACAAGTGGAAGAGGAGACGGAAAAAGGAAGTCACTGCAAAAATCTACACCCCCTATATCCTAAATCTGCAAATGGAATAAAAACCCCAATAACATTCGGCTTACAGTAACATTAAGAGTCATCTGACCTCAGCGTGCCAGCGTTGTGATCAGACTGGCACACATCTCAAAGAAATCCATAGTGTGTGAGCCCTGACGTGGAGTGAGTAGTGGGGAGCTACCAGACAGGGATCCCGGGAGAGAGGAGCTGAGCTGCGGCAGGTCGATGGCAGGACTCGCCGAGTCGATGCTCAGTCTGGGCCTGTGGAGTCCAGCTGTGGACCCCGACCTCTGGGGGGTGGAGGAACCCGATTTAAAGCCCGCCGCCTCGATGATGTCATCTGGGGGGTAGCGGAGGAGAATAGTGTCACGTTCAACAAACGAGCAAGTTTTATAGTATAAGCATTACATTTCATTACATGGTCCGACTTTTCATTTGACCTGCATTTTAGTATTTTTGTTAATGCAGTCACCGAGTTATTTTTAAAGAATTGAATGTGTATAGACATAACTGACAACATCTTCTATCAATTCAGTTTTAACAGAAATCTGTGAATGTTATGAAAATACACACATATTTTATTGAATTTTCAAGAGTCTGTAGCCCTGTAAGTAGCTTGGCGAGCCAGTAATTATGCACAACTTTGTTTTAAGCTGAATGCCAATCTCTTCTTCTATCTATTTTCCACAAGCTCAATAGAGCAAAGTACCAGAACAGGATGTCATCTGGTCACTATGGGTCAACGTGCTATATAATTGTTTTAATTTAAATAGATAAGAAATTGTTGATTACAATAAAAAATAATATACAGATGTAATGAGCTTTGATTTTACTCTAACGTGTATTTGTTTTCATTTCAGAAACGTATGTACAGCTTGCAACAGCCTGGATGTCTGATGAACTCAAAGTGAAGAGCGCCACCTGGTGGCCATGTCCTCTCATGGAGCCCTGAGGCAGCAAGTACACATTCTCACCACTACATCAGGACTACAAAGCGCACACACTGAGCTACATGATGCAGCACAGTTCCAAATGCTGCCAACTCCATTAGACTGGTAAGTCTTGTTACAAGTTTCCAGACAATTAAATGAAGACTGAAAGCATTAAAGAGGAATCTCTTCAAATAGTTTTAACAGTGTCTCTTTTGTAGCACAGTATATTTGATGTTTAAACTATTCTTACAATAACAAACTCCTTTAATAAATGTCCATCTTGGGTAAATGCAGTGCTGGAATGTATCAATTCTATTTAGACGGTATAATTTTCTTCAACACTTACCATCGATGCTCTTGAAGTCAAGAAGGTAGGATCTGCTGTCCACCTGGTAGAGTTGCAGGCTCATTTTCACCAGGTTGCCCGTCACCGGGTTCTTGCGTCGCACTCGGAGATGGTATGGGTTCACCACCTACAATGTAAAATCGAGTTTGTATCTAAAAATATTTGATAGTGTACACAAATGTGTATGAATGACACAAACCCCTTTACCTTCCAGTCAAAATTGAGTTGTTTCATAGCCCTGTACACTTCAGCCATGATATCATAAGGTCTACTCTGACTTCTGATACCGAGGTGCCACTTGGCCTTCTTAACAGCCAGGGGTTTGGGTCGCGTGGTGTTGAGAGCGTCCAAAGGACAACGAGACTTGGGGCTGTCAGCCAGGAGTGGAGGCATCCTCTCTGGGTGGGGTTTGACTCCTGGGGGCAGTGGCATGCCGTCTTCTATGAAAGAGCCCTGGGGAGGACTGGAGGCCAAATAGAACTCGCTGGCCTGGGTCATGATGCGCCGGTTGTCAATGATAAGGTGATAGGCCACAGCTAGCTGATCCTGGATGGAGAGAAGCGTGATTGGAAGGATAGTGAAGGCTAGAGAGATACTTCACTGAATCTGAAGGGACAGATTACTGAAACTAAAATGCAATCTATGAAGATTCACGTTAGGCTTGATTACAGGGGACAAAACTGTTGTTTATACGGTCAATTTTTATAGTAAAAGTGGGTTTAATGAATACAAATTAGAGCAGTGTAGTTGTGGTGACATTACTATTGACTGACAATATTATTTGCCCCAGGTTTATCAAATGTGTAGATATCTCTGGAGGTATAGATATATTTCACTGTGCTTCTGATTCACCCTGAGTCAGGTGACACATTTTATGATCAGGGTGTAGAGAAGAAATACCGAGAAACCAAGACCTTTCTAAACTACATATGGGACCATTAATATTGATTTAAAGCAGGACATTGCTGGACCACAACGTTAATCATGAAAATATATATATTTTGAAAGCTACATCCTTCATAAGCATTATCTTGATAAATGAAACTGTCCAACAATAATACAGTAAACAGAAAACAAACGCTCTTTTATGAAATAAATGCGTCTTCATGATTATACCTGTGGATCTCCGCTGTAAAGGCTCGAAACAACCTCAGACTCGGTGCATTCAAACTTCTCACAGACTTCTTTCACGGCCTCCTCATCCAGGACTGTGCTATCATATGAGGGGTCTTCGGGGAACAGGTAGCCTGGCAGGTCCTGCTTAAACCACTCGTGTTCCCTGACACAGGACAGGATCATCAGTCCACAGAAAATATACAAATGCGATCAAGTTATCACACCTAACATTAATACAAGTTTTATTGCCAACACTTCAGATGTGTGGCAATATAATTTACAAGGGCAGCAAGGAGATAGAAGTAGTAACAACTGTGTGTATTTCAAATCTAAGTAATGTCTAAGTTTAATTTATCTTGAAAAGAGTAATTTCATATTGGGAAATTAAACAACATGAATACAAGTATTGAAGCAAGAATATTGACCTGTTAAATAAGAAAAAAAGGAAAAAACACAGAAGATAAAAGCCACTTAAGGTAACTGGACCCAACACAGGGGGATGCGTACCGGATATCTTTGATGGTGGCTCTCTTCAGGGGGTCGACCTGTAGCATAAACATCAGCAGGGAAGCCACAGAGCGGGTCAGGTACTCTGGCATGTAGAATACACCTCCTCTGATCTTCTTAAACAGTGTGGGGACATGATCATCATCAAAGGGCAGAGTACCGCAGAGCAGGGCGTAGAGTATAACCCCACAGCTCCAGATGTCCACCTCCGGGCCTGCATAGAGTCTGAAACAGGGATCAGAGGATACATAAACCAAAAGACCCAACAACAATGACTTACACTTACAGGTTTTTCAACATTTGTTAATTCTGGATTTTCAATTAAACGTCCAATTCATTGCAAATGTATCAATCAGATTAATTTAGCATCAGCATGTGTGATACACATGGTTGTGCTAATGAGCTAATAAACAAAGCAAGGCACACAATCAGTGAACATGTCAAGCTTACGAAGACCTATTTAAACCACGCAAAGGTGATATACATAGAATCATCTTGACTTCATTGTGATAAGAGTTGAATTAATCGATTCTGGTAAAGTGAACAGATCAATTTAAAATTAAAAAATCTGCAAGTATTTCGATTGTTTTTCCTGCAAAAATAGTGAAGACCATCATCATTTAATTAAGTTACCAAAATGAAAGATTCTTCAGTTGTTTTCTCTTAAATCGCTAAGCTAAATATTTCTGGGGTTTTCAGTGTTCCAGCTGACATTGCAATGGGACTTAAGTCAACTTTAAGTTATTCAATAGTGAAAATGACAATTGGTTGCAGGCCCAGGTGTGATCATCATACGCACCTTCCTGAGATGACCTCTGGAGCAGCATAGTTGGGTGATCCACAGCTTGTCCGTAAAAACTCCCCGTCTGACATCATGTTTGACAGACCTGTCGGACAATCACAAGATACACACATTAACACCTTTCTGTTTTCACTCTGACAGTACGACACGCACAAAAAGAAAACCTCTATTGTCATATTATTGCTATTGATCCTTTGATTCATGTAGGTTCCATTTTACACAGGCTGCCACAGGGAACGTAAGAGTTATACACAGTGGACACTGCTGATATCTTTATCCTTCTTTACACGCCAAGTCTCTAAGCTCTGAAGACAAAGCTCATCTAATTGGATAAGCCTCTCTCTGCCTGCCAGGGCCTCGGCCAAACGCTGAACACCAGATGCCCTGTATTGTGCTGACCTTCTCTTTATCTTTTATCCCTGCTCCCTTAACACTCCCTCTCTCTGCTCACCAGCCAAAACACTTCTTCCGCAGTACACTCCTGCCACACCCCAACGATTTCTTCCCTATCAGATGACACTCGGCCTCAAGGCTTCCTGCCAGACATGATATGAAACCTGGCTGTTGCTAGGGGATCCGTCTCCACCCCACACACCCTGCTGGGCGCAAGGACCCTCATGTGTTCTTAAAAATATTTCTCTTTTATGATGAGGCAGCCTCAGCCCATGAGAACGGTTATGCTACAACGACTAGGAAATAAAGAAATGAATTGAAAATGTAAATTTAAAATAAGACCAGCAGGTTTTTGATGGTGATTTCACACTAATATACAAGCGTACTATTATTATGTGATGTGTCACTAAGCCTAGTCCAATCTGCCCAATTACTCGGTTTATTCCAACCATCTCTGCCTCTTGGTTTTATTACCTATACATATTCAGTTATGTTTTCTCTCAAATAAATCCCCAAACAATCCTTGGCTTCAGCTAAGCCAAACCTTTTCTCCCTCCCTCTAGCAATAACCGTGTCGGTTGGGAATCATACCAAAGTCTGCAATCTTGGCGTTCTTGCTGGCGTCCAGTAGGACATTCTCAGGTTTGAGATCCCTGTGGACGACCATGTGCCTATGGCAGTAGTCTACTGCTGAGATAATCTGCTGGAAAAGCCGGCGAGCTTCAGTGTCCTCCACCTGAAATATGCAATATGAACAAACATGTATGAAATAACATGTACAGGGTCATTCTTGTGAAAACAATGGTGAATGATTAAGTCATGTTTCATCCTGTTGGAACACATTTATCCAGTTCAGGTTTGGTCATGAGGATTCTATGACTCATGGCCAAGGTACAGCTCAGGTAGGATCCTTTGTACAATGTGCAAGTATGTTCAAGCTAGAAAGTAAGAGTAAATGGGCACAGAAAAAAGATCCCAGAAAACTTTCCTGTTCATTGCGTTTTAAACATTAAAAACACAAGCACACTCAAGCAAGAAATAAGTGTGTGTACAACTGCTAATTTCTAATATTGTTATGTTTCAGACCTCCATTTCTGTTTTACCAATTTTAGTTGTGGTTAGTATATTGACCACAGTGACATCTTACCCTTCCATGTTTGCAGATGTAGTCAAACAGCTCACCTCCCGACACATACTCCATAACCATGAAGAAATCTGTGGGTGTACTTATCACCTGGTACCTAAAACACATAGATTTAATGTGTATTAATTGACACTTCCACCAGTATATTTTACCTTGACATTTAACAAAAAGCTGCCAACTATCGATAAAGGGCCTTCATCTTATTTCTTTATCTCTAAACATGCACTACATAAATACAGAGAAACAAATGCATAGAGAGGAAAGGCTAAGCTGTGATGTATGGCTCCTGAGCATAAGCATTATGTTCATAAAGGTCAGGTATATTAAAATCTGAGCCCAATCTCATGAATGGCTGCTCATGGGAGACTTTACTCTTTATAGTACACAGTCTAATCCATTACTCAGATCAGGTGTAATAACATTGCTGGCTCTGGGGAGTAATAAAATAATACATTTTTTCTGTCATATATCTTCACCAGGAGAAATCAGAAGTCTAAGCACAGTGTCTACACGAGAGCGAAACGTTCACCACATCTGCTGTGATTCACTTTATGGTTTTAAAAACATAGCCAAAACGTCACAGTTAGCTTTCCTCAGAGGTGTGTTAATACCTGAAGCAGTACAAGCAGGGACTATGTGCTTAAAATGTTAGTGTCTATGTTTTAGGAACGTATGTGTCAGAGCAGTCCACAGCGCTGCAGCTCATGACCCGAGCGCTCACATATCTGCCGTAGCTCACACTGTGACAGAGGACTACCCCTAACCCTGGCCTAAAAATAACACAGAGATTGTTGAGGGAGACAGAGAAACATGGACTGCCAAAGAGAAAGAGGCCAGAGAAGGAAGCCAAAAAAGGACAATATCAAAGAAACGACACAAGACAAGCAAAGGCACTTAGATTAAGACAAGGATTTACCTATGCAAGAATTCCCACAAATCTATAATCACAACTGAGATTTGTACTTGGCAGAGCAAATGTCTGTGTCTGTGTTTGTCTACCTCTAGGGAACCCATTGGGCATGCTCAGTGCAGTGCAGCTGTGGTAAACAGACAGGGAAAAAGGCAAGGCATATCACAACCCAAGACGAACACAACACAAGGCCCACACTACCACAGCCATTATTTAACCGATCTCGGTTATCCGTCTATGGAGCCTGTCAATACTGAGAATCATACATCTGATCAAAGAACACGTGATATTTTTTCTCTTACAGCTTGATGATGTGCGGGTGTCTGAAAAGTTTGAGATTCTGGATCTCCCTCTTGATCTTCCCCACCACATCGAGGCTGCGGATCTTCTGTCTGTTCAGGATCTTTACTGCCACTTTATGGCCTGTCAACTGGTGCTCTCCAACTGCAAACAAGAAAAGATAGATATGAAGCGGATACGGAACTTGGATAACAAAAACACAAACAAACTTATATATGCAGACGGGTCAAGTCATAGGTGTTTTTTTTTATTTTTTATTGCAGAATTGTAGTTATCATACAAGTGAGTGAACTGTGGTTATTATTTTTTGTTATCGGCCTTATTCATAGCCCTAGTCAAGGGTTGGGGAGCTTTACATAGGAAGGGTCACATTTTGTTGAAATGCTATTATCACTAACATTAAAAGAATATGTATTAGTATTTTTTTAACATAAACTACTGACCAGACAACATGTTCGCTTTATTTTGCATAACATGGCTCTCCGCGTTCTAATATATCCCGTTTTTATTTGATTCCAGATGACCTGCAGCTGCTCACACAGGAAACACGCTGGGTGAGTGTGAACTTTAAGCTCACAAGGTCAAGCAGAGTGGACAACTAGCTACGCAGACTGCAATGTCCTTTAAAATACACCTAAATATATAACCTGACGCCCGCAGATAGCTTTGCCGAGTTACGCCACACTTCACAGCCGAACTGTCGCCACCGAGAATTCCACGTTTTCTACAATTTTCCGCAGGTTATGAACAGTGAATCTGTTAAATCATGAAGCTCGCGGTTTGGGTTTCGGGGAAGCTTATTTTTTTAGCACATACGTCCTTAACCGTGGGACGTCAAAGTAACGGACCTTTAATAAAACCTTCTCCGTGTCACATTATAAGATAAAAACGTGGATATCAATACATTACCGTCGTCCTCCGGGTGAATACACCTGACACCGCCGAGGGCAGGAGCTCCAGTCGGAGAATGTGAGCGCATTCCCGGAGCATATTTACGCTGTAAACCCTTCGGTTGGAGCCGCTCGAGCTTCCCGCTACGCAACGTGCTAACTGACCACCGGTAACTTCCACCGTGTCCGCCGAGGAGCGGAGGGTGCACGGTGGCTACTTCCCCGCTCCACTCCTTCCCTAACGTTCATATTCATCCCGCTATCGAAAAAAACATGACTTAACTCTTTACTTTGCCGAAGGTGCCCACTCCAAGCGTGTCTCCCAGGATGTAGTGGCCAATTTTCACCCTGCCTTCGTGTTTGGGCTGTTGCCGCTCTGCCATCTTCTCCGTTACCCAGCTGCGCTTGATGAGGTGCGCGTGCTGCCGCACGGAGAGAGCGAGGGAGGGGGCGGGGCACGTCAGAGGGAAGAGCACAGCACTGTACGCACGCACACACACCTACACACGCACTTGTTTTCTGGTTATTCAAAATTAACCAGAATTATACATTTATAAATATGGATAAAATGTGTGTTCGTGTGTATGTTGATTGATAAATCTTTGTTTTAGTCTTTGAAACAAAGTATTTATTTCTGGCTGATTGACATAATAATAATATTCATACATCTAAGGCCAAGGTAATGTTCTAAAAAAAAACTCGGTAGACACTGGAAATCATTAGAAAAACATTATATGATACTTTCAGGGTACAGTTAATTTTAGGATAAAATGTGGTCCTTTTGCAATAAAAACGATGTACTATTTTGCTGTAAGCAAAATATGTAATGCATTAGTGAGGTTCGTAAATGTCATGTAGAATTGAAAAATAATAACATATACTTGGTAACTAGGGCAAGAAATGTTCACTGGAGACCAGTGCATGATTGTATTTTGCTTTTTTGTTACAGGTGAAAACAACGCAAAGATGATTTTCAATACAAAATCGAGGTGAGTTGGTCACATTTAACCACTAGATGACAGTGTACGCTCAATGTATTGTATGGCTCCTGGTCCACTTGGGTTTTATTTAAGGATAATCTGAGGCGATGGCTTATGAACCTGTTTCTTTGCCATGCTTCTTATCAAGACAGAAGAAGAAGAAGAAAAAAAATAAATAAAATATCCATATATTTAGGTGTTACTAGGTTTTCTCACTTTCTATGCTTGGTTTCGCTGATCAGTATACTCCCATTTGAATTTAGTATGAGTATTTATGTTAGGGCTAGTATTACAACAACAAAAAACAAACAACAACAATTGATATAAACCGAATTTTTTTAGATGTAAGCCTTTCCTTTTTAGCATATCCCCATAAAGTAATGTCTTTCGAAAATAGAGAACCTTAATAAAAAATGCATCAAAATATAAACATTTACATGCTCTTTGTATCTGCACTGGGAGGGCATCTTGAGGTAGACACATTTAAGAATGTAATGACGAATTAAAAAATATTTATTTGCAATAATGGGCAAATGTTTAAACATGTTCCCCACAAGTTTTACCAGAAATAGTTGAATATACTATAAATATACTATATACCTGTACTAAAAATAGCCCCTACATACACGTTTCCTGGGAAATATTTCCAATTTCTTTTTTCGCTTTCATTATTTATCACATATATGTCTGTGCTCAGGGACCGCAGTGCCTCTGTCCCACCACCAGCTCGTCCCGATTCTCGGAACTTTTTCCATGCAGGGATGGAGGTGATTACCCAGCGCTAGCTGTGAGAAGAGAGGAGGGCCGAGCCTTTCAAGCTGCTGGGGGAACTTGAAGAGAGCAGGGGGAGGAGGAGGAGGAGGAGAAGAAGGATTGATATAACAAGAGGCGGCTGTCGATGCGCGCAGCAGTTCTTACTCTGCGCAGACTTCGGAGCGGGACAGACGCAGGGGAGCGGGCTTTCCATTCATATCTACTTCTACTCCTTGAGTCCGTGGCGCGGCTCCATTCACCAGACAACCACCAACGTGTTGAAGACTGTGTGCACAACTGAATAACGAAAGAACGAGACACCGGCACATTTGCAACGTTACCAGATCTCCTCCGCGCAGGGACGTTCGATTCCCCGTTTCCACTGCGTGACATTTCTCTAAAGGACTTTTGAGCGTGTCAGAGTTTCTTCACCTCCGGCGCGGTGTGGGATTTGGAGCAGATTTGGGAAGTTCTCCAATGCAAAAGTACATGTATGAGAAAGCTATGGCCCAAGAGACAAGGAACGGAGGAACCTCTACGCTAAATAACAACAATGGTGTTGACAACAGCAAGAGGAAACTCTTGATAGCCCTCGACATCTTCTGTCTTCTACTTGGTAAGTTTATGAAACAATAACTGTCTTCTCTTTCACACTAGTATTTATTCATTTATTATTATTATTATCTCTCATCAGCTGATGTGGTCTACATTCCAAGAGCATATTGTAAAAGCTGGACAAAATATAATATATTATGTCTAACTGTTAGAAATGAATCCTTATCGTTGTTAAAGTATTGTCACTTATCTGTAAACACAACTCCGTTTGCAGCGTTTCCTTATCATCCCGTTCCAACGCATCACACACTGGGAGCGTGAAACAAAACACACCATGTCAGCTTTACACACTGTTATAAAGTGTACTGTTTACACACAGTAATCAAACGATGAAACAGCCCTGACATTTGGCACATTATTATTCTCAATCTAGGCTATAATAATATTTTATTTTTTTAGGCTATGTCAGTACAAGAGAAAGTGCAATTTTGTTATTTGAATATGAGTGTATGAGTTTGTCATCAGAGTCACCATAATATATTGATTATTTCAAAGTCCACAAAGCATCACTGGGACCTATCAAATGATGTCTGAGTTGCCTGGCCAGCATGCCTGGGGCATAAATGTTTGGAAGTGTTGTAACCTGCCCTTTTACTGCCCTTTAAATAGCCTGTGCCCCTACACCCTTGGTTCATTTGAACCTAAACCCCCTGAGTTGCCATTCTAGCTGAGATATCAATAAACACATATAGAGATGCAACTTGACTGAAGGAAAAATAATCAAAGTGTAATCAAAGTATTGATTTGTAACTGTGGGGAACCCGCACTGTTGCTGAGGATATGTCAGGGGGTCTTTGTCGCTCTGATCAAACAGACAACTCTTTTATTTTGCCGGTCCTAACTTGTTATTCTGCAAGCATTCATTACAGATGCATTATGCTGTGTGTTGCTTTGATAACTGGTTTGTTTTTGGCTGTTGTCACTCCGGGCCAGTTCTTTTGGTTTCCAGCTCCAGTGGCCCCCCTTTCTCTTCTTTCTCTTTTCAGTCCCTCTCCGTCTCCCCTTTCTCTCTTTTAGTAGAGGATTATGGGAGTTGCGCTTAACTTCTACACATTCTCTCCCAGAACCCTGCAAATCCCTGGCCAGCTGCCCCCGATCACTCCACTTCAAATTACTTTCTCTCCCCAGACCTCTCTCTCTCTCGCTGTCCAGGGGAATGCATGGAATAATTGCTTAAGCATGTGTTGTGGCAGGGGCATGCCTCTCCAATCTAACAGAGAGAGAGAGAGAGGGAGAAGCGGGACCAGTGGCTGACCAGGAATCAGAAGAGCAGGTGGGAGCCGGATCAACAGCTCCACATAGAAACACTGAGGCCTCAAAGATAGAAATGAAATATGCGACGTTGTCCCACAGAAGCAAAATAGTTTATTACCCGAGATGTTACAAATGGTATAGATTAACTCCACATTCTCTTAAGGGCCTGAGAGACACTAAGTTTTCCATTGGTTTGCATGTTAAAGAACCTCAGACAGAGATACAGCGTTTCAACTGCACTCATAAAAAATCTAGATGAGCTTTGATCGCATGTGGAGTGAATTTCCTGCATAAAACCAGCTTCCTCCTGTGGTAAATGCTCAACGTCGGCTCTTCTTCCCCATTTAAGGACACACTCGCATGTAAACACACAATGCATGTAAGTGCACGCAGACACAAATGGCCACATAGATTCTCTTTTGTCATGCTAAACACGATCCGGGTGACCATTGATGATTGGTTGGCCCACTTTAGTCGTTTTGGGAGGGGTTGCATTTGGGGGTTTTAGCGGATGGAGGGACAAAGGGGGGTTCGAAAGGAGAAGGACAAGAAGAAAGGGGAGTCATCAGTGGGGGTCCTGAATGAGAGACAAGTTATGCTGGTGTCTAGTGGGCTTAGGAAAATTAGATTTGAAATGATTTTTTCCCCTCTATGGGTATCAGAGGTGGTGTATATTATGCAGGGAGTTAATGCATATATATCTTGTTACCTTTAATTAGCTCCTCTTTGCCAGCTGATGCTGCACTCGCTATTTTGTTCACCTTTGTATCAGTTGACAGACGTAGACCCTAGGGCACCGCTAATGATTCAGTTGGCACACAGGACATCTGAGGCCGTCCATAATCACATACACACGAGGACACACGCTAACTCGTGTGTACGTTCTAAAAAAAGGCTCTCCTTCCTAACGTTTCTTTGAGTAGTAAAAGGTAATGATGTATATACCCAGCTGGATCAGACTGGTGATGAATAAAGGATATGAAATCACACACACACACACGTTCACCCAGCACTCAACTGCGGAGGCCAGGGTTACTGCGTACGATTTTGGCAGCTGAGCGCAGGCATCATCTGCTGATTTCACTTTGGCTCAGGTTCCACTCAAACTGAGCAGCAGAGTTGATTCAGCAGTGCTATAAGGAGCTCACGCACCAGCGCCATACACTCGCTATAAATACAGAAACTCCACCACTGACTGGAATACCATTTTTCTCTCTTTCTTCATCTCATTTGGAATCATGAACATGCACACTGTCTGAAAGCCTGCAATCATGCACCATAAATGTGATGTTTATTGTGAAAGCACTTTTCGAAGAGTCACCCACTGGAGCTCTTAGGAAACCGTACCTCTAAAAGTAGCTTACCTAAATTCTGATTATGTTTTACACAATGTCGTGTAGATTAGACATCACATGTTAACTTCTGAGTATGCATTTGAGTCTCTCTGGGTCATAGTTGGAGCTGCAGTTGTCTGTTGTTGAGTATAAACAGTGGATGTCCAGAGCTGGCTCCATTGAATTTTTGGACGTTCATTTTAAAAGACTTATGCGTAGAATATAGGGATTGAAACCACCTCCCTTTTTCAAAAGTGTAGGCGAACCTTTGTAGGCCATAAAACAGAAATGACCCTCTCCAGAGCCAGGGTTTGGTTTGTTACTATAGAAACATGGTTGTGTAGAAATGTGGAGTCACTCCAGATGAAAAAATAAGTGGTTTATTTTAAGGTAATGAAAACACAAAGATTCCTAGTTTATGGTAATTTTACACAAATGAAAACACAATTATGAATATTATATTCACAATCTGCACTTTCCTTTTGCTTTAGCTTTGCACAAAATAGAATAAATAAACACAAATCTACCTACACAATGGAACTTTAAAAGCCAAACAACGTCCGTCTGAGTGCTGCAATGACCAGCCACTCGTATATTATGGCGACTCCGCTATCTGCTCTGATCTGTCAGGTGTTCAGTGACGTGATTTTCCACATGCCTTAGATAGACAGATTGTTATTAGCAACAGAAAAGAGTGTGACCTATTGGCCCCTGGGGAAACGGCCTCATGACCAACCCTATGCATTAACTCTATACTGTATGTCCCTACCCAGCTCCTGCACCACCCACCCCCCATTCGCTGCTGTAGCATTACATTTTTTAGGCACTCTGTCCCTCATTGAAGCTGGAGTGTTTAAACCTCTACTTTTTCAAGCTTTGGCCACTTCAAACCTGAGTTGCTCTACAAATATTTTCCAGAATTGCTCAAATTCTTTAACTGGCTTCAGTGCCTTGGTCGAAAACTCTTGATGTGACATATGGTGTAATTTTAGGAGTGAGTGAACTAGGGGTTAGAGTGTGTGTGTGTGTGTGTGTGTGTGCGTGTGTACTGTGGTGTTCAGGAATGGGTGGGAAACGGAAAGGTAGTGTCGGTCGGAGGTAGGTGTGGTCATGAAATGAAATCCTGTCTAATTTTTTTCCTCACAGTCCATTTCCACCCCCGGTCCCCCTTCCCTCCACTCTCTTTCTCCTCTTGAACCAGTCTTTCCTCCTCCTAATTGGTTTTGTGCTGAAAATGAGATAACATTGGTAGTTAAAGACTGACATTAGTCATCATCTTGAAGTTCGTTTCATGTATGTTGGGTTATAGAGATTTCCACTGCTAAATCTTAATAATTCTTAAATGTAATGCTTTAAACGAATCACACGTTGCGTCCACAGAATGTAAAAAGACCTCGTCTTTCTAACTACGCCAGATAAGTACTTCATACCAAGTCTCTAGTGGTAAACTGTAATCAGACAGCAAGTGGGAGGCCCTCGCACACAAAGCCAAACACAGGCTTTCATCCGAACCGGCTGACCTTAATCTAAGAGCAAATATCCCCAAATTTCTGTGCAGAGGCAGGAATCCAGACTCCTGGCTAGATATAGATATACTCGAAGGAAGATTGATGGAGCTAGTCGGAAAAAAATACCTTTTGACTCCCGTAAAGTCTGTCATGTCAAGCATCCCTCAATTTGACTGTCAAAGTAAATCACTTTCCATTCACAGTTGCTAACTTGGATGTCACGTTCTCCCAGAGGTAGCACGTGTATGTACCAAAGAGAAATAGGGAAGGTGTTTGCGTTCTCTATGGCCCAATGGTGATGCTCCTTGTCAGTCTATTCTTCTGTTTGGCAGATCAGGTTAAAGGTCAGTCAGAAAATAGACTCATATAGGACAAGTGCCTGCAGTGCTCTCTGGATGACATTTCCTGCACTCACACATAGCCCAGGGCTTAATGCAGACATTCAATAGACACGCACAGAGGAATATGTAACATAAGTCTCGAGATTCATTTCTGACAATAGTTGGTATGTGTATGGGATTTACAATGTGATTGTATCAGTGTTTGTGTGTGTGCATATATGTCTCACTGCAATCTGTGGCTGTAGGGGGCAGACTCTGGAGAGTTGTGTGTGTTTGTGTTTCGGCTGCAGGACAAGGCGAGGGGAGGGCTCTTTAGAAGGTGGGGAGCGTCCTCTGGCAGAAGAACATTTTAGTATTATGTAATAAGATAGAAATCACCAAATATTCATGATAACCGTTATGGCTACAGGGCTGTCCCTTAAGAATGAATGTAATTTCATGTGTGTATTTTAGTGTAGATGTATATATGTTGTGATGGTGAAAAGTGGTGCAATTGTGGCCAGACTGTGTGTGTGTGTGTGTGTGTGTGTTTGTGTGGCATTTCGAGCCCATCATTTTTGTGACTTGTGGCTGGGTTTGCTGGTTCAGGAGTTAAATGACAAACCCCTGGGGTTTGTGTGTGCGCAGGGCTGTGATTAAAGTTGTTTAGGTGTGAGCGTGCGCATGTGTGTGTGTCTTTTGGGGTTTATGAGGGAGAGGGAGTGCCTAGTAGTGTCGTTAGATAGACTCTGTGGCCTTAAGGGTACAATAATCTGGATGTGCATGTCTGCAATGTGTGTGTGAGAGCGAGTGTGTGTGGATAGCATGTGTGACGCATCTGTGGCTCAATTTGTGTGCGTGTTCGTCCCTTGTGCTTCCTCCGGGCATCAGGTTGACTGATGGCTCTTTTATGCAGGAACCACACACACTTATCTTGTTTAACTATTTTTCACTGTCCCCATCCTGGCAAACAATTAAATTGCACAGGAAAACAATCCAACAACAGTTTGTCCTGGGACAACAACGGTGGAGTGAAGCCTCTGTCCCTCCCGTCTCTCTCCAGGGTCTCAGCTGTGATTGCAACCCTTTGACATAAACACCCTCAACCTGCTTATTTAGATGATTGTCGGTTAGGCGCAGACCCGTCCATAAGCCTTTGTTAAAGGTAATACTTGCGTTTAAGTTTCTGTTTGAACTGTTAGCTGTTGTGTAAATTATTATTTGTGGAGATTTGGAGAAAGGAACTCATTTATAAACATGGGTCTGGCCCCACACCCATTAAAATAACCTCTTGTTCTGCCCCGTGGTCAATTTTTCATCCTATTCAGGGATTTTAATAAACCACCATTGAAGTTAATAATGGTTTTATGGTAATACTAACCCCTTTAATGTAAATGAGAGCAGAGACAGCAGATGATCTTATACAGCTCTGCTTCATCATGGCCAGCAGGCTCATTGCATGTGTCTGTTGCAGCCCACTGTCCTGGCCTGGGCCTCCCTGCTGTTACACAGGCCCCTCTGTCTGTCACTTTCTCCTACTACATGCCCGCCACAATCCTCTGTATTTGTGTGTGTGTGCATTCAGACATGAGGGGGGTTGGGGGTTGCAGAGATTTCACTGTTTCACCGAGAACAATACCCTTTTTTGAAGCATCTCAGCGCTCTTTGTTTCGTTAACGAGGACCAATAGGCTGGGGCGCAGACAGGAGGAGGATGCAATGGAGGGAGGGAAAAAAGTGAATGAGTCGTAGATGAGAGACTCCTCCTCGACTCCTCGACTCATGGCCTACTTGATCATCTGTCAGTGGTTTATGGCAGTTGCTGCCTCGAGCTGTATTGTTGACTAGATTGTGGGCTGTAGTGCTTATCTGCTCAGCTGCGGCCAGCTCTGTGTAGTAATCAGCTCAGCATCATTATTGGCGCAGGCCTTATCTGTGTTGCAGCCACTCAGCCCCATCCTGTTTACATACAGAGAGGAGGCATGGCCCGAGAGGCTCCCCGTAATACTAGAAAGCACACCAGGTATTCAACGCCGCAGCGCCAACTTAGCACCTATTGTCTCGAGATAATCGCAGTTCACAGTGTGCAGAAGTGAGGCGAACATTGGAGGGGGGGATTTGCAAGAACAAGAGGAGGGTAGTGAGGGAAGTTGAGGGGAGCATTTTGCAGGGACAGAGGCATCAGGTTTCAAAGACACGGCCCTTCTCCTCACAGGCAGGCTTTTGTCTGCGGGGGTAATAATGCCATTATGGCAACTGCAGAGAAACGCCCAGCCAGCTAAGCTACCAACCTGCCAAATAGCCCGAGCTGGCCCCTGGGCACTGCTCATGTTTCCCTTCACTGCAGCAGCTGTAGCTCATCCTCCAGTTTCAAGCCTCAGTGCGGCCAAGCATCAGGATTGCCCCTGTTGAGTTGTGACTTACTCTCTATAAAACAAATGAATAAATAACCCCCACCGCTTCCTCTACTCGCTAATGTGGACCACAGCTGATTTCCCACCAAAAAATGTCACTTCACTGCGAAGATGGCAGCGACGCGAGGAGCACGATGCAGGGGCTGCCCTTGCAGGTGCCTGCTCGTACGAGTCCCCGTAGGGAGTGCCCCAACAGATGTCTGCGTTTAAAAACCATTTATTCCTGTGAATAAAATCTTTCTGAGTAAGCACATGCTTCAGCCAGTGGCCCCCTAGTCACTGTAGCATTGACACACGGGGGGGGGGGGGGGGGGGGCGGGGATTCACTCACCACTCTGCTGACCTCAGCCACTCCTCTGTGTGTATGTGTGTGTTGCGCTCTGTCTGTGTTTGTGTATTTGTGAGCATTGTACATGTGTGAGACACACCAGCAGCTCGCGGCAACAATGAACTGATTTCTGGAGCCGCACATCTGTACCTGTGTACACGTGTGCGACTTCATGTCTGTGCTTATTCTGTAGATGTACGTTTCCTAAACAGTGATTATGTGTATGGGTGAAATCTGGGTGGTTTTTATGGTGCTGAGTTTGTTTATTTGGATTGCAAGAGCATTTTTAAAGGCCTTTGTGGCGGAGGACTTCTCAAAAAATGTTTGAGAAAGGCTTTGCTGAAGTGGCCAGTGGAACCACAGTAATCCACTTTAACACCCACATAGCCGCACACACACACACGCGTGCACACACACACACACAACACACGCAGACACAAATATATAATCAGCAGTGTTACAGTGACAGTTGTGCCCTGCTTTTATGTACTACAGTATAATCTCAGAGCCCGGTCACATCCCTCACCTCTGACCCATGACCCTGTAGCTACTTCCCAGGGTCTGTCATGAACCGCAGCTAACCTATGCACTCTATTTCCAAATGTCTGGCAGCCTACACATTCTCATGCTGCCGGCTGCAGTGACCTAAAGTCAACTGTGTGGGGGATAAAACTCAGTGTGGTGTTGGTTATGGGAGTGATTTCATCACATCCATGGCCTCTGCTTGGTGAGTTGTATTTAAAACCCCAGATCGGACACAGACAAGCGAATGTAATGGATCAGCACACACTTATCCATGTCTCTCTGTCGTAACAACACACACACACACACACACACACGACTAGATCAGGTTGTTTCAGGGTTTGTTCCTCGAGATGGAATGTCATGTAAATATACAGCTGCAACTAATATTACCTAAAATAAATGACTGCAGGAGTGGTGTTCTAACGTGTTAAATATTTATTTGGGATTTCAAATCAGGGTTAGGAATGAGAAGTTACTTCTCCGATTATCGGATTATTTATAATATGTATTGTATGTACAGTGAGAAATGCCCGTTAAAATGTTCTAGCATCTGTTGCCGGCCAGTGAGAGAGGACAAAGTTTGACTGCAGTCACGACCCCTTCAGTGTCTACCCTTCCTCTGAATAACCCTCTGTCTCGGTCCCACTCCTTCCCAGGACGGGTCACATGGTGCGCTTGACAGACAGGAGGAGGAAATCCTCCATTAGGCCAGACCACAATGCCTCTTCCTCTGCCCCGCTCCGCCTCCCATTCACCACTCACACTCTCGGCTGACACTCCGGCTCGATCCCCATAATTACGATATCATTCTCTTTCGGCCCCTGAAAGCCAGGACAGCCCATTAAAATGCCAATAGAGTTGCGAGAGTCATGAGAGCGGGAGAACGAGAAGCTTTCCACCGTGGTCTCAGCAGACACGCAGGTGCTGCTCTACAGGGAAATTAGTCCCACGTCAAGGGGAATTAACCTTCTGAGTGATGCAGAGCTTTAGCTGGCATAAGAATAGCTATTGTTTCCTGATCTGGTTTGCACAGTCTATCTTAAGATGAGGGAAAATAATAGAACATAGCTGACCCTTACCCCCGGCTGGACCGAGCAACTTTGGACTCATGACCGATATTGAAATTTACTTAAATGCAAATCCCAACAAGTTGTAACAATGTATTTGTGCTGACCAAAAAAACAAACTTTTTTTTCTTGATTTCCGTGGAAATCCTGTTAGTCCTCTAATCTCTCTCACGTAAAGAATTGCTTGCATTCGCACGCTCTCACACATGCTGTACATAGCGAGTTACGTGCCTACACTTTAAAGTGCTCGAACATGTGCACACACAGTGAATACACGCACGTGGACGTACTTTCGTGCAGTCATTTCTTACAGACGGTGGAGCGTGAACATGTGAATGGATTTACGGTTGGAAAATAGGAACACACACACCCACAAATTTAGAGGCCTCGCCATGACCTCTGCATATAAACGCTGATTCAACCAGCCAAAGAAATGCCTCTCTCTATCTGACCTGTGGTGAGTCGTCTTTAGTGCTCTGCAGCAGCCTTCCTCCTTGAAGCTTGAAAGAGAGAAGTGCGTGACAGGATCTGATAAGACAAATAGAACTGTTCCCCTAATCTCAAAGCCACCAACTTCGGCTGTGTGTTGTTTTTTCTCCCTCATTTGCTGTAATTTCTGGACCACTTGGTCTCAGTTGGGGTTTTTCTTTAGGCTCCAGCTATTCTCAGACGCCTGCCCGTGTTGTTTCAAAGCTGGAAACTTAACTCGAAACACACAAATCTCTCCCGTTAATTAATAAGGATTTGAGAATCCTGGGCATTTCCGCACGTTACTGACCTCACGACAGGGCTTGTAAAATAGGTGTTTTTTAATTCACTGACAGACCACAGACAATTGCTAAACGCCAAGCCCATGTCTTTCTTCTTCTCCCCTTTATGTTTTTATCCCTGCCTCCTCTGACACTCCCCCATCCCGCTCCTCTTGTGTGTCCAGGTCAGCAGGCCCTGTGAAGGTCACACTCTCTTTATCCCATTGCCATAAAAGAGCTCTTATTTCTTCACACCGCTGTTTGCAGATGGGGCTCAGATGGGCCGTAGGGTGAGTGCTGAAGTGCGTTATATATTATGCTGAGAGGTTTCACAGACTGTCTGTGGCGCGAGGGGAATACCCACACACCAGACTGTTGTCAGTGGGGTGGCATGGGTGGAGGCCGCACAAAGCAGCTTGGCATCTAAAGGGCGGACAGTGTGCGGACAGAGAGGCATTCATTAATTCTCAATAGACAGCGTGGAGGTGCTCCATCGGTTGCCCTGGCTTTCACTTTTCAGGCATTCACTCGCATTCACAATTTTGAATTTCCCATGGTGTTGTATGATCGCTGTGGCCTCAACGCACTAGTTTGCGCACGCGTGTGTGTGTGTGTGTGTGTTTGTCGCGCCAATGACCTCCTTTCACGTCACCTCATTAGCACATGAATCCCCCCAACAAGTATGCCAGAGTGGAGGAATGTAGAACGAGAAGGAGGAGAAAATAGCAAAGGAGAGTTCAGACTGGCACGGGAGGAAGCAATGTTTGAAAAAGTATTTTTTATTTATTTTTTACACCGCTGAGTGTTTACCTAGCTGAACTCAGCCAATGCAAAGGCTCGGGAGTTTCTCACTTGTAGGTGTTTAACTGTTGCCAAGTTCAGCAGGGCATCGAGGTAAAAGACCGACAAGAACAGGACACGCATAACGGACCAACCGTCCGCCCTAACCATGAGAGAAAGAAGTAGAGAGGAGGGAGACAGATAGCTTTGTTTGCATGGAAACATCAAAACAAGACTTTTTATTTATTTACTTGATGCTGGTTTTGAATGAGTTTTATGTTCAAAGACAACCCAAAATACTTATTTCTGGAGATTTAGATTATACCACATGATTTTCATCAACTGATGGCGTTTCAAAGTTCCTTTTTTGACTTTGTGAAAAGCTTGGTGTAAAGGAGACACATTTCATCACCCCCATTTTCTGTGGTCAAAGGTTCTCACCAATCCATGAAATAAAATGAAAACGTTTTTTTTATTTTTTCCCCAAATTTAACCGTAGTAGTGGGGGCATGACCTGCGTGTCAACTCATTGATTCAGCAGACACCTGAGAGAACACGTTTCTCTTTCAAGTGTAATTTGATGTTAAGGAGCTGCGGCTGCGTACCTCCCTCAAAAGCATGCATTAGAAAGTGTGTTTTGGGGTTTTTTAAGAACGTACGAGTTCAGTGCTGTGTTTTTCCGGGCGGACGAGTAACCCAATCCCACTCTCCCATCACTGCAGAGACGACAGCTGCGGTTCTCGGCCGCATTAGAAACATTCATGGGCAAATCTCTGACTTTGACTCAAATGGCAAAAAAAAAAAATCCCTGTGATGTGAGCTAACCACATGGACCACATGTGGGAATATTTTCTGTGCCGTCTGACGCGGAACGTATATGGTGATTTGTCTGCGTGGGTCTTCAAGACACCTCCGTGTCTTTAGCTCCTTCTATTTATGAGCCATTATGGCGGGTCACACGCACACCATGCACGCTCGCACGAAAAATATTCCAGAGATGGGTGGGCTCAGTTTCGTTTCCCTTGGTACTGACAAATTATAATATAGAAAGAAAATGGTGGGCCTGGATTTGTTCCACTCTGAACCTTTTTATAGCCCCTCACAAAAACTGGATTTTGTAGTTGAGGGACTTCCTTTACTTTCTAATGCTCTGCAAGTGCCAACCATAACTATGTCAATTTTATTTGTCATTTCAAAGCTCTTGTTTGGAACGGCACTTTTCTTCCATTCATACATCCTGCGATGTTTGTATGTTTTAATGTGATATTTTCCCCTCAGCTGACAGGTAAGTGGAGTGACGTGGCTCATGTATGTGTGGGGTTCATCCATACATTTGCCTATGTGTGTTTGTAGCTATGCTGCCCAGCCTGGTTCTGCACCGCACCTCTGTTCGTCCCTACCAGAGGGGTCTGTACTGCAGTGACTCCAGCCTGAATTACCCGTATAAGAAAAGCACTGTCTCCTCGTCAGTGCTCACATCTGTCGGGTTGACACTGCCCGTGGTGTCCGTAAGTCCCCGCAGCCACAAAGAGCGTGGAGCCAGGGGAACACTGAGGGCAGAAATAGGAAGGGCCGAAGGCTCATATCCGGGTGGTCCGTGAAAGAGTGACAAAGCAATATATCAGAGCAAAACATTTGATATAGCATCATTTGCATGTCACAGTTGCGTTTGAGAAAAAAAAGGTGTCACTCTTCCGCTCTCGGCTGCCCATACATGGCGTCTTGAAGCTCGACCCACTTCTGCTACATCCCATGTTCCCCTGGTGCAGGCATGCTCCTTGTGCTTTCTCTCCCGTTTATGTGTGTGTCACTGACCTGGTGCCTTTATGCTTCTCTTCCTCCTCTCCCTCTTCCCTTCTTCCTCTCTCTTTTTGCTCCCCTCTTTCTCTGTGTCTTTTGTAGCTAGCCTGCCTTTCCTGATCATTGAGACTAGCACCATAAAGCCGTACCAGCGCGGGTTTTACTGTTCGGACGAGTCCATCCGCTACCCCCGAAAAGAGGGAGACACCATTAGTGATGCAGTGCTTTGTGGTGTTGGCATTCTTATTGCCATCTTCTCTGTAAGTCAACCTTCACATCTCCCTTTGTTTGCTCTTACTAAATTAAAAGCCACTTCTTTTTTTTTAATAACAGATGTAGATACATCACAATCCAAACGCTAACAGAACAAAAATAGTCATTTTTAACATGCATCATTTTATCTATGACTCCAGGCTTTTTCTCAGAATCTGTTCTGTATGTCTCCAACCTCCATTCTATAATGTTCTCTTTGTCATACTTTATACTTACATATCTACTTTGAGTCATCCAACCCATTTGTAAAGGCCATTCTTGAAGCCCCCCCATGTAACATAGGAACATATGTATTTATGTGTATGCTTGCTTACACATGTATGCCAAAGACCAAAGAGATTTTATGAGCTCCTGGTACATTCTCATTACTCCGAGGCATGTCCCTGAACCGGGCCCCCCTGCCCTCGGTGCCCTGAAAATGTTTTTAGGGTAACGTGTCAGTGCTCTCTCTCGTGCCTGAGGTGTCTCAGCATGAAGCTGTCATTCCCTCGACTTAGCTCCGCAGAGGGTACGACTTTAACATTGTGCCAGGAGATTAAAGGGGCTCAGTGGAAACATGTTAAAATATCGTTTTATGGGGTATGTGTATATCCATGACTGGCACATGGGCTCGATGATCTTTACAGCCCCCAGAGCCTTTGTGGCACAGCCCCCTAATAATTTCCCAGACGGAGACACCGCTTCACCGCCGTCTCCTCGCCGTCAGTGGGGTGGGCAAAAGAGCGCGCACACACACTCTGTACCAGCTCAGCTCCCCTGCTTATTGAAACCAGGAGACGGCTTGTGTTAGTTAGTTCCCTCACATATTCACGTGTGGGCAAAGCTGGCGTGTCTCACACAGCTGTGTTCCATTAGTGGCGTCTACTGCTGTGCCGACACCATTCCTTTGAAGCACACACACACTCATGCATGCACACACACACATATACAGTATCTATAAATGCGCATACGTCCATGCACTGCTAGCAGATTCCACTTCAGGGCCTCTTGTTTATCTCCACGGCAAGGGAAATCCCAACAGTCGCGCTGCCCAGACTATCCATGCCTGACAAACCATGTTTCCACTGTGAGAAACACTGTGAGCAACAACAAGATATAATTCTATAAGTATACACACTGATGATCCAAATAATCCCACAAGCCAACTACTGAGTCCTGTGCTTTAATTTGAGATGCCAGTCTACTTTTATAGCCCGTTGAATGTGGAAATGATCTTTATTCCACCCCCCTGGCCATTGTTGTTCCCCTTTTAAACTGGCAGAGGAGTCACAGCAGTCACAGTCAAATCAAACAGCTGTGTAAATGACAAAGAGGCTGTCGCGTTACGTGTCACGCCTTCATTCCACGCCAGTCGGCTATGTAAGTCTAATTCAGGGGTGAAAATATGCTGGCATCGTTTTGAGTCAGTGTACCTAAGCTAAGCCGGCATGACGAGGGCTCTCTTTAATGGTAACATAGCAGGATCTCTATCTAAAATGAGCTTAATGCAGAATCTGTCTGCGCTCAGGACAGGGAGATAAAGAAGGGGTGGAGAGGTTTGAATGCAAATACTAAGAACCCAAATAAACTTCTCTGGCCTGTGTCAGCCTCATGTGGTTCTTATCTCCCACTAAGATCAGAACAATTCACTGACAATAGCACACACACAAACTAACATACCCCTGTGTTTGTTTCCTCTGGCTGTGAGCCCGCCAGCTGACCACCCAACAGCCAGGATTGGTGTGTTGTTCAAGCCTAACGATACACACCGAATACACGTGCATATACAAACATGACGTGTCTGCCTTTGTGTGCTGCTCTCATTCACAGCACTGAGTAGGAGCCCCTGGCTGAGAAATATTTTCACGTTAGATGGGGGCGAGAAGGCAAAACCGAAGAGTGAAGCCTTGTGTGGACAGAGGAAGGAAAGGGAGATTGTGGTTAGCGATGGAGGCCGGCCAGTCTGTCAATCACTTACCCCAGGTGGTAGAGATTATGATTGACATCTCCCTGCCTCAAGCACTGGCTTGGCATAAGCCCCCTCGTCAAAGATGATTCACGTTAGATGGGGGCGAGAAGGCAAAACCGAAGAGTGAAGCCTTGTGTGGACAGAGGAAGGAAAGGGAGATTGTGGTTAGCGATGGAGGCCGGCCAGTCTGTCAATCACTTACCCCAGGTGGTAGAGATATGATTGACATCTCCCTGCCTCAAGCACTGGCTTGGCATAAGCCCCCTCGTCAAAGATGAGGTCTTTTCACGGGGCCCAGCACTACTCAAAACCACCTGTGTGGAATAGCCGAGGAGAGTTAGGGTTAGTCCGCCCCATTACTCCGATCTGAAGCCTCCCCATTTCAAAGTCAAGTCCATTGTGATTCGTAATATGGACTCAGGTTAGATGATTTATATTTTTCCTTTTTCCATTATCTTTCATATCTTTCACAAAAAACCCCATCAAATCATCGAGCAGAGCATTACCACTCCTCAATAATCTCACATCACATCCAAACTGCCTGACGGGAAGGCAGGCCATGCTCATTCTTTGTTTCTCTATGTGTCAGTCTCACTCACTCTGTCTGTCCTTCACTCATTAACTCCATCTGTCACTTTAGCCTGGAATTACATTAGATTTCCTGCATGATACTCACCAGGATGTTATTATTGTACTGCATGGTTATTTCCCATCTAAACACAATGAATCAATTGAAGATTGAACAGCATTTCACAGCTAGATTTTTAACTCTCAATTGCGATCCATGTTTATTAAAAAAAAACAAAAAAACACACATTTTCTCTTTTAGATCGTGATTGGAGAATGCTACAGGATTCACCAGCTGCACGAAGGCACCAAGTCTTTTGTCGGGAATCCCTACGTTGCAGCACTCTACAAACAGGTCAGATAAATCTGCATATAATAATCGGTTTATTCTGTTAAGATGATCTAGAGCTGATTGTAAACGAAGATGTGCTTTTCTTACCAGACCAAGGAGGTAAAATCTGTTAGTGGCAGACATGAATATATACTGATTGATGTCTAATTTTGTCATCTTGCAGATGGGTGTGTTTCTCTTCGGTTGTGCCGTCAGCCAGTCGTTCACAGACATTGCCAAGGTGTCAGTGGGCCGCATGAGACCCCACTTCATAGATGTGTGTAGGCCAGATTTCTCCACCATCAACTGCTCACTGGGATACATCACCAACTATACCTGCACTGGTGTAGAGAGCGATGTTCAGGAGGCCAGGTTTGTGTAAACACCGATTTAAGAAAAATAGCAGTAATAATAAAAAAACAAAACTCAAATGAATAAACTAAGAGAAAATGATCTGTTGTTCTCCACAGGAAATCCTTCTTTTCAGGACATGCCTCTTTCTCAATGTTCACCATGCTCTACCTGGCTGTAAGTAACCATTAAAACCTTCTTGCACATAAATCCAAACACACTCACATTCATGCAAGTGCACAGATGCTGTGAGCCACAGAAACAAAGGTTTACTGACTGTTGAGGGAGTCATGGAAATAAGGCTGGGCTCTAATTAGGGGATTCACTGTCCGAAGGAAGAACAAAACATTGTTCTTATCCACTTTTAGCCTGTCTCTCCTCCTCCTCTCAGTTTATGAAGACTTCTCTTCTTATTTTTACTCTTCGGAGAGATGGATGAATGCTTTCCGCCCGTTTTATCCACAGCAGCTGCATTTGCACTTCCTGTCCTCTCCCATTTCTCCCACCTCTCACTCTCTCACTCCACCTGTTGCTGGTGTCTAATGGGACTTAGCACCTCAGAGGCATTTCATGCTTCAAACTGTTTGTTTTACTCTCACAGAGACAAATTGTCAACACATTACGCTCCAAGCCATCTCCTCCTCACCCCATGGTGTCCACGCCACAAGTTAACGTCTCACTTTGCAGGCTAGAACTGGATAAAGATTGTTCTCAATGCAAATAAACACTACAGAAAAAATAATAATAATCTGTTTGCAATGATTAGCTAATGTTTTTTTTAACTGGTGGGAGGCAGCCATGCAGTTCTTGCCGGAAATGAAAATGAACAAAATTAAAAACAATAAATAGGGTTAGGGTTAACACGGTTAAAAGACTGTGGCCAGACGTGACCCAAACCCCCTCGGATTGGAGTCTGAGTAATCGGATACTAATACCAGGTCAGAATACGGCCTCAGAGTCAGGGGATGGAGAGGAATCAATAGCCCTTTTATGCAATAATCCTGCTTTATTTCCTTTTAAGAAGACAGTCACAGTCCTGGTGTATTGGTTTGCAGTGAGAGTTTGCTGTGGGTATTTCCCAGCCTCTGGTTGAACCTAAAGCTGAACTCTGGTCAGACCAAGGAAAAGAGATGAATTAAAACCAGGGGAAAAGCAGAGAGGGAACAGAGATGTGCTGCATCCAGACCACAGAGTGACACACACACACACTAGCCCTAGACCAGTTTTCCAGCTGTGGCAATAGCCAGAGAAGGCTGGAGTGAGGGAGCAGAGGGACTGAAGGAGAGGAGTTTATGTTTTGGAATATACTGCCAGGCATTATTCACATTCATTCAAAAGTATTCATATATATATTTTTATATTTTGTCTGAATTAAAGTCAAAAGAAAATGAAGGAAGAAAAATTCAAAAAGCCTATGAAAATATATGAAAAGATTATGCAAATTCTTTCCCCATATAATCAGTACTTGATTAAGAATTTAATGGGAGAGTTGTAGTGATTCTTCTCCTCACACTATTTCTTTCCATCAAATAATGACAACAAACATTTCTAGCAAAATATTTTTTTTTTGTCCTCAATAAAACCACAAGCTGTTCTTCAAGCATGGGCAAATATTGATCGTCTCTGTCACGGGGCCTTTCCTACAACGCGGGCCTGTGTTTGTGCTCCCGTGTCGCTCGTCAATTTTAAAGTGCCAATTTTAAAGTGTGGCTGTGCCCTCCCACAGCCCCCAGCCATCTGCTAATTGGCACTCTGCGATGTTGAAGCACTTTGTTTCCTGCAGTGCGCCACTTGAGCACTGTGATTGTGACTGATGTGGTTGGAGCTGAGACTTACAGATCCGTCAGAGATGGCACACAGATAACTCATGGCATGCTGCTACAGCTACACCACGGCCACAATTGTGTTTGTGCTCTCTTGTGTGTCGCGGCTGAGTAACCTCCTTACTTATTTAACGCGCCCACAATATTTATCGCAATGTCTATGTTTCTCCTGCAATCACTGCGGCAGATAACATGTTGCTGGATAAAACCCAACATATTTGTGATATAAACGCCGAAGCCACAGCTATGCCTTTGTCTCACAGCGTGCACCAGAGGAGCTCTCATTCCTTCTCACTTTGTTGGTCGTTGTTTTTTTTGTTTTTTTTGCTTTCCTTCAATACTGACTCTGACTTTGAGGCAGAGCGAGAGTGAAGTGAGCAAGATTCCTTCAGAAACCACCAGACTTTGTGTCGCTTTGTCCTCCTCTTCCTCTGTCATTGGAATCGACTGGGACTCCTTTTGTTATTGGGTTTTTATTGTTGTTTTTCTCAGATCTTACGATTGAGGACACAAAACAAATGTACGAGTGGATGGCTCAGGTCAGGAAGTCAAATTCCTGGGTCTGCTTTGGATTTAAAAAGCAGCCGCAGGATGACTTTGCCGCTGTTTCTGAGTCAGGGTCGAAACAGTTATCTGGATGAAATCACTGCCCTGCGGTAAGATAAATCCCAATTGATTGGCAGATAGCTATAACTCCTTGAGGAGACTAGGTTCAAGGGCCTATTTTCCCAACTACCACCTCTATCAAAGCGGCCTGGAAATTGAGAGGTTCAGGACGTTTAGTGCGTCAAACAAAAGTACTCATCAAGAGTCCTTATCCTCTACCTGAGAACCACTCTGGAGGAAGCCTGCAGCCTAAACATCCCATGCCAGGGAGGAGAGAACGGGACTGGAAGGGATGGGAGGGATTGCTTCCTTTGCATCCGTATGGAGAAGAACAATGATAGAGTTTCATGGAGGAAGTGAAGGGAAGGAGCTCTACGCCCGAACCTATGCTGGCTCGTAGTGAAGGGGGTTCACTGGGAGGCCCTGTGGCTGTCTGTGGGAAATGTTAGCCTAGCTGATTATAATACATACGTCTGGAGGTTTGGTCTGGTCAGACCTTGACAGAGGCCCAGCCCTCCCAGGCTTTCTCTGACTCTGGGTGTGAGAGGCAGGAAGTGAAGGTTATGATTGGTACAGAAACACAGGATGTCTGAGGAACCTGGTCTGACCTCACCACTCTCTGTGTGGATAAAAAAAAAGAGAGACTCTGCGTGTATTTACATACTTGTGCTTGTGTCTCAAAGTGGCCTTGGGCTTAGTTGTTCCTGTTTTCATTCTCCTCCGTCTTCATTTTGATCCAGAAAATGTTTTTGGCTGCAGGCCGAGCAGCGGGTGCATCCGCTATGTCCTCTATTTACTTGTATGGAGGGTAGAGAGTTCACTCCAACACAGTGTTGAAACGTGCATGGAAGCTTACATGTATATGTATTAAATAATGTGTGTGTGTGTGTGTGTATTCCAGTGGTTCTCTGTGGTGCTGCTGTTTTCACAGCTGGGATGTTGAACCATGAATCAAGTCATGTCCGGGTCTCAGGCAGTCCAGTGTGTGTGTGTGTATGTTTCTGTTTGTGGAAGAGATGTGTTTCAAGTCTGGCAAGCCTACCCACTTTGATTCAGTCTAGACCTCTTACACAGTAATAATACACACACGCACACTCACACTCACACACACGCACAATCGCAGTGCAGGTGCAAGGTAAAAAAGGTAGTGCAGCAAATGCCATACTTGCTGACTTTCATGAACATTTCCAGCCAGGTGTGTGTGAGGGATCAGGTCATTACTGAGTAGACATCGACATATACAGTACACTGCCATCAATAGCACAACACGTGCCTGTTGAGCATCATCAGAAGTTTGTGCATTTAGAAATTAAGTGTGCATGTTTTTGTCGTATGACGAAATGAAATAACAGTGTCTGTCTCTTCTCCTCTCCCTCCCTCCTTCTCCTCAGTTCTATCTCCAGTCCAGGTTTACGTGGCGTGGTGCTCGTCTCCTCCGCCCGTTGCTCCAGTTCACCTTGTTGATGATGGCGTTTTACACCGGCCTATCGCGTGTCTCTGACCACAAGCATCACCCGACTGATGTCCTTGCAGGCTTTGTGCAGGGAGCCCTGGTGGCCTACTGCATAGTGAGTACACTCGAACCATGTGCAAAACACACAAAACACTCAAACTGCATACACACTGACAGGAACGTCTTAAATCTCTAATTGAAACTTTTTTTTTCAATGATTGACTACTGGGAATCCTACAGACGGTATAAACTTAACATACAAATGGCCTCTACTTACTTTGGCTCTCTTTTTCCACCTTTTTCGCTTCTGCCTTTGGTGAAAAGGAGAAATGGAGTAAGAAGAATCTGATTCCCTGTAATGAATACCAGATTGCGTGGAGCAGTGTGTACGTGTATTTTTGTGTGTCTCTGCATTAGTGTGAATCCATACTCTGCAAACTCCTTCACTCCCTTTGTGACATACCATCACAGCAGTTGCCAGATTATTTTTTTCTTTACCCTCATCATTACACTAAGCTAGATGGAGCCGAGGAAAATTGAATTTGGGTTGAGAGCAGAATAGCAGGAGTGTAAAAAAGAGAGAGAGGGAGTGCGAGAGGGAGAGAAAGAGAAAGGGGGGGATTAGTCTTTGAAACAGGAATGAAGCTGCTAATTATTTGGGTTTTTTATTTGGCGGCTCTTTTTCTATCAGCACAGCAGGCCCCGGCTAAACTCTGCTGCCTCCGGGAAAAGTATGGAAAGTCACACTATTATACACACACATACACACACACAAACGCACACGCACGCACGCATTAACCTTTACCTTTCTACAGGATCCAAATCATAAACGTGGTAAGGATTGGATTCATAAAATTCTGCGAGACCGTAGTAATGGCGCCTAGGCAAATCTTGGCACAGCTGACATGCACATGCACACTCATGCGCACAATCACACACCGCTCAGCGGGGCTCCTTGAATGCCTGGAATACTAAAGGACCCAAAATTAACCATGAGAAGAAATCTGTAACAAAAGATAGTAGCATTTTTGTAAAACGAGCGCTCCTGCCGCTGGGTGTAGCTCCTGGAAGACATCGGCTTTGGCAAATTAAAAAAAAAACGTTTTTTAAGAAATAAGCTTGACCTCCAAATGCGCAGATTTGCCAGGAGGAGTGAGAGGAGGGATGTGACAGGAGAGAGGAGCCTTGTCCGCATCTTGGCTCGAGACAAGTGTGGGTTTAATCCAACTCAACTATTCCACTTCCCGCACAGAGACAGCCTAACACACACATAGTCACACTGTTCACACACACACACACACACACACACACACACAGATACGTACAGAGTCAAACCCCTGCCGATCAACGCAGTGAGGTTAGTTTTACAATCCTTGACGCCCCTCGTGATTTGCCCAGTTTCAGTAGAGACGCACATCTGTGAGTACTTTAGCTCGAAGGCTTCAGCTTCTCAATAAGCAGTAGAGCTGAGAGGACCTGACAGGAGATGAGTCGAAGCAGGAACTGCCAAAAGTATGCAGAAAATCCAAAGTGTGAACATCTTTAAGTCATAAATTAGTGCACAGTCTTTATTTACTTTTAACAGATGGATGGGGAAATTGTGTCAAATTGAATATTCTTTGCCAACCTTTGCCCCAGATTGTTGTACCTCTTGGATATAAATCATCTCTCATATATCATTTACTGAGAACAAACCACATGACAAAAGTGTTGAGCCCGCCTTAGAAGAGCACATAATAGTTGTTATCCTATTGGTTGTAGAGGCGGCTTTGTTTTTGGATAACTTAAGCGATAACTTGCAGCCAGGATTATGAGGTCCATTATTCAGAATGGCGCAACATACAGGAATTGTCTCCAAACTTGCGCAAAAGGACATGTTGGAGGAATTAATAGCATCAGTCCCAAGTGTGCAGTATCTTGCCCCATTACCCTACATATCACCGGATGAGTTATATGTCCTTTTTGGAAAAGGGTCTTCTTTTTTTCACACAACACATTTTGAGTAATTGTTGTGGTTCCATGACTTTATTGTGTCTGCTATTCCAGTTGCCCCCAGGCTACAGTTACTTCTTTAATCACACTGCACCATACTGAGTGCTATAACATGACCAGTACAAAGCAGGGGCAAGGGTGGACACGTTCATATGTGTTGACGTGTGTGTGTGTGTGTGTGTGTGTGCAGCTTATATTGTAAAGTAAAATGCTGCATTGGACCCCAGCTGCCTGCCCACAGGTGTGATGACGGATGGTGTCTGAGTCAGATACATAAAGATGTGGGGACTAAAAAGGTGAATGTCTGTTTTGAGTCGCACTCCCCCACACTGTTTTCTGGCAGGCCATGGTCCAGAGAATCAGGGGAACCACAACAGGAAGTTTCCTATCTATCAAGCTGGCTTTTCTTATCAGACACTGTGACCTAGTTTTAAACATTTGCCTGTAGTAAAGGTTGAGAGGAACAAAAACCTGCAGGAAGCAGCTGTCGGAGAGAAAGCTGGCCCTGTGCTCATTTGTTTTCCGAGGTTCATTGCCACAATGTAGTGGAGTAGGGTCAGGCAATAAAGGGGGGTGGGGGTCAGAAATCGTTCCCTCTCTCTGGTACATACTGCTCATAGTGGGGGGTCTCAAATAGTTAAGAATTGTCTGTGATGTCAGTGAACTTGTCAAGAAGCCGGAAGTCAACTTCCACTATTAGACACTATTTTGAGACATGTTCATATGTGATAATCAAACAGCCCACTAAGTGTGTAATAGTGTAGTGTTAATATATCAGGCGCTGCATCTTAACCCCGACCCTGGTTCCATGCAGACAAACCCATTTTTAGTCTTTGATATACTAAATGCTCTCGTGAGTAAAATGGTATGTTTCTTCTAGATATTTATAGTTCATGCTAAGCACCCACTTCCCGTTTGCGTCAGCTTTCTCGTGCGTCAGTGTTGGATGTAAATCATACCTCGCTGTTGATGCAAATAATTCCTTCAGGTGTCCTCAACTGGGTCATTGGCGTATACATTCAGGGTTGAAACAAATTGTGTGACTAACTCCCTGAGTGCATTATACTGCAGTACTGTACAGTACTGTACTGCTGGGAATAATACCGTATATTACTATCAGAATGGGGATTAAAAGGCAAATATTGTGTGTACACACCGGAAGTGGTGAATCATGAATCACAAGTTTTCCATTGTGGCATTCAGCGGAGATGGGTTGAAAGCTGGCTGACGCGACATGAGGGAATGGGAACTAAGACTGGAATGTTTCCTATGACGACTTGCGTGAATCTCAGAGATATGACTTTACCTCGTATCTCTCTACACTCCCATAATTATATGCACACATGACGTACTGCACATGCTACACAAACTAATGACTGTGTAGACAAGGAGGGCCTTTATAAGAAGCACTAACGCAGCTGTGCGTGTTATAGAGTTGACTATGTACTATGTGATGTCATCTCCCAGTCAGAGGTCACCCATAAAGGTCATTGCATAGTCCGTAAATGTCAAGCTGTAATAGAAGCGATTGTGTCTATGTTATATAAATAGATCACTCGCTATAGGTCAGACATTTTCTTTTCTCAGAAAACCAAGGATGAACACAGAACTGTCCAGTAGTGTATGGGAGGACATTACTCTATATGATTGCATTTCACTTTCTTCCCTCTGCCTTTTCCGCCCCGTCTCGCTGCCACGGACCCTCTGGTCGCCCTCGTCTGGCGGCGAGCAAGGAACCCAGGTCCGTTAAGGGGAAGCTGTAATCCATGGCTCCACTTCCTGTCCACCCCTGCCCATTTTCCTGTTTGATTATGTCATCAGGATTTCTCTTCTGCCCTTTTCTCTCTCTTTTCCTTCATTCACGTAGAAGGATGTAGAACGTGACCTCACCCCTGACATCATTTAATACAGGATTTAAAAGGGCTGCACTAAATCATGTGAGCTGTGTGTGTGTGTGTATATATATATATATATATATATATATATATATATATATATAGTTAAGTGCCCGGAAACAGGGTGGTGGTAGAACATTTCTCAGCAAACCATGTTCTCACCCACTCACTGTCTAATGCAATCCCCTCCCTTCATGCACAGTGAAACCCATACATGGTCCAGGATGTGGTGGCCCTCATTCAGCCTTAAAAAGGGCATATGTCACTTCACTGCTCAATGCCCACAACACGTGCACAGAGTGACCTCAGGGTCCTCAGAGTCTCAATCTTATGCTCCCTCCTGACCGGTCCATTCCATTCCAGACTTCATCTCAAAACCAGTGCAAATAAACATCATAAACACCACCCCACATGAGTTTCACCACACAGTGAATGTTACGTGTCCATTTCCTAACCCCGCGATCCCTCTGTGTGTCCACCAGGTGTTCTCGGTGTCCGACCTGTTTAAGCCCAGGGTGAAGCCGGCCACGCCCCCACCCTCCCCCATCAAGAAGGAGCTACTGCCTTCCTCCGACATCATCGAGAGGAACAACCACCACAACATGGTGTGAGAGAGGCCACATCTCTTTCCTGTGACCGAGGAGCCGATCACAGCGCTGCTCACCTCCCATCGGACAGTAGAATGTAGCGACGAAAGACTGTGGCTGCCTTTCAAACGTTATCCTCCTCCTCTTATTGACGTGCCACACCAGGTGTCCTGTGGAGTAGGGTGTCCGATTTGAGAATTGCACAGCAGAGTCCACTCTCACTATCCAGACTTATTTACTATTACCTTAACTACTAATCAACATTTGAGCCCATTGTTTTGAGCACAAACAGAAGCAAAAAAGAAATCGGAAGCTAGCAGAGAAAATAAATTAGGAAATTGACGACTTGACAGGCAGAGCTGAAGGTGTGGAGGTTTGATAGAAGTGTAACCACAAAAAGGGCCAACCCTTGTGAAGAAAATGAAGAATAGAGACAAAACGAAAACAAAAAAAAAAAGATAGACAAACTCCCCGCCTCGGGAGGGAGGGAGTTTCAGTGATGCTTCCTCTCTGAACTCTCTGTGGCCTTGGAACACCATAGGACAACAACTTCCTTAGCCAAGGGAAGGATATTACTGCAAAAGCTAGCAGCGTAGACATATTAACATTATAGAAGAGTATAACTTATAGCACTGTTTTTACGTACGTTGTCCATTATCACCACTTGCTGCCTGAGATGTCTGACTGACAGAAAGTTTGATGATGCTGACGTCTATGAGACAGAAATACTGCCAACTGAGCCTGGTGTGGTCGTCCCACATGATTTCATACTCAGGCCGGATAGAGTTTACATGGCATGACTTCAATGACAAAAGCCCTTCAGGCCCACCGGTCCTTCCAGGCCTTTACGACATATTTCAGAGCAGGTCTTTGGGGGTGTCTTTCAAAAGTTTTGGAAAGTGAAGCCCTCCAACCTCACATACCTCTGTCTCCAGATTCAGCATGTCAGACTTTTGTTGCGGTGGACTGTCAGTGCGGCCCAAACCCGGGATGTTGCATTTCTTGGGGGTTAGATGTAGTAAAGCAGAGATGTTCTCTGTGTAGAAGAAGGGAGACGGATCCCACAGCCCCCCAGGACCTGGACACGAGGCCAGGCTGTGCCGTGCCACTGTCCGGTGCTGGGGCCTGTTCAGCTTCCTATACGGGACGTAGAATGGGTGGGCAGAGTGAAGGGGTGCGGTCTGTCACCGTGGAAAGCGGGTGATGATTTACAGCTAAGCTGGCACATTATTTTGGGATGATTTGGGCTCTTTCCGCTGGCAGGGAGGGGCCTCTCACCCACCCAATCACTCATTGGCAATGGATGTTTATCTCTCTGTGTGTATGTATTTGTGTGTATGTGGGTTTGTGTGTCAGAGTACACTCATGTACTTGTGTGGGTACACTTGTGCTTATACATGTACATCTTGTGTGTGTAAATATGTATGAGCGCCATGTCCTGTGAAAGAACCCCCCCCTGTACAACTGTGTGTGTTAAATAAATACACGCACTGTCAGCTGTGCCAAGTGTGTGTATGCGCGCGCGTTTGTGTGCTTGTCTGTGTGTGTTTGAGTGTAGTCATGTTTAGCTGTGTGTATGTGTGCCACTGTGTGTCAGAGAGCAAGAAAGCAGGTGAGTGTTATAAAAACTGTGGATCTAATATTTTTATTCTTTGCTAAGAAGCATCTTTAACCTTGTATGTTTATAGCTTGTCTCGTATAATCACTAACAGTTGTACAGAACCAGAAACAGTAGCCCCTTTTTATTTGCAGCCCACACAGATATCCTCCTCCAACAACACACTCCGCCATGTTGCACATCTTTCTCATCGTATAGTCCGTCCTATCATTTCACAAAGCCGTTTTCACTCCCTTTTTTTTTATAAATATATAAATAATGTATAGATTACTAAAAATAACTGTAAGATATTTGTTTAACATGTTTAGATATATCCACTATATTACAGACCTGTGTTCTTTACAAAATGTTGCTTAAAAAGCATCGATTGACAGATTTTTGTATCTAGACAACTAAACTATTGTAGATTGTAATAGTTACATTTGTAATATGCATTCAAAAATACATCCACAATTGTATTAAAATTCAATATTAGTATTTTCGTATTGTCTTGTTTTTTGTACAAAAGAAATATTAGCAATGCTGTTTTTTTCTGCAAAATGTACTTAGCCCTAATACATGTGCTTTTAAATAAAAGGCTCATTAAGAACCAACCTTGATTTATTTACTTTATATTTTAAATATGTTTTTTTCAATATGTTTAATTCCCAGAAAGTTTTCATTGGCTCCTATAATGCAAAATAAAAATGTAAAAGCAGTCAAACATATACATTTCATAGGGACCAGCTAATGGTTAAAAAAAATGTAATATGGATGAAAAATTATAACACACGCATTTTGGTGATAATACATCCATACCTTTTGTTAATTAAGACTCAAATGCACTTCACGGAAGGGTGACCTAATGAAAGAAGCTACCTCCAGTATTGAATGACTGGTATTTGCTATGTGAACTAAATGAGTAAAAGGCAATCGTTTCAAGTAATCATCTGACTGATGCTATCATTACAGTGGCATGCGTGTTTCCCCAGTGCCCTGTAAAGCGAAGTCTTTTATTGACAATGACAGTACAGCTGGTCTGAGGTCAGTTGTAAAAAAACAGCTCCAAACTGAGATTTACGGTGCCTGTGAACAGCTGGTAGGGCTGGGGTCAGCCATGCGTGGCTGTAATAGTAGAGGGCCTGCTGCTGAGGCAGAGAGAGGCCCATGTTGTGGTCTGGGAGCAGAGTTGGCACTGGGCCTTCACAGAGAGGCCAAGGCAATGTGTACCTTGCTTTCGCTTGTGCTGGGTGTGTGTCCATCACCCTCACATAGTGTCCTGTAAATGTATTACTTTACTTGACTTTGGTCTTAGTGTCCAAAATCATGCAAAAGTAAAAAATGCAGTGTTGCCATATGAAATGCTTGTCGCATGTTTGTGATGTTGATATGTTAGCAGAATTTGGTTGGATTACATCCTCCTCCTTGGGCTTCGAATTGTACCCTATCCCAGTCGTATATAACCTCCTGGGATAAACTCAAACATGCATATTGGTTGTGTTAGAAAAGGTTTTCCTGGTATTTGAAGCATTACTACTTTGGGGAGACTGTTTTCTTAAAGAAATTATGATTTAGTGAGGAAATTATGAAATATAATAACAGATAATGAAACATGATTGAGTAACGGCTAATAAGACCCAGTGTTGATCCAATTGGGTTTGAAAGTGGAAAATAAGGTCATTTGATAGATGGTAAGCAAGCAGAAGCATGTTAACCCGGTTCTGCTCTACTGAACTTAGTTAGCGATTCCAGCATAATTGCTGTGGAAAGCCGTGCCTTTCTAAGAAGAGACCCCAAATTGATAACACATGTCTTCCTGCCATGTTCTGAATCCTTAAACAGGAACATAGGTGAATAACACAGTTCAGAAGCAACAGGTTTGCAACTGTTGTGTCACATGCAATATTGCACTAATAGTACACAACGCAGAAATCAGAGAGTGTAAAGACTAATTTCAGTTTATATTTAACTCACAGTGTTGCTCTGAATTAGCATGTGTAAAAGTGGTTAGAGTGGCTCTCAGCTGGCGATCCAAAACATGGCTGACTAACAGACTTCTCTTCTTGCCATGTAATGGCCTACTGGCACATATGATATAAAAAGCATCACTGCATAACAAGACTGCTACTGTAGGTGGCTCTGGTTTGGCTTGCAAGTGTGTGCGTGTGTGTGTGTGTGTGTGTGATCTGAGGGCCTTTTCTCTGCAGCTCAGTCCAGGGAAGCACACAAGGCTGCGTGGCCGGAGCAGAGCCAGGGGAGAGCGGTGTGGGCAGGCCTGTCCTCTTCCCACAGAGAAGTGAGAGCAGGGACTCCCGGCAGTTTGCTGTTTATGGTAAGTCAGCGGCAATTTTGCACGTTTTTAGTGTGTAGAGATAAGGTAACCCACCCACGGGACGTAACTTGAAGAACAATTTTTAATTGTGTGTGTGTGTTAAATAGAGAAAAGAGCGAAGGAATGTTATTCTGCATGTCAATATGCGATCTAGTTCTTTTTCAGATTAAAAGACGCAAATATCAAGATGGACGGAGAGAATGAGAAATGGAGAATAGCCAGGCGATGCTGTGAAAATGGAGTAGCCTTTAAATGAATGAACAGAATACAAATGTTTTGAGTACTAACCCAGTTATTCAAACATCTATTATATTATATGGGTTTCAGTGGTTTAAAAAAAACGTGTGCACTGTATAGTGGTGTAGGCAACGGGAGGATTAATATCTGGGATTAATGTCATGTTTTTTTTGTGATAATCGGCCATGAACACCTCTTTGTCTCAGAGAGGGGGATATTTGGTGCTTTTGAATATGAGTGAAGCCACCATCCAGTGAGTATACATTTGGGAATGTACACTAATCTCATGGTAATTGTGTCAGAGATTGGATTAACCTATTTCTTGTGTTCTAGTTTGAAGGTGTCAGATTTGTGAGTGGAATATGCAGAAACTAAAAATGAATATCTGTATACTGTAGCGTCTTTAGGTGAACTTTATGTTAAACACAACCATCAGATCAAAATATCCACTCATCCAATCCAAATATATTAGCAGATTAAATATCCTCCAGTCCAAATGGCTTCAAGGATGAGTGAAGACAGCTGAAAGTGTCCTCAAGCCGTTGGTATTATCAAAGCTTCCCATTTAAATCTAAAACACACCTTTCTGATAACAACTTTGACAGACTTAAACTACTTTATGAATTTCAAGATTAAATGTGCACTTCACACATGACTTCATTATCCATGTGTGACATAGTGTCTGTGCACGGGTGGTGAGCTGGACAGGAAAAGAGGGAGAACAGGGCGAAGGATAGAGAGTTAATACATTTTGCAGAGGTTGGCTTTTTTGTGGGCTCTACAGGTGATTATGTCATCTTCACGTAAATGGCTCCCGTGGCGACCCACTCTCTGCTCCTTTACTCCAAATATTTCCTCCACATGCCAGGTAAATGACGACCTATTTACACCCTTCTCTGTATTTGGTGGGAGATTAAAGTGTCAGCTTTATTTTCTAACTTAAATCTTTCTCTTCCAGTTTGAGTGACAAAGCCTCACTTTTTCAATCCCTGTATGGAAAAAAATGTCCCTCCTTTCTCTAGGCCCTTCTTGGCCCACATGGCCGGATGGTCAGGTCATAGAAGGAGCACAGGGCTTTAGTGTTTCTTTGTCGTTTTTGCCCGAGGTGATTTTTACTCGACTACTACTACTTCTACTCTTACTGATACTCTGCATGGACAAAATGGAGTTAGGCAAGCGTCTCTCTCTTTTTCTTCTGTATCTGACTTTTTTGTCTTCAGATGAATTACTGTCATACAGTCATGAAGTATCCCAACTGGTCTACATGGTTCACCTATTCACGCAACAAGAACTTAAATCCGTACAGATGAATATTGGTCTCCCATGCACACTCACAAACTAGACAAATGCGCACATGCACACTCTACAATTGTGCACAGCCACAAGGTAATTATGAAAAGTCAGAAAGCGGCTCAGTCCTTCGGGCCACGGTCCAGAGCTTGCTGCCTGATTTATTGGTCATCGATGTGACAGTGTCTCTGTGCATAAATGTGTGGTGTCATCCTGCTGGGTGCCAGCTCTGAGCTCATCACTCAGGGACTATGCATCTGCCTGGCTGACAACAAACCAAATACCTGCTCCAGACATCTGGCCAATCGATTGAGCTTGTAAAGCTGTGATGTTCACTGTAAGGAATTTACTGGATTACGAGCGTTTTAAGGTGGAATTTGACAATAAAGTGAAGCAGCGATCATTGATTGTGAAGCACATGATTCTGTTTTGGTATGTGGTTTGTCTGACCTTATGTTCGGCCAAAAAGTCAAACATTTCAAAACACTCGAAACTCGCACAGTAGCATCGGAAGGGCCTAAAAATACGGTAGGTGTGAAAATAAAGTGAAAAAAGTGAAAATGTCCGAGTTTTTGGAAACTTTTTACATTCCAAAAACTCACGAAAAAGACGCCTTACTATAGCCTTACCTTCGGCCCAAAAAGTCAGAATTTTCAAGGGTGTCGTAAACACTCGAAACTCAGACAGCGGCATCGGCAGGGCTTAAAAAATAGGGGAGGTACAAAAATAAAGTAAAAAAAGTGAAAATATCATATTATAGCATGACTTCAAAATTTCAAAAAACTGACCAAAAGACCCCTTACTATAGCCTTATGTTCGGCCAAAAAGTCAAAGATTTCAATACACTCGAAACTCGCACAGTAGCATCAAAAGGGCCTAAAAATAGGTTAGGTGCGAAAATTAATTGAAAAAAGTGAAAACTTCCTAGTTTTTGGGAACTTTTTACATTCCAAAATGTGACGAAAAAGACGCCTTACTATAGCCTTACCTTCGGCCCAAAAAGTCAAAATGTTCAACCATGTCGTAAACACTCGAAACACGTACAGCAGCATCGGCAGGGCTTAAAAATAGGGTAGGTACAAAAATAAAGTAAAATAAGTGAAAATATAATATTATAGCATGACTTCAAAAATAAAAAAAAATGACGAAAAGACGCCTTACTAAAGCCTCATGTTCGGCCAAAAAGTAGAACATTTCAAAACACTCGAGACTCGCACAGCGGCATCGGCAGGGCTTAAAAATAGGGTAGGTACAAAAATAAATTGAAAATATCATATTATAGCATGACTTCAAAAATTCATAAAACTGACAAAGATACGCCTTACTATAGCCTTATGTTCGGCCAAAAAGTCAAACATTTCAAAACACTCGAGACTCGCACAGTAACATTGGGA